>CAXHTJ010000008.1:11479204-11857276 GCA_964019445.1 Populus tremula
TTGCAGTCTTGGATACAATGTGATATGATTAGGCTCCAATGTTTTTTCCAAAACTTTAGCTTGATTCTTGTGTATATATTTGGAACCTTCCTCAGCTAGCTTTTGCCAAATTTTCAGTGTTCTTGTTATTATTGTTCTTGTTTTTTTTTTTTACAAGGAAAAGGGTAAATTTTAGGGAATAACTAAAAATAGGTTATGACACCCTTGATGCTCCTCACTTATATCTTTTTATTTACTTCTACTAATTAACAAAAACTAATTGGTCCATGCAATCCACTGTTGTAATTATTATAGCTCACTTAATTGCCTTGTGTATTCACACAAATCAATTTTTTCCCTTTTTTTTATTATCATGTTCCTTTTTTTTTTATTTGACCCTTTGCATTGATATGTTTCACAATTGGTATATATAGTTACATTTTATTTTATTTTATTGGCCTTCATGCGCAGTTAGAAAACATCATGTTTTGGGTTTGTGTTCGATTATACGTGGTTGGATTTTTTGTTTTTTTAAAAGATTTGAACTAAAGGGATTGAGATTGATAAAAAGAAGTAGAAGAAGAAGAAGAAACAACATGATATAAGGGAAGGAAAATATAACATCCCACCCCATTAATAAGATATTATCTGTTTTAGCCTACGGGCCTCATAGATTTGTTCTTGATAGCCACGTATGGCCCCAAAACACATCTTACTAATTAAGGTGAGCATGCTCATATAAAGCCCTCCCCAAGTCCTCACCTGTCAATGTAAAATATTACAATCCATCCCCTTTAGGAGCCCAACAATCTCGTTGACACCACCGAACAACTAGTGAGTTGGGATTTGATACCAAACTGTAACACCCCACCTCACTAGCAAGATATTGTCCGCTTTAGCCCACGAGTCTCATGGATTTATTCTTGGAAGTCACGTATGGCCCCAAAACGTGTCTTACTAGTCAAGGTAAACATGCTCATATAAGACCTTCCCCCAAGTTCTTACTCGTCGATGTGGGAGATATTACAGAAAAAAATAAGATTGTGGAGGCCAAGAAGGTTCTATGTATACTAAAGAAGACCGTTTTTGGAGGTCGTATGATACCTAACACATCACCCGAAACTTGCTGCCACCCCCACATGCTACTGTTTCTTCTTCACGTGCTATCCTTTTACTTCCTTTTCTTCACTTTGGTTTCTGAATCCATTAGAAATTATCAAATGAGTCTTAATTTTAATTCCACGAGAACTCAAGCTCTCTTCTGTCAATTTAGTCATTGTTTCTCAAATAACTCATAATTTTAACCCAGGATTCCATCCAACTGGAGTCTAATTAAGGCCAACCATTAGTAAGGAAGAAGTAAAATGGAAAAGAAAACGATAGTTGCATAGTAAATTATTGATTTGGGATTGTTTTCATGACTTGGGTCATGAATTTTGATCTTAACCTGAGTTGCTTAATGTCAATCTATTTTGTCAACTTCTTGATATTGAAAAAGGATTCCACCCTGAAATCAAGTCATTTTAAGTCCTAATTACATGAGAAACATTGCCTAAAAAGCTATATTTTTTAACACATGATTCTCGGTTTAATTTTGTAAATGCATACATTTATTTTTTATTACACAATCTCATTTTTTTAAAAAAAAAGTTGTAGCAAGCACTAACAATGTTATCACTTTTTTTTTTTGTAAACTCCAAAAGGAATTTTAAAGCTAATTAATAATAAAATGAATAAACAAAACAAATGAGTAACAATATTTTTTAAAATTCTCAGCTATTATAGGAATGATGATAGTCTCAAGAGTTTGAAGTGAAATGCTATGCATGGGTCAAAAAATAAAATGAAAAAACGAAATACCTAGAAAATAAAAAACATAGAAACATAAATAAAAATTTAATGGAAATTATTTATACAGAATTGAAGGTACCAGTGTGTAATTAAATGAAACTTGAAATAATCCAGGTAAAATTTATTATAAATAGGTGTCCACATTTGGGAATTTCATCCGAAAATTATAAAAAATATATTATGGGAAGACAAAGTAGGAATTTGACTCATTGTTAAGATGTATATAGAGTGAGAGACTTATCAGAGAAGGTATTCTTTCCTTTTAAAGTGATTGACCATAAGATTAGAGAGAGAGAGAGAGAGAGAGAAGGGTTTTGTGCGAATTTTGCCAAAAATCACACTAAAATTCATCAAAATAAACACTAGGGGGGGTAATTAAAGTTATCTAAGAGAGTTAATGGAATTTTAAGCTAGGGTTTGGGATTTTCCTTGGTAAAAAAAGAGGAGGAAGGGAGGGAGAAGGGGGAAAACTTGTCTTCAAGATCTTTACAACCATTTTCTTGGATTTTGGGTGGTATGCCAACTTGTTTTAAGTTTGGATACAAATATTTTGATGAATTGAAGAGTAATTTTTTTATGGAATATTATGCAATGATTACATTGAATGAATTTATGTGTTGATATCCTCCCTACAAATTTAATAATTACATAGGGATTACAACAATTTCTAATAATCTCTCAATTAAATTAATTTATCCCCTTCTTAAATTAAAACAATGCCATATCATCTAATAATAAGAAATTTCTATCATTAATTTCTACATTTTGTCGCACCCCCCCAAAAAAAAATAAACAAAAAAAGTTTGTTTTTGCGACATTCGAATGGCGACTTTCGTTTTGTTCTGCTTTGTTGATTTGGTTCTTTGAAGTCGCCACCTAGTATTTTGGTCACTAGGAACCCTGACTGGTCTTTCTGAGATTCTAAGGTAAGGGACTGGTTGCGTAAAGGGAAGGTATTAGCACCCCTAGTACGCCCTACCTAAGGTAAGCTGCTTGGTGTTTGGTTTGCCTTATAATTGCTATGGTGTTGGTATTTTTAGGCTCGTCAATTGATTTTGGATAGAAATCTAAGGAGATTCCATGTGCTTTAAAAGCTCATTTTTCCCTTAGTATTTCAAAAGCTTGCGACTCATAAATCGTGG
Organism: Populus tremula; assembly: GCA_964019445.1. Taxonomy (NCBI): domain Eukaryota; kingdom Viridiplantae; phylum Streptophyta; class Magnoliopsida; order Malpighiales; family Salicaceae; genus Populus; species Populus tremula. The sequence goes on from CAXHTJ010000008.1 coordinate 11,482,177, forward strand.
GAAATGTCCTCGATTATAATCAAGGCTTCTTTCAAGAATGTGTGCGGATTTATTACTCCCGATAATATTTTGGATATTCATCCTTTTAAGGATTTCTTTATCCAAACATTAGCGGTAAATAATAAATAAATTCCTTTTCCCAAAATAAGATTTTTATAGTTTTTTGAATATTGGCCAATACCCTTTGGAATTTTACAAACACGTTGTAAAATCCAGAAATGCAAGAAAATAATTTGTGTTTAAGAAATCTATGCGAAAACACACTTTCGAAGCTTCCAATATATTTGTTTTTAAAAAAAGAATATTCAAAACATGTTAGAGTATTGGCCGTATGCAACACGCAAGAAAATATATTTTTTTTAAACAATATTTTTTTTTGACGAAATCGGGTATTTTTAATACTGAATTTGTATCTCCACAGCATAAAAATACAAACTAATATTAAGTCATTTTAAAAAGATGTACAAAAAATCAACAATATTTTTAAGGAATTTTTTTTTGAAAGCAAAAAAAAAAATTATCTTTGGAAAATTTCGGGTGCCACGACGAAAATCAGATATTTTAAATACTGAATTTATATCTCCACAGTATATATAAAAAAAATATAAACCCCCTTAAAAATATATATATATGAAAGGAAAATAACAACATTTTTTTTTAGATTTTTTACAAATATTTTATATATATATAACATATACACATATATATATATATATAATAATATAATATAATATATATATATTAATTATTAAGGGGGCTGGGCCGGCCCAACTAACTGGGCCGGGCTCAGCCCCAAAGTGACTGGGCCGACCTCGGCCCAGGAAAGGTGACTGGGCCGACCTCGGCCCAGAAAACAACTTGGTCTGGGCCGGACCCGGCCCAGACCGCCGGGTTGGGCCAGAACCCTTCTGGCCCATATACATGCTTCTGGGCCAGAACCGGTCTGGCCCAGAATATAAAATATAACGGGGGGAATTAATTTCCCCCCGTCTCCTGCATGCAGCACAAATCTGCATGCAGGAGATGAAAATTAACAGAAGACGAGAGAAAAAAAAATGCAGGGGAGGGAGCGTACCTGGCGAGGCTGGAGACGGTGGTTGGCTGACGGGGCTACGGTGGCGCGGCTCGTGGATGGCGGTTCGGGCGGCGTTGCTGCGTTTTCAGTGCGAAAAATTCTTCTTCCTCCCTTCTCCTTCGTTTTTTTTCGTTCTCAGTGGCTGCCTATTCTCGGTTCGGTTTTGGTTTTGTTTCGGTTTCCTTCTTCTCGGTTTGTTTCTGTTCTTCTCTCTCTCTTCGGGTCGCTCTCTCTCTCTTTCTCTCTTCGGGTCTTTCGGTTTTTCTCTCTTTTTCTCTTCGGTTTTTCTTCTTTATTTATAGGGCAGCACAGGTGGGGGGCAATGGTTAGTGCGCCTTCAATCACGCATGGCTGGTCGGCTCTTTCGGTGGTGGTGGGGCGCGAGAGAGAGACGCGGGAGAATTTTTTCAAAATTTTTCGTCTTCTGTTCTGCTAAAAGGGGGGGGAGAGGAATGATGAACAGTGTCGTTCAAAACGACACCGTTCTGCTTTCCTTTTTTTTTTTTTTTTGTATATGAAACGGCGTCGTTTTGAATAAAACGCGCCGTTTCATTTAAATGGCCAAACTTCAAATCAGTCCTCCAAATTCGGTCCCCGCCCTTCTTGTTGGCCGCCTTTTTCACTTTGGTCCTTGGCCTCTGATTTATGCAATTGAGCCCCTAATTGATCAATAAACTTCCAATTTCTTCAATTAAGCCCCTGAAACAATTCCAAACAGCCCCCTCTATCTTTGCGCCTTCTCCAAATTGGTCCCTGGTTTCGGATTTTCACAATTAAGTCCCTAATTGGCCCTTAAACTTCAATATTTATGCAATTGAGCCCCTGATTTGACCCAATAAATTCCTTAAAAAATATATTTTGGCCCCAGAACTTAAATTTCTCCAAATTAAAGCCAAAATTGACTTAAAAATCAATTTTTCTTGCAATTAAATCTTCTATAAATTCAAATAAAAATCCAATTAAGTCCATAAAAATCCCATTAAGTCCATAAAAATCCAAATTTGGGCTTTTCTCCTCAAAATTCAAATTTTCCTTCTCAATAGGGCTTTCATCCTCCAAGAATATACTGTCAAAAATTCAATCCTTGTATTTTTAAATTCCTTGACCAATTTTATGACTATTTTCCGAGCGTTTTTGCCTCCTGTTATTTTTCTAACCTCTTTTGGCTATTTATTTTATTTTTCATGGGGACCCAAAAATGGGTTACAACACATTTCACACTTAGCTGAAATACCATCTAGTAAAAAAATATAATTTTTTTAACTCTTACTTGTTCTAAATAGTCCAATTTCATTTTGTATTTTTTTAATTGCTATAATATTTCAAATATATCATTTCCAATTCTTTCCCTTGGCCAAAAGATTTATCAAGAGGGGGATCAATTTTTTTTTATTTAATATCCATTTGACTCTAATAACATATTCAAGCATGAAAAGCCAATATGTCTCAATATGATCATTGACTTATTAACCATGATAAACGTTCAAAGTAATTAATCATTTCCCTTTCTCTTTCTAATAATTTTTTCAGGTTCGTAGATCCATCCAACCATCATTTATCTCATATATTTAAACAATGTATTTATTAGCTAGAAAATATTTTTTTAAATAGTTTTCTAAAAAGTAAATAATATTTTAATATTTGATAATATAATATAAAATGCATTGGAAAATACTTTATAGTATTGACTATGCCATGAAAAATAAATTAGAAAAATAACTTATTAATGTTTTAATTTTTTTTCAATTTATTAAAAGAATAAGGATCAAATCTAAATATATTAAAAAGTTTGAAAAATAATGAAATTAAAAAATATTTAATTTTATAAATTATTTTAAATGAAAAAAATAACAATGAAAATAATAAAGATCAAATTCGACATGTAAAAAAGTTAAAGATAATGAAATTAAAAAAAAACAATTCATAAATTTTTTTAAATAAAATAAATACAATTAAAAGAATATGATCAAATCTAATAGATAAAAAATTTCAGTTAAAAAATTTATAAGAGAAAACAAATAATAATAAAAAGAATAAGGACTAATGTTGTTATAAAATCAAATTACATCAAATTCTAAGGTATGAAATTAAAAAAAATTCAAAACAAAAACATAAACAATTAAAAATATTAAGGATCAAATTGATATAATCAACAAATACAAAGATATTTTTTTATTTTTTCATAATTTTTAAAATATTTTCCATCCAAATTAAAAAATACTTTTCTAAAAATTAAAAAAATTTTTTTATTTACTAGAAAATATTATACATGGATCAACTTTCTTAACAATAAACAAACATATAAAACAAATTGAGTTTGAATAATGGTTACAATTAGCTTGACAAAGAAGGACCCTTCACCTTTCCAGCAGACATACTGTAGCAGCTCACGGTGCTCCACAATATATATGCTTCAAGAGGCATTATATATATTAATTGGGCAGGCTAATGTCTCATAGTTTACTCATCAAATAAATAAAATACTTCATAGAAAGATTCTTCCATGCATGATCGATATCACTCTCACATCATTTCTAGGATATTTTTAGATTTAAAAATTAAAGTCTCTCTCTCTCTCCATCAAGCTATTGTCAGTCTTTTAAGTAATAGAAAGATTCCATTTTTTTCTCATATATTCATGTCAGTATTACACGTAAAATATGATTCATTCACTTGTTAATGGTTTCCTATAAATTTGATTTGACCGCTGTATCTTGGTTTCCAAAAAAATCCCATGATATTATTTTCAGATCCATTTTCACATCTTTTATATATATATATATATATATATAAATGTGTTTTATTAAAAAATAATATAAATAATATCTTGTAATCTCAACTAACAGTTTAACCTATTGGGTTAAGAATGTTCTTTGACATAGTATCAGAGTCTTGATAATCAAGCAATTACGAGTTCAAATCTTACCATCTCTATTTATTTAATAAAAAAAATTAAGCATAAAGTATTGTGAATTTATTCAAGTTTCAAACCCAAATAGTTTTTATTTAGAGGAGTATTTAGAAAATAATATAAATCATATTATGAAACCTCACTTAATAGCTTAAACTATTGAATTAATATGAATATTTTATATGTGTTTGTATTTAGCATAAATGATGAAGAGGGTTTCAATATTACTCTGATAATTAAATAACCTCGTTTTTTAATTTGGATTTGAGTTTTATATAAGGGATGAATTTAAAATTTAAAAAAAATAAAAAAAAATAAAGAAGGAAACATGAAAATAAATGCTTTTGAAATATATTTTAAATGAATTTTTATATTTTTAAAATAAAAGATAAAATAAGGATCTGTCATTACTAGTCTTTATTTTATTATTATTATTTTTTAAGACAATAAAAAAAATTATTTAAGTGTTGGTGAGATGTTATACATATATAAGGGATTGATAGCAAAAAATTAAGATGAAAATAAGAAGAAAATGAATTTATATATAAAAAGAAGAATAAACTTAAAATGAACTGTTTCTTGTGTGAAGGGGTATCGAATCATGGCAAGATACAGCCCACAATAGGCCAGGATGGCTTTAAACAAGCCTCAAATAAATGGGCCAAAACCCATCGTGTCTTAAGACATTGCTACCTAGTTTTTGTGGCGCAGCCTCTCGTAGCCAATCCACTTCATTGAAAAGAAAATCCAACTAGCACACCGAAGTTTGAACCGACAGTTGTAAGACAGCAAGAGAGGAAAGTAAACAATTCTATACTTTATTCATCTAAAAAAAGAATGCTCTAGATTACTTTTCATTTATTTTTTTGGGAATGTGGTAATTTTGATTATTTAAATTTAATTTTTATTTGAAAAAATAATAATTAATTTTTAGGTATTTTTAATAGTTTTAATATACTGATTTTAAATTTTTCTAAAATACAAAATACATCATTTTGATATATTTTTAATTAACAAATACATTTGAAAACATCATTTTAATCATTTTGACATTTTTTTAATTAAAAAATATATTTAAAAAAAAAACAAAGGTAGAGGGATTTTCTAGGTTTCCTAACAATAATAAAAATTATCATTTCAGGATGTAGGTTGTTACGTGATGAAAGTATTTCTCAAAATTAAAATATATTTTTATAATTTTTTATTTTATTTTAGAATATCAAAATCATAAAAAAAAAATTTAAAAATAAATATTTTTTTTAAAAAACACCCAAAACAGTTACGAACTCTCAAACAAGTTCTCAATAGTCTGGTATTTTACACATTTAAAATGAAAAGAGTAACACAATTGACAATACTACTGTTTTTCTTTTTCTTTCTATTTATTGATTCTATGGATTATGAACCTTGCAATTTTCTTAACTAATGTAGCCTTTTTAGGAAGGGTCAAAAAGGAGTCCACATTTTTTATTCTCTGGCTGTGCAAGGAGCCTTGAAGTTTGCCCTGCTCCATTCCCCTTTTTCTTTTTCCCAGAGGTAAAAATACAATATCATGAACAAAAGCCAAGAAAACTTGAAGGTACAAAAAGACTAAAAATTGATCAGAATGTTATCCTATCTCTGTGAAATCCAAAACACAACAAGAAAAGGAAAAGGAAAAAAGCAAACCACAGACCATAATTACTAGCAGCCCCACCAAGAGTGATAGTTACTCCTTGCAAAAGGAAAATGAGAGGACATGGCCATTTATAATTTATAAACCATTGTAGTCTCACACGGGAGTTTTTGCACTTTGGAATGGCTTCTCGTCCCTCACTGTTCACCGCCTTCTTGCTTTTCATCTGCACTGCATTGTTCTTGATCGCATCTACTAGCAGCAGTCAAAACGTTACGCTGTCTTTGTACTATGAAACTCTGTGCCCATATTGTGCAGATTTCATAGTGAACCATTTGGTTAAAGTCTTTGACAGAGGACTCATCTCCATTGTCAATCTCAGATTGATCCCCTGGGGAAATGCTTTCATCCAACCTAATGGCAGCTTTATTTGCCAGGTTAGTACAGCGATAATCTTTTGTTTTTTAGAGGTTAATTCTATGTTTTGAATTACATTTTTTTATGGGGGGGTGTCGAAAACATTGCAGCATGGTACGAATGAATGTTTCCTAAATGCTATCGAAGCCTGCACTGTAACCATTTACCCTGATGCGGTGAGCTTACCTTGTCGAAATCAATTTCCCAGTAGAATCTTTAGTCATGTTCATGGCCTGCTTCGATCTGCAGCTTGTGATGGATTGATTTTCACTTTTTTCCCTTGATTTAGGTCAGGCATTTTAGATTTATACACTGTGTTGAGAAAATGTCCTTGGAAAACAAGATGAACGAGTGGGTTAATTGCTTTGGTATGAGTGGGCTGGGCAAAGCACCAATTGATTGCTACACAAGTGGATATGGGGAAGTGGTGAGTTTCGTTCTTGTTAACCACACTATGATAATCTGATCCTTTTTACACCATTGCCAAGTTTCATTTCTTCGATAGTTTGAGCTTGAATGATGATGAGATGCAGCTTGAGAGAAAATACGCAGCTGAAACTTCCCAGCTCAATCCACCCCATAGATTTGTGCCATGGGTGGTGGTGAATAATCAACCACTCCGGGAGGTTAGTCTATCATAATTCTGAGACTCTAGCTAGTTAACGGAAGCATGTCACCTTGTCTTTCGAACTCAATAGAAGGTATATGGATGCAGGACTTTGAGAATTTTGTGAGCTATATCTGCAAGGCTTACAGAGGGACGAAAATCCCAGAGGCCTGCAAATCACTTCCTCTGGAGAGCAATTCATCGCAGAAGGAAAATCACATCAATTCTGTTTGCTATGTAGACCAAACCAGCAACCTGACATCATCAGTTCCGGCAATAAATTGAAGTCCCGAGATCAACCATGCTCGATGGTCTCAAAGAATTAAGGTGGAATCTTGACTTACTGATATGATATTGTTGATCAATGTGCTCTAGTGGGTGTTTGGTAAACTTTCCAGCTGATTTATAGTATTCAGATTGAGTTTTCTTGTGTTGGTCTGTAGAGATCAGTCTAGCCAGAACAGAATGAGAAATACTATTTGCTGTTGTGTTTAGGTCATTGCAAATGTAGAATTAACTATTAAGAGGATGCTTCGTTTTACCTTAAAGCAGCATCACAGGGTTCCTGGTGTTTTTATAACAGCAATTCCTTGTCCCTTGCAGTGGACTAGGAATATGCTTGCATGGATTCTTCCGCACCAAAAAGGAGGAAAAAGAAATGAAGCCCGTAACTTTAGGCAATAATTAATTAAATCATGGTGTTTTTAGGTTTTTTTTTAAATTGTTTTTTTTTCTTGAAAATATTTTAAAAAATATTTTTAAAATTTATTTTTGATATTATCATAAAACAATTTAAAAACATAAAAAATTAATTTTAAAAAAACATCATAAAAACAAATGGTGCCAAAATCTCATATACCCAAGAAGCTCATTTTATATACACACTACAATAAATGTACCAAAAGCTAAATAGTATGGGGAAATCATTATAGATCAGAAGACCTAGACCTTTTACTATGGACTGTAATAATAATTTCACATAACAAAAATTACTGGGAATCATTGGTTTCTGATACAAATTAACACAGATAAAAACAATAAAAGAAAGACAACAAACACAAGTAACACAAAATTTGTTAAATACGTTAAAAAATCATAATTTAAAATTTTATTACTAGATATTTCTCTTCAAGTAGTATGTGAAAATATAAAATAAAAAAATGATGCAAGCGGAAGCTATAAGGATAGCAACAGCATAGAAAACACAAAAAGTTAATAAGCGAAAAAGGTTGAAGATATAAACTCTAAATTCATAATTTTATTATCAGAAAATAAGGCTATGAAGTTTGTTTCTTTATGAGGTTTACATAACTTTTAATTAGGTTAGAAAACCCTATCTCTACTAGAAAATAAATAAACATTCGAAAGCTCAAAGGAAATTAACACAGAATCCAAAAAAAAAAAAAAAACCTAGGAAAAACAATAAAATTGACCCAAACAACAACTCCCGGGTCTAATTTTCAGAGATCGAATAGTCCAATGGCCAATGAAATGGTTCTTAATTGGAAAACTACCAAGAAAATTATCTGGAAAAATTTAAGCTAGATATCCAATGCCAGGATCTCCTATTATCGCCTTTTTAACATATCCTACTAATCCATAAAAATATCTATTGGGCTATCAACATACTCTGTGTGTGTGTCAGATTCTCATTTAGTTATGACATATCCCCACCTGAATGCTTATAATTTTTAATTTTTACAAGCCCAGTTGCATCAACAATCACATTCATACTAGTACCGGTCTAAATTGAAGAAGAAAAATTAAAATTTCTAAACTGGATAATTTCTAAATTAAATAGATAAAAAAAATTATCGAGCATGATATTTGATTTTTTAAAAATAAATAGAAAAAATTAAAATACCATAAGAGAAAATTATTTTTTTAATTAAATAAAAAACATTAATCCTACTCATTGTATAGGGAAAATGCAAATATTTTAAACATATATATGAAATTAATGAAGGGTATTGTTGTCCGTTAATGATTATCAAAATTACAACCCTTTATAACTTGACACCGTGTGAAGAAACATCTACGTACTATGCTAACAAAAAAAAATGCTTCTACAAAACTAGTCTTCTCATGAGCCAGTTGCAGGATCTAAATAGCATTGGATCCTACCAGGTGTAGAACCCAAGATAGCCTTGGATCATGGCTTATACAGAATCTAAAATAGACTTGGGCCCTGTTGTGTATAGAACACAAATAACCTTTGATTCTATTAATTACAAAACTCAATATAGTCTTAGATCATGGCTCGTGCAGGATCTAAAATAGACTTGGATCCCATCAGGTGCAGGATCCAAATAGCCTTATGTCTTACTGACATCAGAACCCAAATATTTTATCAAAATAAAATACAAATCCGCAGTGTAATGCGTGCCACCTAACTAGTTAATAACTAATCCTAGATATTGTATAAGGAAAATGCAAATATTTTAAACATGGATATGAAATTAATTATTAAGGGTATTGTTGTCCGTTAATGATTAACAAAATTACAACCTTTATAACTTGACACTCTGTGGAGATCCAAACATCTACGTACTATGCTAACAACAACAAAAAATGGCTTCTACAAAACTAGTCTTCACATTCATCGTTGCTTCCTTCTTGATCTTCCTTCTACCTCCATCGCACGCTGCTTCTCACTCAGATTTCGAAGATATCAAGATATCATCCTCTATGGATTCTCAAATGGTTAACCTCTCTGTTTACTATGAAGCATTAAGCCCATCTTGTGCAACCTTCATTATCCAAAATCTCACAGGTGTCTTCGACGATGATCTCATCGCCATCACCAATCTCAGGATGGTACCTTGGGGTAATGCTCATGTCAACGAAACAGACAACACCGTCATTTGTCAGGTCATATTCATCTTCTCCATCTTCATTTGCTATTAAATTTAAATTGTCATCTACTCATCTGCCTCCCGTACTTTATGATTAAATGGCGTTTTGGTAGGGCCAAATTTTCTTCCTTTTTCTTTTTTTCCAACTACATGGAGATCACCATCTGCTTTGGATTTGGAATTATAGTGTTTGCATTGCCAAAACCTGAGAGACTTTTAAGGCTCAATGGATTGAAGCAGCTTAGTTCATATGGAAAGCTAAGCAAAATTGTTTAAGCTCATAGAGCCAGAATCTGTAAGTTTCTACATTTCCAAACAGGACAATGGAATACCAGAAAAGTGAAGGATTTACTGTGGACTCACCATTCATGAAGAACGAGTGATAAAACAATGGAACAATGCAACAGTAGAGAATGTATGTTGCAGCCAAAAGCTTAAGGTCTGCGTGTATTGTATTAGGGTTTTATAATCCCTTAATGTCCACAATTAATGCCTAAATACATGCCTAAGAATATTCACATTCCATAATAGGAATATTACAATCAGCTCATCCCATATTTAGATATTCCATAATACCCCCCCTCAAGTTGGAGCATGAAGGTCTCGGATGCCCAACTTGCGCAATAAAAATTCATATTGTTGCTTTCCCAAGGCTTTTGTGAATATGTCGGCAAGTTGTAATGAAGACGTAACGAATGTAGTCGTAATACTCCCAGCCACAATGGCATCACGTATAAAGTGACAGTCAACCTCAATATGCTTAGTGCGCTCGTGAAACACAGGATTCTGTGACATATGAAGGGCCGATTGACTATCATAATGAAGGGACATAGCAGTCGGATGAGAGACGCCAAGACTTTCCAGTAAAGCTTTAAGCCAAGTCAACTCACATGTCGTCATAGCCATAGATCGGTATTCTGCTTCGGCGGAGGAGCGGGAGACAATGTGTTGTTTCTTGGTTTTCCAAGATACCGGTGAATTACCAAGAAAAACTATCCAGCCAGTAAGTGATCGTCGAGTAAGGGGGCAACCGGCCCAATCGGCATCACACCACCCGTGTAGTCGCAGATCACTGTCACTACGAAGAAATACACCTTGACCCGGATTACCCTTAAGATACCGGACCACCCGCAAAGCAGCTCCCAGTGTTCCTCCCGTGGGCATTGCATGAATTGGGATAGAATATGCACACTATAAGAGAGTTCGGGTCGAGTGAAGCAAAGATAAATCAATCGTCCTACCAAGCGACGATATTTTTCCGGATCGACTAATGCGTACTAGTGGACAAAGCAAGTCGATGATTTTGTTCTAAAGGAACAGCTGCTGGTCGAGCCCCTAGTAACCCGGCCTCCGAAATAATGTCAAGTGCATATTTGCGTTGACAAAGAACAAAACCAGCAGGATTGCGCGCCACCTCAATGCCCAAAAAATATTTTAGGCAGCCAAGATCTTTCATGTGAAAGCAAGCACTGAGATAATCTTTGAATGTCTGTATATCACCCGGACGATTGCCAGCAATAATAAGATCATCAACATACACAAGGACACTAAGTTGTACTTCCCCTTGCAGATATGTGAATAAGGAGTAGTCAGAATAAGATTGCTGGAAACCATAGCTCGTCAAGGCGGTTGAGAGTTTAGCAAACCAGCACCGAGGAGCCTGTTTTAACCCATAAAGCGACTTCCGAAGTTTGCAAACTGCCCCAGTTGTCCCGACGCGAAAACCAGGCGGAAATTTCATGTAAACTTCCTCCTGAAGATCACCATGCAAAAATGCATTATGAACATCCATCTGATGTACTGCCCAATTCTTCGCGGCGGCCACAGCAAGAAATACCCGTACGGTAACCATCTTTGCGACAGGCGCAAAGGTGTCCGTGTAATCGAGGCCTTCAGTCTGATGATTGCCCAAAATGACTAGGCGAGCCTTCAATCGCTCAATAGTACCATCAGAATTATATTTGATCTTGTACACCCACTTGCATCCCAAAGCTTTCTTCCCAGCCGGTAGACTCTGAACAACCCAGGTCTCATTAGTTTCGAGTGCGGAAATTTCACGCTGCATGGCATCTCTCCAACCTTTGTTTCGGACTGCCTCCGAATAGGACACGGGTTCCCGCTCAGCTGTGATGACTGCAAGAAAGTGTCTATGTCGCATAGAAAATTTGTCACAATTCACATAATGTGCTAAAGGATAGGGTGTACCTGAAGGATGCAGTGGGTCGAGTGGCGAGCGAGATGGACTCAGTTGAATGGTGTTGGTGACATAATCATGAAGTCGGACGGAGGGATACCGCTGGCGATGTCCTCTTCCCAATAGATTAACCTCTTCTTCTAGATGAGGAGAAGCCGATGGGGCAATAGTTGGAAGTGACTCAGAAGATGAATGATCAAACTCCAGCATATCCTTGGGTATAAGATCGTGGGCCTCGTCAGAAGTGGTGAGAGCCATATCGGGAGTGGAAGGCCCATCAGTAGTTTGAGCAAAAGGAAAAACATCTTCGGAGAACACAACATCCCGAGAGACAAAAAAATCTTGTCTTTCCAAATCATACAAGCGCCATCCCTTCTTCCCATAAGGATAACCAACAAAAATACACCGACGACTTCTACTTGCCATTTTATCCCCCGTCTTCTCATGTGCATAACACAAAGACCCCAAAACACGTAAGTGATTATAAGACGGTTCCACCCCATGTAAAACGTGATATGGTGTTTTCCCATCCAAAATCAAGGAAGGAGTCCGATTGATTAAGTACCCAGCAGTCAATACACACTCGCCCCAAAATTTAATTGGAAGAGAACCTTGAAATCGCAGAGCGCGGGCTACATTCAAAATATGTTGATGTTTTCTCTCCACACGCCCATTTTGTTGTGGAGTGCCTGTACAAGAAGTCTGAAAAATAATTCCTTGATCAAAGAAATATGATTTCAGACATGTAAATTCTGTCCCGTTATCGCTTCGGACAATTTTGACTTTCCGAGCAAATTGTCTCTCAACCATGACAAAGAATTGTTTAAGCATACTAGATACCTCTTTCTTGTCAACAAGCAAATAAATCCATACAGCACGAGAGAAATCATCAACAATAGTTAAAAAATACGAAGCACCACATGAAGAAACTGTTCTATATGGTCCCCATAAATCACAATGAATCAGTTCAAAAATACCCAAGGTCTTATTTTCGCTAACACAAAATTTATCTCTCCGCTGTTTTGCTCTTTGACAAACATCACAATTTTTATTCAAACTGTTTTCCTGGTTACTAGAATGAACTTCGGGAACTAACTTTGTTATTCGTAGAGAAGGATGCCCCAGTCGCTGATGCCAAAGATCAAGAGACGCTCAATTACTGATCTTCATTGTATTAATCCGCGGTATCCCTTTGAAATAATAGAGTCCATCTCGTCTCTCACCCGCACCAATCAGCATCCTCGAGGTGTGGCCCTGTATAACACATAATTTTTTAGTGAATAGTACAAAACAATCATACTGATCAATTAATTGCGACACAGAAATTAAATTGCAAGTAAGTCCTGGCACATAAAGAACATTTGCAAGGCACAAATCTCCATCAAGAACTGTTGTTCCCTCTTTGACCGCCAAAGCACTACTTCCATCTGGTAATCCAACGGGACACTGATCAATTATTCTTAAATCAGTAAGTTCCTCAATGGACCCGGTCATGTGATTAGAAGCCCCGGTGTCCAATATCCACACCGAACCAGTCACTGTCCCATACAAATTTTTAAGCTTACCGGTCATTTTATCAGTTATTTCCTTCGGCTCTCCCAAGATAGCCTTTAATTTTGCCCACTGTTCGTCACTCAAACCTGGGAACGACAACGACGAGCTTCCTCCTGCGTCTGCAACAGTGGCAGAGCTGGACCCGATGTTGGTGAGAGCAGCGTTAGCACGGTGGGTTCCTCTGTGACCCCGGCCTCTTCCCCTACCACCGGAGTACCCTCTGCCACGGCCAGCCTCTCTTCTCTCGTCTCCCCTGGGTCTGTCACCCCACCATTCAGGGTATCCCGTTAGGGCAAAGCAATTGTCTTCTCCATGCCCTGATTTATGGCAGTGCGAGCAGATCCCCTTCTCTTGCCCGTCGGTTCGAGTCATGGAGCCCTGGTGTCGTCCGTCGGTTCGGTTGCGAGCAACAAAAGCCACAAATTCTCCTTGTTCTTCTCTGCCTCGAGTCATCCCCTTCACCTGTTCTTCTTGAGTGAGGATGGAATAAACCTTGTGCAACCCCGGTAATGGGTCTTGTGCCAGGATGTTAGATCGGGTTGTCCCGAACCGCTGCTCATCAAGACCCATGAGAAACAGGTGCACCTTCTCTTCCTCTCGTCTCTTTTCCAATTCTGAACTCAGATTGCATGTGCACTTTCCACACTTGCACACCGGCAATTGCTCAAAATTGCCCAGCTCATCCCATAATTGTTTCAATTTCCCATAGTAATCCATGATAGTCATTCCTCTCTGTTTGCAATCGGCCAATTGGGACCTTAATTGTTGAATCCGAGGTCCATTGGTGATGCTGAATCGGTCTTTGATGTCCAACCACAAATCCCGTGCAATCTCTACATGAGATATGGTTGATCTGAGTGTGGATTCGATAGTGTTTCGAATCCAGGACACCAACAATGAATTGATGGTCCACCAGTCTTCCCAATCTTCTGATTCTTCACTGGGTCGTGCAATAGACCCGTCGATGAACCCGAATTTCTTTCGGGCTCTCAGGGCTGTTCGGAACGAACGTGCCCACTCTTCATAGTTGTTCCCCTTCAGTTGGACCTGAGTAATCGTAAACCCAGGATTATCAAGAGATGTAATATCGTATGGCGAAATCGTTTTTCGATTCTCGCCAGATACAACCCTGCTGCCGGACATGGATTCTGCCATGTGTTCTGTTTGATTGTGTTTCGATTGTTTTACTGCTCTGATACCATGATAAAACAATGGAACAATGCAACAGTAGAGAATGTATGTTGCAGCCAAAAGCTTAAGGTCTGCGTGTATTGTATTAGGGTTTTATAATCCCTTAATGTCCACAATTAATGCCTAAATACATGCCTAAGAATATTCACATTCCATAATAGGAATATTACAATCAGCTCATCCCATATTTAGATATTCCATAATAACGAGGGTCCATTTTCTCTTTTTTCAAGGTTAAGTATTTGACCTTGTTGAGTTTGCAAGATGGAAAGAAGATAATAAATTATAACCATCAAAAATCATTTCCATTGAAGGATGGCAACAGAAAATGTTAGCCCAGTTAATGCTGGGTACCATAGTGATAAAGATGTGCAACCACCATAAAAATTTTCGTGTTTCTTTTATTTTCTTTTCTTTTCTAATAATAGCTTTATTTCTCTTATGCAAATCTAAATTTACCAAATTAGCAGAATGGTCGTGATGAATGTTTTCTGCATAAAATTCAAGCCTGCGCCATCAATGTCTGGAATGATGTGGTAGGGGACCTCCTTTCTATTCTTCCATGGCTATAATCACCCTATGCATATGTTCATAATAACTCGAAGCAAAATTATTGCCAAATGTTTTTAAAATAAATTATTTGAAAATAGATTTATTCATCTATTCTCTAATGCAGGACAAATATTATGCACTGATTCACTGCATTGAGTTCCTTGTTATCGATGGAACGCATTCGGATTGGCAGTCTTGTTTCAACTCGCTTGGATTGTCTGAAGAACCTATTTTGGAGTGTTATAACAATGGAACTGGAGCAAAGGTAACATCGAATACTTTTTTAACTTCATCATTTCCCAATTCTGATATTTCTTCTGTAGCACTATGATGTCTTTCTTGTTCTTTCCTGTTGATATGCAGCTTCAAGCTTTAAATGGTTATGAAACTGCACATCTTGATCCGCCTCATGTGTTTATGCCTTGGGTAGTCGTGAATAATAAATCACTCGGAAAGGTTAGTCCCTAATCCTTGGTTTCTCTTTCTCTCTAGTGTGCTACTGATAACCCTACTACTAATGCAGGACTACGGAGATTTCACCACCTATATCTGCAGTTCATACAAAGGCAAAATCAAGCCAAATGCCTGCAAATCATCCACCTAATAGTGTCAGCTCAATTAAAGAGGAAAGTCCTATCCATCCATACCATGGTTGGGCTAAGAATTTGACGTTTGTTGACAACAATAAAGAGAATTCCAAGGTTGAAGAGAGCTTTCTGGAAATTTCCTGAAGGGGGATTCAAGTAGTTTACTCTAGTGCATTTTGGCGAGTTGCTATGATATCCATATGCAAAAACTAGTCTAGCCTATTCAGAATTGTGCAGGTTTCAATGCCTGAGTTTCGAATTGTTTTCCTGTTCGCTCTCTTTTTATGTCATAGTAGTCTGGCACTGGCAATCATTCTGATTTTGAGCTCAGAAACCGACAATGTCACGGATGGTTCTCGACTCCATTAATGAGAAGAAATCTGAATAAGATGTTAAGATTTGATGGTGTTGGCGTAAATAACTCAAATCAATTTAATCCATCATTTTATCCTGGGAGCGCAAGTTTCAGGCATGTGAGCTGGAAGTCAATAACTAGTAAAATCTGGAGACTGAAGCTTCTGCTACCAAAGCCATGGCCTGTTAACACCATAGGAAAACCTATAGACTGAATGTGTGTTGCCTTAAACTTGACCTGTTAACCTCGCATCCTTTGTCCAGAAGCCCCGCAGCGCTCTGAAGATGATTTCACAATTAGAAAATCAAGTTCCCAGTACTGAACTTCAGCTCCAGCTAGCTGCAAGCTTTAATCTAGTCTCATCCGGTGATTATGTCATTCTAACATTATACTTTTTCGAATTCTACCGCTTCTTGCTAAAACACAATCGTGGATTAAGAGAACGATTTGTGTAAAAATGCTTCCAGCAATTCATCATTGGTGGCATGATTATTTTATGGTCACAATTCTGGCTAAAGATCTCGGATCATTCTGAATTTCTTATAAAGGTGAGAAGAATGGCTCGTCCTGAGTGTGAAATCTAAGCAGTTTCATCGTGGCTTCAGGTTACAACCACGTTGGATTGGTGCAGACAGGTCAGTATGTGTGGACTTCACTTTGTTTTGGTCTCTTGAAAAGGTATTTGCGTTCATTAAACAGGGGTTTAAACTTTAAGCTTTGGATATATTAGCTTAGAGGGTCCTTCCTTTTCAAGAGCGTGGACCGAACGCTCCAAGATTTCCAAAACCAGGAAAATAGTTGTGTTTACAACCGAGAGCAATAAGGGTAAGGGGTTAGGATCATTGTACATGAGTGTCGTCTTACCATTGAATGATCTGTCACCTTTCTTTATAATGAAGCATTTTTGGAGTTTAAAATTCTTGAGAAATAATGTTTGAAGCATTTCTATGTTAATGATAGAGATAATGTTTGATTATTATTTTTTTGTATTAAAACCTTTTATTTTCTTATTATTTTGACATTTTATTTGTGTTAAATTACTTTAAATTATTATTTTTTAACCTTGACTATTTAAGAATGTTTTGAATTTTAAAATTATATTTAGATATTTGATATTGTGTTTGTATTGTATAATTTGAAGTTAATTTATTTTTTTATTTGAATTGAAATCATATATTGTGTATTATATATATTCCAAAAGTATTGTCGCACCCCAAAAAAATCATGCGCGCGGCATCGGTTGGCGATTTTTCATCGTTTGTTGTGTTTGCTTTGAATTCGTTCGTTGGAGTCGCCACCTAGTAATTCATTGAGGGCTACTAGGAAACCTGATGTACTGGTCTTGTTAGAGATTGCGGGTAAGGAACTGGTTGTGGTTAGGGAAGATATTAGCACCCCTAACGCACCCTACCTGAGATAAGCTGCTTTGTGTTCTGATGTGATTTGAAAATTTAAAATATTAATTAAATTATAAGGCTTGAATAAATCAGTTATTAAATCCCCGAATGTTCTTACATTTTTCATGGAAAATACAACTTGATTTTATTTGTCCTTAAGATATTTAACCATATTTAAATTAACAAATAATTACTTTTTTCCTTTTTTCCTTTTATAATTCAATAACATAAAAAAAAAAAAAAAACACACACACACACAACTTTCTTTTTTTTATTAATTTTTCTTTTCTTTTCTTTTACATCCACAATTCAAATACAAATTCAAAATCAAAACAAATAAATAAAAATTACATTAATTAATTTACGAAATTACAAAATAGTCCCTAAACTCTAGAAATTGCAGGGAAGGACTCCTGGGGGCTGCATGAACAGTGTCGACGCGTGGATCCACGCGCCACTGCTGAGAAAACCTGCAACCGGTGGATCCGGCTCGTCTCTATTTCCTCTTCTTTTTCTCGTCGGCGGTGACCTGCAAAATCAACCAAAAACGCAACACAAGCAGTTGTTTTTCTTTAGATCTGTTTTTAATTTTTTGTTTTTTGTCCGTGGTTTCTTTTTGTTTCCCCCTTCGTTCTCTGTTTCAAGCGGCTGCTGGCGACTGGAAAGTTGTTGGTGATCGTGCTCCTGTCATGTCTAGCCGGCGGAGCTGGAGGAAGAAAAAAGTGTTGGCTGATCGTCGGCTGAAAAAGCAGAGGATGAAGGAGCGGCGCTACTGTGGTGGACGGCGCTGCTTCGCCGTTGCTGTTGAGGGAGGAGAAGGCAATGTGGCGGCCTCAGTGGTCGCTGCGGTGGAGATGGGTAAAGAGAAGCAGCCCCCGGATCCAAGCTGGGAGGGGCAACAGTCGTCTTCAACTGGAAAAGGGAAGCTTCGGCTGAGGGGAGAAGACCTAGGAGGCGCCGGAGCTGCGGGTTGATTTGGGTGGAGGCTCGGTGCTGGTCTGAGGGGAGAAGGAAGGAAATCTGATATGGGAGATGCTGTGCAAGGGCTGAGGCTCTGTGAGAAGAAGACTGGAGGCGAAGAAATTCAAGCCGGGGACGCGGGCTTGAACGGCTGGATCCAGAGGGTTGAGGGTTTGGGTGGCTGCTCTGGTTTTGGGAGAGAGGGTTGAGCGTGAGATGGTAGGGGAATGAATGGTCGGGTCTGATCTCTGTTTGGATGGGGGGTGAGCGGCGGCTGCTCCCGGGTGAAGGAGAAGAAAGCTAAGTCTTTTTTAGGGTTTTTTTTCTCTTTGGTGTTGCCTCCCCTTTACTTGCAAAATTGCCCCCCTCTTGTAAGTGTTGGAAACCAGTATTTATAGGCATAAAATATTGTCAAGTTTTCAAAATTGGTCCCTTAACTTTCTTTTTTTGTAAAATTTGATTTTTCTTGTTTTTTTGTATTTTTTTTTAAAATGAGCAATATCAACGTCGACTCAATGAGGAAAATCAATGATTTTAAAAATGACGCGTGAAAAGTCGAACGCGTTCGAAAGTCTTTTGAAAATTTAAATTCGTTTTTAGACGACACTGAAAATGCTAAAATGACGAGAAAATATTAAAAATATATTTTTTTGGATTTTCATTGTTTTTTTTTATTTTTGGATTTTTTTGAAAGTATATCAAAAATTGGGTAGCAACAAGTATGGAACCTCAAAATAAATTACTAAAATATTCCAGAAAATAAAATTTATCGTATCAATAAAAAAACAAAACGTCAACTAAAAAATAATTTATAACCTGGTTTTATCCTATACAATTTTATTTATTTTTTTCCCACAAAAACCACCATAACAGCTGTGAAACAAGAATTCATGGACAGACCTACTTAATGCTGAAAACAAAAACTTTCAGGATTTGGCAGACATATTAGAAGTTAATTCGCAAGCATGTGCCTTGTGTCATCACAAATTTATCATTTTCTTGAATGGGTAAGACATTGAGATTCTTACAGTTCATCGATCGAGCTAATTTTTGTTTCAACTTGTAAGAAAGTGGTTCCCAAAATGACATGGAAGTTAGATGTCTTCGTTGAGGATTTTGAATCATCGATCATGGCTGGTCATCCTCTTAAAAGTTTAAGTATCCTAAGTAATAAATTTTCAGGATATTTTCTAAGACCTGCATAGTTTGTTGATGACGACTCAATATTAGCCAGCATATTGCTTTCCCTGTAATTAATGATACTAAAATTTATACAACAAAGTGGAAAGGCCACTAACACAAGTATGAGCAGTAGGAATTGTATCGGTTATGGTGGCAGACAAGAAACAACTCAATCATCCTCATAGCATATAATTTGGTGTAAAAATCACTAGTTGACTCGTAAACTAACATTTTAATATTAAAAGATAAAATTAAAAAAAATCAATTTAACAAAATACCTTTCTAGAAAAAAATAAGAACTAAATGCTAAACAAAAAAACAAGGGGGGATAATTTTCATTGATTCAATGGTGAAATTAAAAATATTCAAATATTTTATAAAATAAATCAAAATCAAAACCCAAAATCAAAAGAAAAATAATCAAATCTGAAACAAAAAAAAAGATAAAATAATATTTTAATGTTAAATGATGAAATTAAAAAAAAATTAATTCGACAAAAGACCCTCTAAAAAAAAGAGAGGATGAAATGCTAAACAAATAAAACAAGAAGAGGAATAATTTTCATTGATTCAATGATGAAATTGAAAATATTCAAACATTTTATAAAAAAATCCAAAAAAATAAAATTCAAATCTTAAGTACTCTTTTTAAAATATGAAATTACCCCTGTATTGGTTCCATAATTACAAAATGACTATATTGAAAAGATGAATAAATCCTAAGGCCTAAGTGTTAAAAGCAAAATATTCAAGGGATAACAAAGTAAATTGATTATGCATTTTTAAACAAAAAGAAGAATTCGCCACTTTATCAAAGGTATATTTATTTTAATTTCAAGAGTATTCTAGTCATTACATTATACAATTAAAAAGTCAAAAACATATTTGACCTCAATAAATATTACAATGATTTAATGGTCCTTGTGCAATTATAATACTGCCCCCATAAGCTAAGTAAGTGACTTTTTTTTATATAAAAAAAATCGTTACACTATTCTTATTTATATTGCAGTGAACACCAGAGGAATGATGGACGGCAGTTGGATCAAGAGAACATTTCAAGTGGCACATCAATTAAATTAAGTCAATTTTGGACCTTCCTGCAAATTTTTTCCACCTTGTGGAACTATTTGCTGAACCGTACGTAGAAAAAGAAATGACTTGTAAACATTAATTAGTTTTTATCGGTCCATTATATTATTATAACAAAAACTAAATGGTGTGAGAAAATTATTGTAAATAAAAAGATCTTTTACTATGAATTATAATAATAATTTCACTTTTAATTTTTCATTCTTTAACGAGCGGATAAATATTTCTTTGATTTTCTTTTTCTTCTCATTTATTACTTCTTCTCTCTCTTTTTCTTTTAACTTTTTACAGCTTAGATCACAAAGAGAATGAAAGTGAATTGAATGAGAGAAAAGATACTTGGATATGGCAATCACGTCAAGCCCAAGAGCTAATGCCAAACGTAAACGCAATGGGTCTGGCAATCATGCCAGACTCAAATAAAAGGATTAAAGATAGGTAATAGAAAGTTTAGACAACAAATTAACAAGAAGAACATGAGAACTTTGAGTATCATTTTATTGGAGGATAATAAGTATATCCTTGCATTGTTAACAAGAGAAGCTTGCAGGAGTAATTTTTCTTTGTTCTTGATCAAAGTTTTTTAAAGTTGCAAGAGCACGAGCATGTATCTAGCAATTGGTATCAACATAGCATAGTTTAGCTTCAATTATACATTTATCTATTGAAATTCAGTAGTGTATGGCAGATGTATTTGTTATTTTTTTTCTTAACAACACATCAGAAATCCAAAAGGAATTATTAGTTAGATGTCCTAAGACCATTCAACATATTTCCATGAGTATTTTAGTCTTCAACACAACCATTACCTTTGTCTTATACAAATTCTAGGCGTCAAACTCAAGAATTTTAGGTCTGACAACCATAACAGGCCCAACCACCTAGAGTCTAGCAACCTTGTAAGCCCAACCATCTTGGGTCTGGCATGATTGCCAGACTCGGACACCTTCAGTCTGGCATGGTTTCAAGACTCATGTTACTTGGATCTGGCAAAGAGTTAAGTGGAGGTTTAAAAATCAACCCACTAAATTAGGTTTAATAACACTATTAAAATATTTTTCATACTCTTAATATTTTTTACATTTAAAAAAACCTTATATTGGCCCGCTACGGAGCGCGGACCAATAAACTAATCTGAAATTAATACGAATTTACCTCACGCAGTTTACAATAGCTCATAATTATTTCTATTCTTTGATAGTATTTTCCTTGAGGGTGGTTTCTTTAATGGTGCTTATTTCAAAAGTAATATTTAGTTTTTATTTCATAAAAAAATAAGTGTTTCATTTGAAAATGCATGGAATTTTTTAATATTTTTTGATAGTTTTAATATACTAAACTTATAAATAAAAAGTAAAATCTAAAAAAAAATCATTTTTAAAAGAAAAATACTTTTGAAAACCATCATGCATCACAAATATCAAACACACAATTAATTTGTTGGTTTTTTTTTTTTTTGCTTTAACTGTTCAAAATTCAAAACTCTATTATTCCAAAACTTTGTAAGAATCACTCTCTTTAACATCATACCCTACTATTGGATGACTAGGGTATTTTGCAGTTACTATTTAGTGTATTATAAGATTGCATTATGTGAAGAACGTTTAATTTGGAGGGAAGATGGTGTCCCTCTCATCCAAAATAGGGAAAACCCCAATGAAAACAGCTAACATAATCAAATATGTTTCGTTTATAGGTAAGTTCTTGACTGAAACCTCAATACTCTCTCTCTCTCTCGACCAACCTATTTAAACAATCCTATGCCTTCTAACTAAGGTTGTCTTGACACCCTTGATTGCCTAGAAAATGGTGTTGATTTCCTAACATTTACAAGCTTTGCCTAAAGCTAACACGGCTCATAGAAATCTATCTCTTGTGAATGTAAGCATTCAAATGGTTTTGCTTTATGGGTATGATGTCAAATCTGGTGTAAGGATGCATGCTCGAGTTCTTTCAATGGCTGAGAGTTTTTTGACACTGGGCGGTCTAGACACTTGAGCAGCATGGCCTTGGCTAACATCTTCAAAAAGTTCCTTAAAATAGATCTTTTTTATAGCTCTCTTATTTATATGTATAGAATCTGCATGTGCTTTGGAATGTTGAGCAATAACTTTGGCACCTGTATTTCTCAAGTTCATTTAAAGAAAAAAAAAAAGGTAACAAATGACTGGAAAAGCAGCTTAGCAGCTGGCGTCTGGGTTGCTGCAGGGCAATTGGTATACCATTAATGCATATAGAATGTTGCCAGCAGTATAATTGTTTTGGCGACAACCATTTTCTAACACTGCAAGAGGGTAGGCATCTGATTAGTAATGGAATGCCTATAAGTTCACCATGGTTCATGACTCTTTTTTTTTTTTTTAAAGGTGAAAAAAAAACTAAAAAATTAATTAAATCAAGAAAATAAAAAAATATATAATCAAGAAAATTAAATCATGAAAAAAACCGATTAGAATATTTAAAAAAATATTTAGTTCAGTTTGGTTTCGTAAACTTGAAACCAAAAAACCGAACAAAAAAAAACTCTTTAGAAAAGTCCAAAAAAAAACCCAAAAAATAATATAATTTTTGGTTATTAATATAAAATAACCAAACCAAAATTGATTGATTGGGTTTTGATTTTTAATATAAAAAACCAAACCGGACCGAAATTGATTGAACCGGTTTCGGTTCGGTTTTAGTTTTTTTTTTTATATATATATATTTTACAAAATTTCAATTTGATTGTTTTTTATAAGTAAACCAAACCAAATCAAACAAAAACTAATCACCCCTACTTTTTTGTCCATTCCACAGTTGCCCTCCACTTCTCGTTCTCACTGCATTGGTAACTTTTGATCAATAGCCGTGGAGACACTGTTTTCTGACTTGTAACCAAGTTTTTGAGCTCCGTCCAACGATGCTTTTGAAATCTGTGGTGTAATTGTCACTTGTGCCTGACTGACTGAAGTTGACCAAGTGCTAGCAACGGAAGCAACCAGCCACCTACTAGTCATCCCTACCAATATGAGAAACGGGATGAGTTCTTTCTTGGAATCACTCTTCTTTCACCCCACTCGTGTACAGCAGAGACTGGTCGTCAACAGCTCAGAGCAGGATGAACGGCAGTTTTCTGGTCTCTTTTATCTTCCATGGCAAAGTGCAAAAGAACCCTCGCATCCTCAGCCCTCAATCGTTTCCCAACTGGGACTGACAGGAGAGTAAATGCACCTGACTATTATAGCAAACATATGACGACTTGAAGAGCTTCACCTTTTCAATCTCGTAAGATGCACATGCCATAAACTCATTAGATGCGATCACTGTCATGGCATAAACGCCAGCCACTGAATGCAAAAGGGTACACACTTAAATGTTGATCACTTGCTGCTCATCTCTCGTTTCCTGAGTTTATGCTGACTTTAGTCTCGTGGTAAACAGAAAGGACAGTGTACCTGGCTGAAGAGACGGAGAAAAAACCATAAAATAAATTTATTTGTATGATAATTTTAAAATAAATTTATATTTTAAAAAAAAAAAAAAAAAAAACATGTCACTTCCATCTCCGTATCTCCAGTACTTATGTTTAATTAACTCCATTTTAAGCTGGTGCTTCAATAAATCAGTCTATCAGATGAATATGTTCTTAAAAAGAAAAAATGTTAGATGGGTTTCAGCTACTACTCACAGAGCATTGATGGCAGGGCATTAGGTGTCACATTGTCTGACTGGGACAAAAATATTTCTCGTCACTTGCTAGACCTATAAATACCGCAAACCACATTGAGTTTTCAATGCACCTAATACCAACCATCAAAAAGAGATGGGCTCTTCTCCATTACTCTCCTTCCTTGTTCTCACTGCTCTGGTGTTCTTGTTCGTCACCCCTTCCCATTCTTCAGAGTACGATGTTGCTCAGGAATCAGCGCCTCCTGTTACGTCCAGGAAAATCTCTCGCAATTCTGAGAAAGTTAAAATGTCTTTATATTATGAATCTCTTTGTCCGTATTGCAGCAGTTTCATTGCAGGTCCCCTGGCTCAGGTCCTGGAGACTGATCTCATGACCATTCTCAATCTCAGACTGGTTCCATGGGGAAATGCTATTCTAGACTCCAACAATACCATTGAGTGTCAGGTTGCAATTTCCATCTTCAGTATTGTTCTTTCTTTTTGTTTCTTGTTCTTTCCATTGTTTGATCAGTCACCTTTTACTTTGGTATTTTGCAGCATGGGGAAGATGAATGCTATCTGAACATCATACATGCTTGTGCCATCAACCTCTGGCCTGATTTGGTATAACCTGCTCTCTGATAAATACTTGACTGTGAACAGAAATAAATATGGTGAAAAAACAAGCATTTATTGTAATTTAGATGATACAATTCAGCCACAGAATGAAATTGATCTTCAGTTAATTACTATGCAGAAGAAGCACTTCGATTTCATCAAGTGTATCGAAAAGCAATATAAAGCTCCTGATAGAAATGGAGCAGAAGAATCCTGGGAAGAATGTTCTGGTAAATTGGGACTGTCTACACAATCCATCAAGAAATGCTATGACAGTGGACTTGGAAAAGAGGTTTGGTTCATCCACTGATCACATTTTATTTAATTAAAAAAAAAATAGTAAAGGTAGGCGATTCAAATTTTCAAGAAGGTGGTGCACAGTTTTGGATGCGAAGTTACTTGCTATGGTTCTTGGCTTCTTTAAGCACTTTTTCCTGTCGTTCAACTTGTATAATGAAGCATAATGCATTCTAAGTTTAAATGCTAGAACTGATGTTTCAAGTAAATAAACATGCAGCTTGTCCTCCAAGATGCCAAAGAAACAGATCATCTCAGACCGCCTCACAAATACGTGCCATGGGTGGTAGTTGATGATACACCTCTCCTTGATGTCAGTCACAAGCCTTCTACGATCTCTATTCCCCTCTGAACAATATCCTTGTTCATGTTTATTTATTTATATATTTATTTTTTTAATGCAGGACTATGGGAGTTTCATTCACTATGTTTGCAAGGCATACAAAGGCAAGTCTTTGCCCAAGACTTGCAGTTCACATCCCAACACCTCAATTAACAAGGACACCTCACTCCAATCAGTCTGTCATGCAAGTTAAGCGAGGTCAGGTGACAGTTCAGGGAAGCACCAGATGAAGATGGAACCCCTTGCATGATTATTATACATGCATCCTTCTATTATAGAATAAAATAAGGGGAGTATGTACCTATGGCTTTCAATTTTCCAGGCATGGTTCTTGCACAAGGAACTCCCCAGGTGGATTCCTGTAGTTCATAAACCATAGGGTGATGTAATTAGTAGTTCTGCAAGCATATAAACGAAAGAGAAAATGCATTTAATAAAGTTCCACTCCATGTGCTGTGATTTCGTAGCTTTCATCCAGAAAAATCATATCAACATTCTCCTTTTCTCCATTCCTTTGAGAAAAATATTAGCCTTTTTGATAATGAATAGCAGGGAAACAAGGTTTATAAACTATCACATTTCATTGCTGCAACAAAAGCGAACATACAAACACTAGAATGCAATGCCTCACAAGAGCACCATCACATCTGAAGGGACAAAAGCGACAAAAGCCAAATACATTCAACAAAACAAGACCACCTCCTACAAAATAAGTGACCAAGTATATTACAGAAAGACGCATTAAAACCAAGTAGAAGCACACAAGCCAGCTGAAGATATCCAAACATCTATTGCTTATTTATCATCTCCCAGATGCTCTGACATATTTCAAATGAACTTATCTTTGTCGGATCAAATTCAAATTTCTCAACAGCCTTGTTATCTCTATGCACAATATCTATAACCAATATTAAGGACAGTCAACCTTCCACGATTAGCAAACAGCATTGAACCTGAGAGAAAGACACCCAATAGGAAGAAAGAATTTCAACACAATAAAAAAAAAAAAAAACAAAAAGAAATCTATGTGAGTCGATTGTAATATAAAGGATACGGCCAGAGATTTTGGAGTGATCATCCAAGTCTGGAATGATATTAGTCACAGATGCATACATTGAAAGCATCCTCCTGCAAGCACAAGCAAAAATGGGAACCATTACTAGGTATCACACAGTCATCAACACCTCGTCTTTGCAATACTTATTAAAAAAAACAAATGCACATTATAAGATTCAATATTCACAACTGGGATTGAACACAAAGACTTTAAAAAAAAATAAACAATCGAAATCAATCTTCAGAATTACCAGTTAATCAAGCTACTACTAACATATAATCATTTTCGATACACACAAAAAGATAACACATTCACAATTTTCATTCCAAACAGTTCAAGTAACACATAGTAATCAATTCTTTCTTTCTATCTACCAGGTATGAAAAAATACTCACTGTGCTCTGAGCTCATCTTTCTCGTTTTTCTTCATATTCCGCTTTCGTTCCTCAAAAGAAACCCGTTGACACTCCAAATCACTAATCTCATTGTTGATCACTGTGTTTAAACAAAAAAAAACAATAATCAATTCCCAGTACCACCAAAAAAATAATAACAAATAATTATCCAAAACAACTCAAGTAAAGTACTTATCTGAGCTCGTCCATAAGAGCAGCTTCTTTTTGAAGCTCCGCTTCCAATTCCTGCTCCAGAACCTCCATGTCGGCATCAGAAACAACTTCCGCTTTCGCCTTCTCCGTTTTCTTCTTGCATTCTTCTATCTTTTTCTCATAATCTGCTCCAAATTGCTAAGACCAATCAGATCTACAAAAAAAAAAAAAAATTAAATTTAAAATTAGCAAACAGAGACCTTCGATTAGGGTTTTGGAGTCGTTGAATTCAGCATCGCAAGAGGATTTGAGAGAGTGTGACTGTTGAAGACAGTGAGTCAAGTTGTTAATGTCTCTTTGATCCTTCAAAACGGAGACGAGATCGTCGCTGAATGAGATTAGTTTCTCTACGTCGATTTTTCCAGAGAAATCCCCCATTTCTTTTTATTTTTTTAGGGTTCCTGTAAGATACTGTGAAGTGTTCGAATTTTCGAAACTTGTTTTGTTGAAGAAAGCGGAAGGATAAGAGAGGGAAAAACTCGAGAAATTAATTGTTTGATTAAAAATTGGGAAACGATGTCGTTTCATGGGTCGCATTCGACCTTTTGTTAATGAATTAATTAAAGAATTTAGGTGAAAAAGATAACTGTAAATAAAGAAAAAAATATATTATATGGATTTTTGGAAATCTTTTTATATAATTCTAAAATAAAATTTCATTAATTGATGATACTACGAGACAAAAAAAAAATTCCTAGCAGAAAATTACAACCTTTTTTTAACAAATTAAATTTAATTGAAGGAAATTATAAAACAATGAAATTTAATATATATATATATATATATATATATATATATTTAGGTCATGTTTGTTTTTTGAAAAGTAGTTTCTAGAAAACTATTTTCAAACTTTCATGTGTTTGTTTGTCATTAAAAAAGTTGGTCAACAGAAAACATTTTCTAGTAAACGGAAAACATTTTTCGGTCAATGTAAAACACTTTTCAGTCAAAGAAAAATCTAGTTTGGTTTTCAGTAAAGTATTTTCCCTTTTAGCTGTGTTTGTTTTTCAGAAAGTAATTTCTGGAAAATCACTTTCCAAACTTTCTTGTGTTTGTTTACCATTAGAAAAGTTGGTTAACGGAAAACACTTTCCAGTAAAAAGAAAATTTAACTTGGTTTTTAGAAAAGTGTTTTCCTAAAAAATTTGGACGAAAAACACTTTCTGAAAGTTGTGAAAAATTAGAAATGTCATTATTTGTTGATTATATCAAATTTGATCCTTAAAATTTTGATTGTTATATATATTTTGTTTTGAATATTTATTTTTCAATTTCATCTCTTAAAATTTTATTTTTATATTAACTTTGGTCCTTATTTTTATAATTGTTATTTGCTTTTTCCTTATCATTTTTTTATTGAAATTTTTATCTATCAAATTTGGTCCTCGTTCTTTTGATTGTTACTTATTTTATTTGAAATAATTTATGAAATGTTGATTATTATTATTTTAATTTCTTCATCTTTTATTTTTTAAAATTTTTTAGATTTGATTGCTATTATTTTGATTATTATTTATTTTATTTGAGATAATTTATGAAATTATATTTTTTTTTCAATTTCATTCTCATTCAACTTTTTAATTCGTAAGATTTGTTCCTCATTATTTTAATAAATTTAAGAAAAATAAAATATTAATAAGTTATTTTCCAGCTCATTTTCTATGACATAACCAAACACTGGAAAATATTTTCCAACTTATTTTTCGTTACACTACCAAACATCGAATTCACTTTTTCTGAAATTCACTTTTCTGGAATTTACTTCTCTCGAAATTTACTTTCTAAAAGGAAACTATTTTCCAGTAAATAAACGGGGCCTTAATCATTTAATAGATTCATGAGCATGGAGTTCTTTTTTCATATATAATTATAAAACTCCAAAACAATTTTTCTTCAAAAATTAAAAAAACATAAAATTAGAAGGAGAATTAAGAAAATAATTATTAAATCAACTGAGAAAGCTGAAAATATTGCATCCTCCATCATCGATGCCCTTTTCATACAAAACAGAATTCTTCCCTGAGCTAGACAAACATTTCTCTTCTACAGTTAGAAGTAATGAATCTATGCAACATGGAGTCATTAATTTGTTGTTTTTATATTTACTTGAAAAATAATTTTTAATTTTTCTAGCTTTAATTTCTCCATGTAGAAAATCTTACTAACGGAGTTGATTTCCACTGTAAAATCATCTCATTTCCCAGGTCTCCCCCGATCCTTACTCCATAAGAACTTTGCTTGTCTCCCACCACTTCTCTAGCTTCCTCCAGGTTCGCTCTGCTCACCCTCCATCCTTCAAACACATTTCCCAGCTCAAGATTGCAACCTTGCTTCATCTCCACCCACTTTTGGTACCAATCCTGGGAGGAGACGTAGGGTGCCACGAACAGACACTCCAATGCGATTCTTGCTTCTGTGAGAACTGGGAATTTGGACTCGATTGAATCAATCAGGGCTTCGTAATGCGCCATATTCCCTTCGAAAAATGATCCGAAATCGGAACTGTTCTTCAAGTTTTCACAGGAATCACCATCGCCAAAAGTAATAATTCCCCTGCTGCCGGAGTTGCAGAAGGCGGAATTGGCCACCAAGTCTCCGGCTACCCTTAGGAACTGTTCAACAAGCTGTCTGCTCCTTGCCCTTCCCATGTGAGGAAGTCTGAGCATGGTGTTGAAGACTAACCATTCTTTCCGGCCACCTCTTTTATTTGCCTTCTTTTCCTCACTCGCCAAATCTTCAATTCCCATCTCCTCTACCTTCAAGTTTAGACCAAAGCATCTTGCATGATCAAGAAGTCTCCTTTTCGCCGCGTCGAAACTCACC
This sequence comes from Populus tremula, assembly GCA_964019445.1. Lineage (NCBI taxonomy): Eukaryota > Viridiplantae > Streptophyta > Magnoliopsida > Malpighiales > Salicaceae > Populus > Populus tremula. The sequence goes on from CAXHTJ010000008.1 coordinate 11,512,115, forward strand.
ATGGGAGCCCAGTTGCAGTCATCCTTTTTCCATTTTATTGCTGTCAATCTCACTGCCTTTTGTTGGTGTGCCAATTCCTCAATCAATGAAGGCCATTGAATGCCTTCCCCAAGATCGAAGTCCACTATGTGTATTGTCTCTGCATCAGCTGGAATAGCTTCAAGGATTGCTGAATTGGCAGCAAAGTGAGCAAATCTCCCATATGGGAAAATTTGGTAGAATGCCCTGGAAGCTAACTCAAAATTCCTGCAGGATTCTCGTTTTATATAATCCCGTTGCTTCTCAAGATCTTGGCATAGATTAAAGGCGAGACACTCCAAGGCTTCACCAGCTGGGCTAACTCTCTCACTTACACATCTCATGATCACATCTGCAAGCTCACTCTGCCCTCCATCCATGGCTTCTCCATAAGCCTTGAGTAAATGAAAGAGACTCACTTGATTTTCAAGCTGTAGCTCTTCCCCTGGTAATTCAAGTGTTGACTGTGGAATTGGCGTGGTGTCCATGGATGCTTCACTTGATTTTATTGAAGGGCTAGGACTCCCACCATTTTCCCCTTCACTGGATAGCTCCTTTGAAGAAGAATTTCCCTCGCTCTCACAGAATATAAGCTCCATTTCCTTGAAGAGATTAGGCTCAAAGCCCTCCATCAAAAACTCCTCAACGCAGGGTACCTGGACTTGGAAGTCATCTGAAGAAGCTGGGGATTGGACAGACTGATCACCATTGAAAACTGCAGGAAACATTGAGGAAATATCATAGATATCCTCATTGTTGGCAAACGAAGAAGAGAATTGACAGGCATCAACATAGGCATAGATATCCTCACTGTTGGCAAACGAAGAAGAGAATTGACAGGCATCAACAGAGGCATCCATGTCAGTACCATGGAAACCAAGTTGGTCAAGATTAGCTGAGCTTATGACCCTGTAAAATGGCCATGAAGGCTGGAAAACTTCTGGTTGCATCAGGTTTAGTTAATTGTTGGGTAGAAAAGAAGAGTTGATTTGTTGTTGCTGCTTTTGATCACTTTTTAAGCACAAGATTAGTGGGCATTTATACAAAGATTAGAGAACAATATAGAGACAGATTAGCATAATAGAATATGATAGCAGGAAATGAACATTAAATTAAAAAAATAAATGGTCCTGCCAATCATTCTCACAGGCTTTCTATAGAGTTTTATTCCTATCAAGTTACCAACCGAACCTTCGTTTCTTTGTATTTGTAGCCTCTTAAAGACATTATATTCTTCATGCATATCCATTTATTTAGATACTACTATTTTAATCCAAGAGATTAGGTTAATTAATAGTTTAAATTTCGAAGTAATTACCTTACACTATAATTACTTTGTCTTGCACGTCTATATATATATATTTCCAAAGGGGCAACATTTCCCAGCCTTTTCCTTAATTCTTCCCACCTACATGTGTAAGATTTAATCTATTCTCTTGGAAGAAAGCAAGGTGATGGAGTATATAATGCAGAATATCCATATCTTTGAAGGGGGCTTAGATTACGTTTGGCAGTATTGAAATGGTTATTTTTTTAAGGTTTTTTTTTTAAAAAAACATCGAAATAATATTTTATTATATATAAACATCAATTTTTTTATTCATAGTTATATTTTTTATTTAATATAAAAAAATACATTAATAATATTTATATATTAATTCTTTTGTGTTATAAAAAAAATTATTCGATCTACAACGAGACGGGTTAAATTGAGGCATCAACACTTTATTATTTGTATTTATTGATGTATATGATTTTTAATATATTTAATTAAATTCATGCATGGGCTTTTTTATTTATAAATAGAATTAAAAATATATATATATATATATTTAAAAAGCTTATGTATTTATTTTTTATTAAAAAAAAAATTCTGATTCGCGGTAAAATATGTGTAAAATAACTACTAACTTACTATTGAATAATGAATACATACAGAAGGCATTACAATTGGTTCAATATGGGAAGCAACGGGCCACATGGGGAAAGGTGATTTCATACGATCCTTCAAACGCCTCCTCGTGTATTGTTTTTAATGTTTATAAATTAAATTTCTTGCGGTTATTTATTCAAACAAATTAGACCTCTTCCACGAGCCTTGGAGTCATCAAAATATTTTCCTACTAAGAAAAGACAAGCAAATATACAGTAAATTTCTCCTGGATCTGATATATATATATATAAGCTACATTATTAATTACTTTGATGAGTTAATTTATTACGGCGGAATGAGACTACGTGTTTTTACCATCTTCCTGTCTGTTAGAAGAAATATTTCTTCTCTGTTTTCTCAGATATTTGAAAATGTCAAATGCTTTCTAAATTAACCATTGACCCCACTTAAATATTAAAGAATAACTTATATTCACTTAATTTTAAGAGGTGTATTGGTTAGATTTTAAATTTATTCTATGTAGATTATCAATTCGAGTCTTATAAATTTTAAAACAACTGGAGACTTATATGATCGTTAACTTTAGAGTCCGTAAAATTAGTCGAGGTAAGCGCAAGTTGATCCAAACATCCATATTAATAAAATAAAAAATACTTATGGTCCATCAACCTTCCTTTTTATATATAAAATTGATAATGTTAATAGTAAATAGTTACTAAGACAGGGAAGTAGTATTTTTACAACAAGATGAACTATCATTATAAATTTGATGAGTTTGCCTGTTCTAGCTCCGTCAATTGCACTCTTTTGTAGCTCAAAATCTTCCTGGTGACAGTTATTGAACTCTAAATAAAACTTTGGTTATAAAAAGAGTAAATTGATCTAGATTAATAAAACAATTATTTTTAATAAAATTGAAATGAAATTGTTTTAAAAAGAAAAATTAATAATTTTGGTTGAGTCATGGGTTAGCTTGAAAGTTAATCAGGTTTAAAAAATTTTAAATTCCATCTAAGCTAAAAGACAGGTTAGTTAAAAGACAGGTTAGTCGAGTCACAACTTATCAAGTAATATTTATTATTAGTATTTCTACGTAAATATCTAAATGTGCAGAGGTCAATATCACTGAATTAAAAAAAATATGAATTGTAAATTGATAAATATTGAAATTGACGACTCATCATTTAATTCAACGTTTTTATAAACACTTCTTTGCATTTTATTGGCACTTGACATTTCAAAGATGGACGCAACTTCATGTAAATTTCTCGTTGTGTTTAAGCTTTTGTCTTTTCATGCTCCCCATGTGATTGAGTTCTAACACATTTATTGGATAATCATTAAATTAAAATGAAAGTCACATCTAAACACACAAAGATTTGCATGGCACTGATCATTAATTACTTAATTTAGCTCTATAATTATATTTTATTTATGGAATTCGTTACATCATCTCATTATTTTAATCACTTTGTAGTGCGATATAATTGGCTAATTAACCCTTAATTTACTTGAACACTCTAACCCCTCAAAGTGGCATAAAATTTATAAATTTCAGAAATATCAAAATTAGCCAAGGTTGTCCTGAGGCAGCACAACATACTAGGATCAACAAAAAAAATCAATTAAACCAAGAAAACTAAAAAAAAAAAAACTGTAAAAAAAACCAATTAAATTTTTTTAAAAACCGACCAGTTCGGTTTGGTTTTAGTTTTATATACATGAAACCAAAAAAAAAACCGAACTGAATCGAACCCAAATAAAAAAAAAATCGAACCAAACTGGAAAAAAAAACTAAGTCAAACCGATTTGAACCGGCTTTTGTCTTACAAAACTGAACCGAAACCAATCAGCTTGAACCAGTTTTGGTTATGTTTCGGTTTTTTTTTAAAAAAATCAGTTTAGTTATTTATTTTATATATAAAAACCAAATTGAAAATGATCACTCCTACAACATACATGTACATGCAACATAAGATTTGTGTACCTAGTCCTAAAATAGCTTAATTTTTTTTTTTTTACTTTTAATTTTAATAACCATAATATTTTTAATAATTTTTGAACATCAAAATTAAATTAATTGTTACCCAAGCAATTTTTTTTTCTCTAAACCAATACCTATCAAATGGTTGCCATGCATCATAATTATGAAGATCGTGAATTGAGACCTAACAAGTGCTATTTAAAAATGTTTCACTCTAAAACCTCCCCCTTATTTTCTTAACAAATATTTTAGTATTTTACATCTCCATTTGAAAAGGAAAACATAAACTTCTATATATATATATATATATATATATATATCATAATTGTTATCATGGATCACTTATTTAATCTAAATCTATTATTCTTAAAAAATAATTCTTGCTTATAACCTAATCAGGTGTTCAAGCCAAATTAACTGAATTATAAATTAATTACTAAATCTTCTGCATTTAACTAGGTTAGTTTCAAAATCAATTTAAATCAGTTTCGAATTATATGGAGGATTTATTTATCCAGTGGACCAAGCAAGCTCGGATTATATATATATATTAGGTCGTGCGTGCAAAAAGCTAGGTAGTTGAGTGTGTAACGTCTCTGCCAAATAATTTTGTCATTTCTTTGACTTTATAGACCAATGAGAGAAGAAGCCTTGTCATGAATAGTGCCATAATATGTAAACTAATAACTGCCGTGACTCTTCCCTTTCCTGCTCCATTGAATATCGTATTGAAATCCAACTTGGTTGGGTAGATCAATTTAAGATCTAATTAAGATAAAATTAAAATTGAATTGAGTTTAAAAAATAAAAAAAAATTAGTGTAATTTGATTAACCAGTAGGTTGACCTAGCGATTCAATTAGAAATTCGGTTACAATCTGTTGACTTTTTTTTTATTAAAATGATATTTTTTTATTTAAAAAAATAAAATTGACCCGAACAACCCAATCAAAACCCAGAACTTATTAAACAATCCTTGTACTATATTTATGAGATATATTTTTAATTAAAAACAATAATTACTATATAAAAATTTAAAAAAAAACATGTTTTTCAATACTTTATGTTTTAAAAATATAACAATTCAATTAGAAAATATTTACAAATATATTTTAGATTTTTATACCAATCATTAATTTCAACCAAATAAAATTGTATTTTCTATTACAAGACAGTAATTAATATACATCCTATGTTTCTAAGATTTGTTGCGACTCTTTTGTTTTTTTTATTTATTATATATATATCTTTATTCTTCATGATCTTAATCACTAATTAATCCTGCCTATAATTAATCTCTCCAAGTTCTTAATTAATTCTTGGTATAAAGTTTTGTAACCTTTATACCAATACCTTCTTTGCTAGTTGGGCTGGGAAATAATTACGTTTGCTACTGTACGCAACAACTTGATCTCTAAATGAAAAAATATATAAAAAAAAAATAAGGGATTTCCTTCCATTCTTTGTTTTAAATTAATTAATAAATGAACTTAATCAAGCCATTATCATAATCCAATTAGCTGTTTTCGAACTAATTAATTGTGATTTCTTAGGATAAGATGAAGATTGCAATCTCATGATAAACGAGAGTTTTATATGTTGCATATACAGTGTACGTATTTTTATCATTTATACGTACCCTAAGAATTGTATTATACCGATTTCGATGTAGTTATAGCAATGTATCAATTGCATCGTAACCTGCAAAAAGCTATTATCAGTACAAAGATTCTTAGTATACGGCAAGGGCTCCATCTTATCTTATCATATACGTACGTGCCAAGAACTATTTCTGTATTGGCCTCTTTGAAAACATTTTTCTTAATCTTTTTGTATTCAGTGATGAGATATGTTTTACAATTACTTTTTATATTAATTGAAATTAAATTATCACATTAAAGAGTCTTAAAAACGCATCTTCTATCGATTTATTGAAAATAAATTATTGAAATTTCAGAATTTAAACTCAAAAATTAAAAAATTGAAGCAAATCTTATTGATCATTAGGTCAGCTGGTCAACCCTTCGGAATTCTTAATTTGTTGCATAGTTTATATTAAATAAAAATATTTTTTTATTTAAATTAAAATATTTTTTTATTTAAAAATATTAAATCAAAATCATTTAAATATATATATATATATATATATATATATATATATATATTAAAAAAAACATCTTTTTTTCTTTCAAAAACACAAAAACTAATAGATTCATAATCTAACTAGCTCTTTGTATTTTACCTCGTATCCCTGCAACATAAAAGCATTGCAAATATAATAAAACAACAAGAGAGAGATCATTGTTCATTAAAAAATCTGTACAGTACTTTAACAGTCTTGTTCTAATCGGAAATGTTTTTGTCTGTGATATCCTCTGCCATGGTTTTAGGAACAAAAATGGCATTGGAATCTGTAGAGAGATCATATGCCATGGTTTTACGAACAAAAATGGCATTGGAATTAATCAATTAGTCAATAAATGAAACAAGATCAAACATTAATTATAGAAATTAATCCCAACATGCATTACCAAAGATTTCATTATCTTAAATATTGGATTATGTGGACTACATTAAATATTGGATTCCATCATATTACAGATAATTTATACATCAAAACATGGGGGAATTCTTAAATCTAGATTCATATTTAATTTCCAAGTTTGAATAATAAAAAAAGAAAAATAATGTGAATGTATAAAATTAGTCTATTTTATAAGTTGTCACAGTTATTTTAAAACTTGGACCCATTTGGCAGGTTGACCTAGAGTATGGACTAGTCTTGATTTAAAAAAAATATATTTAAATTAAGGTCTAAACCAGTTCGAGTTGAAAAAAAAAATAAAAAAGAAAAAACTTGATTGGTTTAATCAAAATTCAATCATTATTAATATGTTGATTTTATTTTTTTAAAAAAATATCAAGGCCTTAAATAATGTGATTTCACCACTGATTGAACGAGTTTACCAGCAGAAGATAAAATTGCACTTTTGATTACAGGTGTCGACCGTTTATTGGCATTTGGCCTATTACAGAGCTAAACAAAAAATTGCAAAATTATGTATTCACATTCAGAACAGATTTCACAGAGAAATTGCAATTGAAATCCCTAAATTTCTAAATCCTCTTTAAGGATTCCCCAATCTCTTAATCTTTTTCTCTCAGCCGTCCACGGTCCAACAATCAACCATCAGCACACCACCACCAACCCTCATCTTTTTTATTTTTCCATCATCGACAGCGTCCTTTTCACCAACCACCATGAGAACTAGAGTCCACACAACAACAGCGGCGTCTCTCTAGTCTCCACCAAGTAAGTTACTCTGTTTATTTTTTTTCACCTCCTGCAAAAATTCAATAGTTCTCTCTTCTCTATCACTAACTACCAGCCTACCAGGGCCAGGATTGGATTCCCTGACTGTTTCTTACTCTGTTGCTAATATTAGTTTGATTGGATCTGCAGGCTCCAAGTTTGATTGGATTTGTGATTGATTTTCTCTGGTTGCAATATTGATCTGTTCACTGCTCAGAACAGGGGCAAGAACATATATTTGTTTTTTTACCTATCCGTTTCTTACTCTGTTTTTAATCTTTGCGTGACTGTTGTTTAGGTGCTTTAATCTTTACAGTTTACTCTAATGATGTTAAAGATTAAGGATTTGAGATTTTGATTCAAAGTTCATGTCTATCTTTGAGATTTTGCATTCGAATTTTTTATTCAAAGTTTACCATGTGTGTGTGTTTATATATATGAGTCATGAGTGTGATGAATAGATTTGGATTTATTGTAATTTAGAGGGTTGCAAGTTAACTGGGTTATAACTTGTGATGAATGGATTTGGCTTCTGGATTTATCTTTGAGATTTTGCATTCGAATCTTTAAGAATATATTGTTTTTATGCTTGTCTGTTGTCTTTGCTAATGGTTTACCGTGTGTGTATTTATCTCTGTAACTCTAATATTGTTGATTTTGCATTTAAAGTTTACTAAAAGATTTGGATAAAAGGATTGAGAAAAAGGTGGTGAAAGGAGAGAATGGCTAGCCTTCAATTGTATGTGGGCTCTTTCCCATATGGGGAGAAAGAGGAGTAGAAGGCATGTATTGGACTTTGTTAGGAAAAAACTCATAGTTTTGCGAACGCACATTGACTTTCTCTCGCCTTACTTCTAAGGATAGATAGAAAAGAAAGGGTTGGAGAGAGTGACTTTCATTCTCTCCTTTCTAAAGCTGCGAAAGGCGGCCCCCCCAGAACAAAGCCCCACCCTTCTTTTCCCCCTTTAATGAAAGACCCTCGCCCCGCTTCCTATTCATTTGTGGGTCGGGACCCGAGGGTCTTTTTTTCTCAATTTTAAAAATCTACCCACCGACAAATCCGTAGCGCAGGTGACTGACAGCCTCCCTCTCGCCTAAATGAAATCGGCCAAGGAAATATTAGCCAGTATTTTTGTCTATAGCAATACTAGTAATGGAGGGATATTGACATTTGGTGATGGAGGAGCATGAGAATTATTCAAAGACTGCCCTGGTTTTGGATTTTTCTTTGACAATTGTATGGAACACTATCAAGCCTTGTTGGAATCAATCGAATGGAAGTTCCCTAGTTGCTTTATAGAGGCAAGAGTAGCTATGGAATGCCTCTTCTAGGGCTTGGATACAAGAGTGGGAGGAAATAGAATAATGTTGCCATTTTAAGACAGGATTTGGGCTTGAAGGGTTGCGACTATAAGCAATGAGAGTTTATTGGAAGCAAAAGAAATGGTGAGAGGAGCCCCCATATGCAGCGAGGATTGAAGGAGAGAATTACAATGAGATGGTCTTGGAATTTAGAGGAACTCAATTGATCAAATTCTCTGCCTGGAAGTCATGATGTACTTTAGTTTAGTTTCTTTCCACGTTTTTCACAATCAATAGCTAAACACGGCCCTCTTTATAGCTCCTACGCGTTCCTGGCTATCAAAGGTTGAAAACTTGCTATGTCAAGGTCAACGCGGAATTGCGGACGATGATATGATTATTAAGCAAGGAAGAGGAAGTTGCTGTCTAGCATCCAAGCAAAGCAATCACTTATTTATTTACCTTTTAAATATATCAAATTAATTATGATATCACTAATCATGATTAATTAGCAGAGCTACAGTTTCCAGATTAGTCAAAATGTTATAAACTACTTTTCACTAATCATAATTTTAATTATCACCATATCTCTTATTTATTTATTTATTTTACTTTTTATTAGTTTTTATATTAGTAACTTTTGTTTATTTGTTACTAATTAAAATAAAAAAACACATAAAGGAATTATATTTACTTGGCAATATAATTTCTGCTCCTGCTACGAATTATGGGATTCTTGGCCACTCGAAGAAGCATCATTGAAATTGCTTGTGATCATGCATGGTTATATCTTCTTTTTAATATGGTATCTGAATTTTAATAATTAAATAATCACGAATTTGAATATCATTATTTTTATTTATTTGATAAATATTAAGTATAAGATAACACGAATTTATGCAAATTTCAAGTTTAAAAAACTTTTACTTGAAGATATATGTTAGAAAAATATAAATTATATTTTAAAATTTTATTTAAAAATTTAAATTTCTAGATAAGATAATTATGAATATTTCTATGCGTTATGTACACGTAAGTTATTAATGACAAAATGGAAAAACCTGTTTCAGCTGTCTTCTTGTTAGAAATCTTGGGAAAACGACTATTAAGTCCTCCAATTACAATCCTATATCATTGAGCCCTCAAGTAGTAATTTTTATCAATTGAGTTCTTAAAGTACGCACTGTTCTCAATTATGGCCTTGCATCTAAAGCTTCAAGAAAAATAATGTCAAAGTGAAGCGTCTTTTTTTATTGCATCAATCATATATGTTGACAGAATTCGTGAACGAGATATTAATGAAAGGATATAATTGAGAAACCTGGATATTTTCAGGGTCCAATTGTGAAAATTTAGGACTTTATTCATAGATGATTAATTGTTTGGAGATTAATTTTTTTATTTGCCTCCCCCCCCCTTTTTTTTTTTTTGCATTCCTTGCATGAAATTTTGTTTGGAGATTAAAAAAAATCAGACCTTTTCCTTTAATAAATTAGATTTTTAACCTTAAAACTATAAAATTTTAATTTTTGGCTCCCTCTAATTTTGTTTTTCTAATTTGACTCTCTCAAATTAAAATTTCTAGCTTCGTCCCTGATTGGACGAATTGATGGATGCCGATGAAGCGTTTTGCACGGGAACTGCAGTAGGTGTTGCCCCTGTGGGCACGATTACATATCAGAATTGCTACTGTCAGAATTGAAAAGGAATTACTAAAGCCAAGAGCCTAAAAATGCCTCTTTTTATTTCAATTAGTAACTTTTTTTTTTGCAATTAATATCTCCTTTTTATTTGCAATCTCATCTTTTCAAATTACATTAGCATTGTTTTATATATTAATTTTTTTTTCATACATACATATATATATATATATATATATATATATATATATATATAAATGTGCATATATGTTTGAGATTACGGTATATTATATGTTTTAAATATATTTTTTATTTAAAAATATATTAAAATAATTTTTTATAGATTTTTTTTAATTTTTAATATTCAAACATCAAAACCGTTGAAAATGAATTAATATCTTGTCAAATGTATCGTGATTTTGAAAAGTAATTTTCAAAAACGTCATGAAACCAAGATGGGAACAGGGTTGTGCAAGCTCGCAAACAATTAATATCCCATCAACTCGGTCACGCGTATGAAAGAGATGCATGTGATTCCTGATAACTAAACTATCAATTGAATTGGAAAGAGATTGGAATCATTGATTGCGCAGACAAAAATGTTTGCAATAGCGGTCAAATGGGCTAACAGGAACATACCCTCCTCCCTTCATTTATTCCCTACAAGACTTTATGCAATTTAATGGAAAAGAAGGAAGAGTTAGAGAAGTTGGTTGTTGGGCAATCTCTTTTTTTTTCTTTTTTTTTTTGATTTACGTGGGTGTCCGGCCAGCTTGCCCGCATCACGACTAATCCCACGGCTCATTGAACATCCTGCAAACCCAATAAGCATGTAAGGCACCGCGGAGGTGACAGGCGTGCACGGTAAAGTTTGAACTCAGGATGCAGAGGAAAGGAACAAGTCCCTTCAACCGCTGGGCCAAGACCTCAAGTGCGATGTTGGGCAATCTTACGCGTGGTTCTTGTTGTCAATCTTGCTTGAAAGGTTTTTGCTTTTTCACAAGTGTCAAAATCACTTTGAATTTCCTACACTCCATGGCCGGCTCTCGAGGTTGACGACAAGGGAATTTTCAAGTCTTTCCAACCAGCCAAAAATGCCACGAATAATCTTCTTTCCAATATCATTTTGTTTAGCCAACTTTGATATTTGATTTATTCTTTGCCTGTCCTACACCACATGTTCTTGAGATAGGCCAATTTCAAGTCTTTATATCTTCCCAGTCATCTTGGGGGGTTCTCACGAGCTCCATCTTTTTGCTTAAACACTATTCTTGTCTCCAAAGTTAGTTTCCCAGTTGCAAGTTGATCTTAACTATCAAGATTCCATGGCCTCCACGATTTGTTTGTTTGTGTTGTTCTTGTTCTCTTCTATGATTGTTGGGGCTCAAAGTGTAGACTTCATCTTCGAAGGATTCAATGAAAGTGAAAAAAACCTCTCAATTGATGGAGCTTCTATTATCACGCCTAGTGGTTTACTAAGGCTCACCAACAAAACACAAAACGCTGTAGGGCATGCATTTTATTCCAAACCAATACAGATGCTTGACACCAGTTCAAATTCTTCTCCAAATGCTTCATCTTTCAGCACAACCTTTGTCTTTCAGATAGTCTCTCCAAAAGGAAAAGGAGGCCACGGCCTTGCTTTCGCCTTAGCTCCCTCCAAACAGCTTCCCGGGGCTGCCGCGGAGCATTACCTTGGTCTTTTCAACCCTACAAATAATGGTAATAGCTCGAACCATATTTTCGCTGTTGAATTTGACACGGTTAATGGGTTCAACGATAATTCAGACACTGAAGGAAATCATGTTGGAGTCAACATTAACGGCATGCGTTCGAACTCATCAAGGGCAGCTTCCTATAGCGAGGATGACAACGCAAACCTGTATGAAGATTTGATGTTGGAGAGTGGCGAACGTATTCAAGCCTGGATAGAATATGATGGTGCGGCTAAACTTGTTAATGTAACAATAGGTCCCATGGGGCAAGGCAGACCGATTCGACCACTCATTTCTGCTAGCGAAGATCTAAGCACAGTTGTTAAGGATAGCATGTATGCTGGTTTCTCTTCCTCTACTGGTAAAAAGACAAGCTCTCATTACATACTGGGATGGAGTTTTTCCACTGAAGGAGCTGCCCCTCCGCTCGATCTTTCTCGACTTCCCGAAGCACCAAAATTTGAGGAAAGTTCATCCTCTTTCCAACCCTCAGTGATTGCTATTATCGCTTCTTTATGCGGTGTGACCACTATTCTGTTTGCAATACTGTTCTTCCATGCTGTGTACAGAAAGTGGCCTCGGTCTGAGGCTCTTGAAGACTGGGAAGTGGATTGTCCACACAGGTTTCGCTATCAGGATCTACATACGGCAACTAAGGGTTTTAAAAAGAGTGAGATAATTGGGGCTGGTGGGTTTGGTGCGGTGTACAGAGGTAGATTGCCTACAAACGGAAATGAAGTTGCTGTTAAGAGGATCACTACCAATTCAGTCCAGGGTTTGAGAGGATTCACTGCGGAGATCGAGAGCCTGGGACGTTTAAGGCACAAGAACTTGGTGAATCTCCAAGGATGGTGTAAGAGAAATAATGACCTCCTCGTGGTTTATGACTACATCCCAAATGGATCCCTTGCCGGTCTCCTTTTCAGTCGGGGAAACAACTTTGTACTGAGCTGGGAGCAAAGATTCAATATTGTTAAAGGCATTGCGGCGGGGCTTTTGTATCTGCATGAGGAATGGGAGCAAGTGGTGATTCACAGAGATGTCAAGTCAAGCAATGTCCTGATAGACGCAGGAATGAACGGGCGGTTAGGAGACTTTGGTCTAGCCAGGTTGTATGATCATGGAACCATGTCGTACACCACAAATATTGTTGGCACGGTTGGGTATATCGCACCTGAATTGACACGGACCGGTCAGGCTTCTACCAGTTCCGATGTGTACGCATACAGTATTCTGCTCCTTGAAGTGGCTTGTGGCAGAAAGCCGATTGAAACGAGTAACTTCATCCTGACAGATTTCGTGATTGAATGCCATCAAAAGGGTAGAGTTCTTGATGCAGCTGATCCAGAGCTGAAGTCCGCCTTCGTGGTCAAGGAAATGGAGGTGGTGCTGGGGTTGGGTCTTCTGTGTTCTCATCACAAGCCTAAAGCCAGGCCAACCATGAGAGAAGTCATACGGTATCTCAACTGGGAAGACAAGCTCCCAGTGATTGATGATCTGGGCTCTTCTGATTCTCCATGTAGGAGCTCAAGATATAAGGGAGAGGTTTCCATTGAAATGATCACAAATTCCATGGATGCTGGCAGATAGCAGAATCCATCTTCCTCCTGTTTCTTCCTCGTCAACAGCCTTTTTAGCTTAAAGTTTTATGTACGTTGACAAGGGTTAATTTTCAAGTCTTGTAATGGTTCCATCATTAACCATTTATTCCCTCCCAATAATGCAGAACAGTACATTGATTCTTGACTTTATCACCATGACTTTTTGTCTGAACTCCACTTGCATGGGTTTACCAAAAGCGCCAACACGTGGTTATCCTAGTACAGTAAAATATTATCCTCTTAGTTTTTTATATTTTAAAAAAAAATTAAAAAAAATTAAAATTTAAAAAAAAATTACAAAATTTCTTTTTTTAGTATTTTTATATCATTTTAATTTACTAGTATTAAAAATAATTTTTAAAAAATATAAAAATATTATTTTAAGAGATTTCCAAATAAAATTATTTTAAAAATTAATAAATACTATAATCCCATCTTTACCGACTTTAGTTCATGACTCAAGTGAAGGCCCTTCGTCACTTATTTTAATAATCAAAATAATTGCATTTATCTTTTGCTAGAATTTTATGTTGAATTGGAAGTCACATTGAAAATAAAATATATATGACCAAATCATAAATAGAATAATATTTTATTGAGTGAAATGCAATAATTATGTTGGGATATTGCTATTAATGGGCAACAACATGTGCACCTATCCTAAGAAGTAACGTTGTCATTGTAAAAAAACTACAATGATAGTTGCACCAACCATTGACAAAAATGGTGCAACCCATGTGCTGCCACCATTTGTGCCATAATTAATTGCCTCTTGTCTTACCATTGATGCATATAAATAGAGGCATTATTTGAGAGCAAAATGAGAGAGAGTATGTGAAGAGAATAAGAGAGAAACAGAGAAGAGTTGCAATGGCAGCAGCTGCAAGAGCAGCAATGTGAGCTAGGAGTTAAGTTTGAGTAAAGTAATCCTCCTCCTCCATGTATTTGTTTTGTCTCCTTTCTCTATATCAAATAATATGGACCTCTCCCGTGGATGTAGGCGGTTTTCCGAACCATATTAAATATTTTATCAATGTGTTAAGCCTCTAATGGGCAACTATCAGTACATCACCGGTCAGATTCCCCAATAATTGGTATCAGAGCATATGGTTTAAAGTGGTGTTTGATTTTTGGTCATAATTGAAAGTTGTCAAAAGTGTATTTTGACCATACCACCGTGTAGAGGAGGAAGAGACGAGCACACTGGTGAAAATGACATAAAATTCTGACATCGAACATGGTCGCACACGCCCACACGCGCCGACGAGGTGGCTGTCCACACGCACAGACTCGTGCCACATGTTTTTTTTGCCCGGATGGGCTGACCCAACCCGAATACCAAACGACCCAACCCATGTGACTGACCCAGATAAGGATGACATCAGGGTGACGTCACCATGGCGTCAGCATGCACAATTGGCATGCCATGTCAGCACCCAGTCAGCAGACACGTCATTACGGTGGGACCTGCCAACCACGTCATTAGCCATGAGCCGAGCAGAGTTCGAGTCGAGCCACGAGCTTAGGGATAGGATTCTGTGTAGCGGAGTCTACGTGCAACCGAATATGAGATTGAATCTGAGTCGTCGATTAGGCTAGACTTGTTTTGATCAAATCTTAGCCGTCTGAAATGCAATTTGGATGATTTCAGACTTGTTTCCAGCTAATTTGATCGTTCCGGATGCAATGGTATTGTGCGATCGTTATGATTTGAGACCGAAAGTGGTGGTGGTGAATTATTATGAGAGATTGCCCAATCAAGAGACAACTGAAGGTCATCATGGTGATCGATGGAGATGAAGAAGAAGAAGATGCACATGTTTACCTAATTACATGTGTTGAACTGTTAAGTGGGGAAATTTTAAATGCCTTGAAGGAAGGCAAAATTAGGATACTCTAAACACTCGATCATGTGGACAATTTGAGGTGGAGAGTGAAAACTGATGAAGACCAATCTTGATGAATCTATGCACTGGTAGTCTCGCTAGATGTTGAGAAATCAGATATAAAACTAGGTTACCCAGATCACTTGTAAAGGAAAGCTGCAATAAAGCTAGCAAATGGTTGTATATACGGAAAGGCAGTACAATAGATAGATATGGCCTAAAAAGTTTTGGCTAGGAGATTAGGTTTTAAACGGGACCATCGTGACCCCTCCAATCTTTCCTAGGAACTTGCTTAGTTGAAGGATTATCCATACGATACTATTTTCATATATGTAATAGTTTGTAATGAAATAGGTGAAGACTAGCATGATGACAGCACAAGGGGAACAGTTGGGTTCCGTGTGATCAAGGATCTGATGGAATGGTGATTTCTCTAAAGAAGTTAGATTTGGTGAATGTAATTTCTCGAGGGAAGAATTGATGAAGACCTTGATAATGGAAGAGAAATACAACAAAGGGATAAAGATTGACACCCTATTTTGACTTGGATAGGTGTTCTGACAGGATGAGTTGCTGTCAAACATAAGCAAGGAATAGGGAGAAATCTGAAGAATAGAAATTGCACGAGGGCACACGGAGATTGTGCAGGAGTACCCGTAGGATCCAACGAGGTACTGTAAGGAGACAACAAGTGCAAGGAGAAGAAGAGTTCCCAGATGAAACTCAGAGCAGAGACTGTGTGAAAAGTTGTACAACAGGAAGTCTCTTGTGCTCTTAATAAAGACAACAGGCGAAGACCTTTCCAATGCATGAAATGATGAAAGAGAGTTGTTGTGAAGGCACCTAATTAATGGGGTGCTAATGCCTGTGATAAAAGGCGACCCGCCTATAATGAAAAGTGAAGAGACTAAAGGAAGTTGGTGTAGGTGGAGCTATCAAGCAGAAAGGTGTAGAAGCTCCAAACATAGAAATCGAGGTGGAGGATTGCGAGGACTGTACCACAACTTTCTCTTTCTATATGATTAGTGGCAGTGATCTCTCCCAGGTCCATATAGTGGTAGAGAATCTTAGAGCAACTACAGCCATCCCCGATGAAGGAGGATGAGACCGCTCCACAATGAGCGGGGACACCTTAGATAGAAGGTGTGAGGGCCACAATGTGAGCCCAGATTTAGACCGACGCAAGATGACAGGTGAAGACACCTTAGAGAAAGTGTGAGGGCAATGACCTCAATTTTTTTTTTCTAGAAAGCTAAGACAATTTCCTACAACTTTCATGTTTTCAAGTGGTCTCAGTTCTGATGCTAGAAATTTCGTTTTTTTCAGACAAGAAGAGAAGGATTTTCACCAAGTCAGGAGTTGGCAACCCATTCAGCAGTTAGTCATCAAATCAATAATTTCAAATTTTGGCCTATAAAAGGAGGCATTTGCCATGCATTTAGGGTCTTGATTGTTCAGATCAAGAACTTGCTCTTCCTCTCTCTTTATATTTTTTTTGTAATCTTTAAGTTTTGTTTTCATTAATATCTTGTTTATGCTTTTCATTTCCTCTACTTTACTTAGTTAACTTGTATTTTCTTTATGTTCTTATTTTGTTTATTTATGTTTCTCTTCTTCATTATGTTTAGCTAAGTTTATTATGTCAAGGTGAAAAGGTTACACTAATGGTGTAAGAATAAGTATGGTGTAAACTCAACATGGACCTTAATGTTTAATACTAACATATCTTATCTTTTTATCTTACTAATTCTTAATACCTTGCTTGTTAAATGGTTAATCTAGATTTGTGTTGTATAACACTTGATACAACAAATGCTTGGCACTCTCATAGCTCAATCGTATGGTATTACCTACACTTGTGCTATGAAAGGAACTTGATTTGTTGTTAACATAAGTTAGCATCATGAATTCCTGACAATATTTAAAAGTTTGGTTTTACTTAAATAAGATAATTAATATAATCATGTTAATAATTAATGACAAATCATCTGATTGGAACCTCCTTTGTGTGTGGTTTTCAATTTGAGTAATAAGAGTTTATACTATACTTGTTTGAAATACCATTAGTGGATCCTCTAACCTTGACACTTGTTTTTATTATTGTTTAATTCTTACATTGATCTTCCATATTAAAATTCTCATCAACTTCTTCCTCTTCCTCTTCCTCTTCTTCTTTATTATCATCATCATCATCATCATCATCATCATCATCATTAGTATTATAATATTACTATTACTACTGTCATAACCCAATTTTTGAACAAATAATAAAAATTAAATATAGTTAACAATTGGGTTAAGACAACAAATCTTGAAGTTTATGGATAAAATTATCAGATTTGAGAATAAATTGATCAGAAATTGAAGAATTAATAAGTTTGGAAATTTACTTAAAATTTGAATTAGTTTAATTAATGAAATTATAAGAATTAATAAGTTTGTGGACTTAATTAAACTTTGATTTAATTAATTAAATAAATTCAGGGACTTAATTGAAATTTATCCAAAAAGGGCAAAATTGAAAGAATTAATTAAGGACCAAATTGAATAATCCAAGAATTAAGGACTGTTTTGTAAATAATGCACCAATTTAGGGATTTAATTGAAATTTATCCATAAAGGGCAAAATTAAAAGAAATTTTTATTCAGGGGTCCAATTGCGAAATTTCCAAAGTTCAGGGGTCAAATTGAAAATTGTTAAACGGTGCCGTTTGCAATAATACTGTTCGTCATCCCTTCCATTTCGCCAGGGCAGCCGATTCAACAGGAAAATCCCAGTGCATCAGATCCAAATCGTGACCATGTCTTCTGCCACGATTGCCACAATCCCGTAGGTGGAGGCGATGGTTTTTTGAAGGTCTCTGGCCTTATAAAAGGCAGGACGAAGAAAACACCAAGGAGAGCTAAAAAAATACAGAGCAGAAATACAGAGTAAAAAAAGACAAAAATCAACCCAGAAAAACAGAGAAAAACAGAGTACAAATCCAAATACAGAGAGAAAGAGAGAACAAGAGGGCAGCACACAGGGAGGAGAATTATCCTTGAAACTGTTCTTGTACCTGCAAACAAAGCAAAAACCAGATTCAGTCAAAAAAAAAAAAACACTTACAGCAAACCGGCATCTTCTTTGTAGTTTTAAAAATTTACTGAGAAATCAAGAAGGAAAGCACCGACAAGTGATCGCAGAAGGAAGATCAGAGGAAGCAGTAGACGAGAAATCATCATTAACGCTGCAAGCACCTTCGGTCTCCAGAAGCAGGTATGACGGGATCCCCTTTGCATCTTCATTTTAAAAAGTGGTGATTAGTGTTACAAGAACACTGTGTGCAGGTAATTTAATTATCTTCACCAGTGTTCGTGCACGCGTGCCTCTAATTTTTGCCCAGCCGGGTCACTGGCCCAAGCCAGTGACCCGGGCGGGGCTGGCTGGGCCCAGCCCAGCCCTGTGGGTTGAGCTGAGCCCAGCCACCAAGATACATATGCTGGGCTGGGTTTTAGCCCAGTCCAGCCCCAAAAAATAAAATAAAAAAAATAAAAATAAAAATAAAAAAATAATAAAAAATGCACATGCATGAATAAAAATAATGTAAATTTATTGGTTTATTCACTGACGCCAGAGTCAGGAATAAAAAACACCGGTTTAAATTTATATTATTTTTATTCGTTGTATTTTATTTTATTTAGATGAATAAAAATAATGTAAATTTATTGGTTTATTCACTGACGACAGAGTCAGGAATAAAAATATCAGTTTAAATTTATATTATTTTTATTCGTTGTATTTTATTTTATTTAGCTAGAAAAATAAAAAAAAATATGTGCATGCGTAAAAAATAAATTTATTATTTATTTATTTATTTATTCACCAGTGCTAGAGTCGGGAATAAAAAATATTGATTTAATTTATTTTATAGCTACGTAATATTTATCAACGCCAGAGTTGAAAATATTCGTAGTTAAATATTCACTGGCGCTAGAGTCAGGAATATTATAAGTAATTTTTCATAGCATAAACTAATAAACATTTAGCAATTTAAGACGAAACTAGCAATGTAGCCTGTCTTAGGCAGGACGTTTAATGGGTGATAATATCTTTCATTTTACGTAACCAGTCCCGAACCATATAATCTTTGTTGACCAGTTGGAGTTCCTAATGACCATAATACTAGGTGGCGACTCCTTAAACAAGACCATTCCCCATTCAAGTAAAGAATGTCAGAAATCCGTTCTTTCCTAAAGATTTAAAAAATTTTAAGGTCGCCGCGATGTCGGGTGCGACAACTACTATTATTAGTAGTAGTATTATAACTATTACTATTACTATTATTGTTGTTATTATTGTTGTTGTTGTATTATTGTTTTTTATAATTTATACAATTAACCTCCATGTGGTTCGACCCCGGTTTTACCGGGTTATTTATTACTTCGACACTCCTGCACTTGGGAGAAGACATCAATCTTTTAGTCGTGTCAAGTTTTTGACGCCGTTGCCAGGGAGGTAAATTCTTATACAAATTATAGTATTTATTTTATTTTTTCTTTTCTATTTTCTTGTATTTTGAGGAGACGGAGGCTACATGATTGTGCAAACCCCTTTGGTTTAATATTGGAAATGGAAGAGGTGGAGCTACAAGATTTGGCGAGGAAGAGAAAAGTTGGAGAAATTAGGAGAGAATGGCTGGCCTTCAATTGTATGCAGGCTCTTTTCCAGAAAGAGAAGTAGAAGGCTTGTATTGGACTTTCTTAGGATGGCCAAGGAAATAATAACCAGTATTTATGTCTATAGCAATATCAATAATGAAGGTATATTAACATTTGGTGATGGAGGAGCATGGGAATTATTCCAAACCAATTGATAGAGCTTCTATTATCAAGCCTACTAGTTTAGTAAGGCTCACCAACAAAACACAAAATGTTGCAGGGCATGCATTTTATTCCAAACCAATACAACACACAAAAAGAACAGGGAAAGAGCTCCCTGCAAGCCAAAATGATCAAAAAACTACTCATCTAAAATAAAAACTCTTATACAATCCATCTCAAAACATCCTCAGCAAGTCTAATGTTCCTTTCCTTCTATACAGTATAAATTATGGAGCATTAAAACCAATATATATATATTTGCTTTAACCCATTGAATCTCGTTATTCTTCTCATCGATATTTTTTATTGATATAGCATAAATGAAGATATCAATCGGTCTGTTTGTGTCTTTGATCACTTAAAATTTGTCTACATGCTACGGTTTCTGTTCAAAATTAATATAAATTATATTTTAAATTTTATCTAAAAATTTAAGCTTTTAGGTAAGATAGTTATTTGACATGGTATCAGAGTCTTGATAACCAAGTGATCATGAGTTCGAATCTCATCATTCTTATTTATTTGATAAATATTAAGTACAAGGTAATGTCGGTTTATATAAGTTTCAAGTTTAAAAGGCTTTCACTTGAAGATATATGTTAGAAAAATATAAATTATATTTTAAAAACTCTTCTAAAAATTTAAGTTTTTAGATAAAATAATTATGAATATTTAGAGGAATTCTATGCGTTTTGTACACATAAGTTATTTATGACAAAATGGAAAAACCTGTTCCAGCTATCTTCTTGTTAGAAATCTTAGGAAAATGACTATTAAGTCCTCCAATTACAATCCTATATCATTGAGCCCTCAAGTAGTAATTTTTATCAATTGAGTTCTTAAAGTATGCACTCTTCTCAATTATAGCCTTATATGTAAAGCTTTAAGAAAAATAATGTCAAAGTGAAGAGTCTTATTTTATTGCATAAAACATATATGTTGACAGAATTCGTGAACAAGATATGAATGAAAGGATATAATCGAGAAATCTGGATATTTTCAGGGTCCAAATGTGAAAACTTGGGACTTTATTTAGAGATGATTAATTAGGTATTGCCCTGTGGGCATGTTATGGAAAGTGTTAGATTAGGAAATATTGTATTATTAATGTATTGATTTATCGTGTGTAGTATGCTACACCGTAACACATGTACTGCTCTAATACTATAAATAACAGAGGTGGTTATCTCATTAGGTTAAGCCTCTCAATTATCACAAACCTTGTTTTATTACATGTACCTTGTAATAAAACTTCTTGTTTGCCGCACTTTGTGTGTCTGTGTTGGTGAGATAATCTCTCTTCCATGGTTCTCTAAATAACTGAAAAATGACTTATCGAAGAACAACTGTCTTCGTGGCGTCATCCTTATACTTCTCATTCACGAATCAATATTCGTTGGGTGGGGGTCTCCGTTTTCAATAGTGTTGGTGCCTAGGTACAAGTTATCTTTGTGTCACACCCCTATCAAACATGATTTACTTGGCTTTTCGGGAATTGCTGTCTTTGCGTGTGGGTTGCGTGACCACGTGATCACGAGGTTTGCATCATTTGGTATCAGAGCTTGGCTCCATTAATCAGGTTATATCCTTCTGAAATTTATGTTCTTGTTGTTTCCGCAAATATTCCTTAGTGTCCATTTTCTTCTTCTCCTTGATTTTGCAGCATATCAAAAAAAAAAATTAGTTATTTTATTTTGTTACAGTTCAAAATATATCGGTAGCAAAAAAAAAAAAAAAAAAAATCGTTCAAAAAGATATTTATTGGTTTCTGCTGCAGAAAACTTAACAAGGGCAAATTGGACCAAATCAACTCGGAATTAGCTCAAATTTGATACACTTATTACGGGGGCCCTTATCGCATGAAATATTAAGTTTGAGGTCAATTGGATATCGTTCGATTTGGTTTTCAATTTCAGGTCTAATCATGTCTGATTCATATTGTTTTTGCGTCAATATATCAAACCTTATCGTAAATTGCTCAAACTTCATATTCTGTCTATTTGGGTTGATATTGCACTATATATTAAAGTTTAGCTCAATTAGACATCATTGACTTTAGGTTCCAGATTC
This sequence comes from Populus tremula, assembly GCA_964019445.1. Taxonomy (NCBI): domain Eukaryota; kingdom Viridiplantae; phylum Streptophyta; class Magnoliopsida; order Malpighiales; family Salicaceae; genus Populus; species Populus tremula. The sequence continues at coordinate 11,534,400 of CAXHTJ010000008.1, forward strand.
AGACTTAACTCGTCATAAACGAGTCTGTTTTGCGTCAAGTTTTGAAATTCGCTTTCTTTCTGTTGTTTTCATTTTTTTTCTGCTGCATATTTGGGTGTTGTTTCATCATATTTTGCTTATTTCGTTTCTATTTTTATTCGAGTCTTCAATTTCGTTTGTATTTCGGATAGATTCGTTTGCTACTCGTGAGACTATCATCTCAGTTTTGTTTTTGCTTGTTTTCTGGTTTTTATTACTTCTTGAGTCATATATACATATTTGGATTGCGCTGCTAAGATTGGTTCTATTTGGTGCTGGTTTTAGTTCTGCAAAACCTCAAGAAGGTGAGACGAGAGGTGTGAGCGTGTGAGGATATAAGAGTGTTTGAGTGAAACACGAGCGATGCGAGGATTTTTTTTGTACCACTAATCAATTTTTACAGGTACTATCATGTCAGAACAAAACAACACACCGTGCCCTCCCGATGTAGAACTTAAATTCCAAATGCAAGCCATGATGAAGGTTGTTGTAACCCATTTTCGGGTCCCCACAAAAAAAATAAAAATAAAATAAAATAAATAGCCAAAGGAGGTTAGAAAAATAACGGAAGGCAGAAGCACTCAGAAAATGGTCAGAAAAATCGGTAAAGGAGGTTAAAAATACAAAGATGGATTTTTGACAATATATTCTTAAATGATAAGAGCCCTGGTGGATAAGAAAATTTGATTTTTGAGGAGAAAAGTCCAAATTTGGAGATTTATGGACTTAATTGGATTTTTAAATTGAATTTATAGAGGATTTGAGTGCAAGAAAAATTGATTTTTAAGTCAATTTGGGCTTTAATTAGAAGAAATTTAAGTTCTGGGGCCAAAATATATTTTTAGGAATTTATTGGGTCAAATCAGGGGCTTAATTGCATAAATATTGAAGTTTAATGGCCAATTAGAGACTTAATTGAGAAAATCCGAAACGCGGGACCAATTTGGAAAAGGCGTGTAAATAGGGGGGCTGTTTTGGATTGATCTGGGGTCAAATTAAAGAAATTGAAAACTGGAGGACTAATTTAAACATTGGCGCAGGGAAACCGGGCGACACGTCGCCTGTTACTGTTCACTTTCTTCCTCAGAAAGCTGCCTGAGTGGCTGTTTTCCAGGCGCATTTTCCGGATCGTGTGGCCTCCAAATCCGACAAAACTTGCACCAACATGTCCACATGAAACCCCTTTATCCCGGAGAATGGTCCGGTCGGTTTGGAAAAGTTAGAAACGGCTCCGTTGAGTGGCTCAAAATGGCCACCTCGGGCAGTTCACAGCCTGGAGCTGCCAAATTTGGCAGCTCGAGGTGCACACTTTGAGCCAACAGTTGAGATGTTTCCCAACTGAATCAAGGGCTGCAATTTTTCCCCAATGTAGACAATGCTGCCCTTTTGCACCGCCTATAAATAGAATCTATGTTGAAGACCTGAGGGGGGAGAAAAGGACACACAAAGTCGGACGAAAACCAGCCATTACTGCCCAGTTTTCCTGCAACCAGCCTCTTTTTCTCTTTCCCTCTCCGCCGTTGGCCCTCATCAACCACCACCATCATCGCTCGTCTTCTCACCGAAATCTCCACCTCAAGAAGCCACCAAAACATCACACACGGTGGTTGCATCATCTTCTCCCCAGACGTAGCAGCACCATTGAAGAAAAGGCAGCAACCCGCGCCTCTGCTGCGAGAAGAAGAAGAACAAAGCCATCACCGCCAGCTACCACTATCTTCCTAGTCGACAACAGCACAGTTGGGAGCAGAAGGAGAAAAGGGAAGCAGAGGAGAACATAGCTGAAGAGGAACACAGAGAAGAAAAGGAAGAAAGGCTGAACACCGCACTCTACAGTCACCGACCACCGTCCCAAGTCACTCCCCGACCACCACTACTAGCGCCTCCACAAAGCTGCCATAGAGAGGGAAGAACATTGCTGACTGAAGGAAACCAAGAGAAGAAGCAACGCCTCTGTAAAGGGGAAGAAGAAGAGAAAACAGCTGCTGTCATCAAGCTTCCCAACCACTGCCACCGTCAGAACCACCATGAGCCCCCATTGGCTTCCTGTCCTCCGCCACCAGCATCACTGGGAGTGTTCGCCATCGACTTCAGCATCGTTTCTGCCCCCAGGTTTGCACCCCCTTCGTCGCTGTGCATGCACCATTTCCTTGCATTTCACTGTTCAATTGAAATATAATTCACTCGAACAGTGAAATGCTAATTCACTGTTCACATCAACTATAATTCACGTGAATAGTGAAATGCTATCCATTGTTCGCATCAAACATATGTCACTGTTCACATGAGGCCTGCTGGGTTCAGCCCAGCCACGTGGGCCCCGCTGGGTCCAGCCCTAAAAAAAATATAAAAAATAAAAATTCTTCAAATTTTATTTCAAAGAATTTGTGATTTTTCTGTAATTTTATTACTGTATTTTGGTCAATATCGGTTTGTATTTTTATATTGTAAAGATACAAATCCGGTATTAAAATACCCGGTTTTCGTCAACAAAAAAAAAATATTTATTTAAAAAAATGTTTTGTTTTCATGCATACGGCCAATACCCTAACATGTTTTGAATGTTTTATATATATATATATATATATATATACAAAAATATTGGAAGTTTTAAAAATGTGTTTTTGCATGGATTTCTTAAACATCAAAAAAAAAAAAATTGTTTTCTTGCATATCTGGATTTTACAACATGTTTGTAAAACTCCAAAGGGTATTGGTCAATATTCCAAAAACTATAAAAATCTTATTTTTGGGGGAATTCATCTATTATTCACCGCTAATGTTTGGATAAAGAAATCCTTGAAGGACGAATATCCAAAATATTATTGGGAGTAATAAATCCGCACACATTCTTGAAAGAAGCCTTGATTATAATCGAGGACATTTCAAAACTTCAAATTTTTTTACTCCAAGGTTTACGAACCTTGAAAGTATGAAATACTAAAGCAAAAGGAGGCTTTTAAAGCGCTTTGAATTTCCTTAGATTTCTAAATTTTTTGTCTCTACTTCTTGCGATTTACGAGTCGCAAACTCTTGAAATACTAAGGGAAAAATGAGCTTTCAAAGCACATGGAATCTCCTTGGATTTCTATCCAAATAAATTTTATTTGAATCAAACCTAGGAAAATTGATGGGATTAGAAAACACCAACACCATAGCAATTATAGAGCAAACCAAACACCAAGCAGCTTACCTTAGGTAGGGCGTACTAGGGGTGCTAATACCTTCCCTTTACGGAACCAGTCCCTTACCTTAGAATCTCTGAAAGACCAGTTAGGGTTCCTAGTGACCGAAATACTAGGTGGCGACTCCAAAGAACCAAATCAGTAAAACAAAACGAAAAAATCGCCATTCGATCGCCGCATTGGATTTTTTTTAGGGTGCGACAGAATGACGACTCCACTGGGGACCCTTGGACTAAGCTTGGTTATTGTTTTTTTATTATGCTATGTGTTGTTGTTTTTCTTTTTTTACTATGAATGGTTTGCTTTGTTTAAAAGCTTTAGCATACATCTTTACATTCTATCATATATGGCATAGTCATGCATCACTTTATTATTATTATTATTATTATTATTATTATTATTATTATTATTATTATTATTATTATTATTATTATTATTATTATGTTTTGGAGGGCACACACATGTAACTTTAACATTAAGTGGGGGACTAGCAGCTTGCCTTATGACTTGAGTCAAGGTTTAAGTTTGTGTAAACCCCAACTCTTTGCTGAGTGTTTAGACTGATTGTGATTGGTACACGTACCATCCCACTATCTGCTAGACCTCCATATCGCCTTTACGAGGGTGATCACTAGACCAGCAAGAGACCCTTTTTTAGAGACTCAGTAGTAAACATACCCAATGTCTCACATAAAGGAACTAGAGCCTATCCTTAGGATGTATGCTCCATAATATCTTTTTGCATCCAAACAAGCCTAAGCTCAAAGCATCTTGAATCTCAAGACCTTTATTCAAAAGCTAGCCAAGGGAGAGATGTTCTAGAATTGGGAGACCCAAGAAGCTCCATTGGTGTTCAAAATTTAATCAACAATGCTTGTTTGATCATGATATTGTGTTGTTTTCCTTTTTCAACTTTTTAAATCGAGGTTCCAAATGCCTTTCCAAAAGTTCATCTTGGTGTTTTTACACATCATTTTTCTTTCAAAACGAATCTTCCATAACTACACCTGCACTTTACACTGAGAATGAATGGCCGGACTTTAAAGAATCCATATTAGTTGTAGAAGAGGAAGAATGGTAGGAAAATAACATTAGGGGATTCACAAAAACAAACAACATGAACAAGCTTGGAAACCCGCTACAAGGTCATGCCGTTTGGGTTAAAGAACGTTGGGGCACCTACCAAAGGGCTATGTTGACTCTATTTCACGACATGATGCATAAAGAGATTAAAGTATACGTGGATGACATGACCTAGAGAGGGAGAGAATCATGTCCAAATATTGAAGGAATTAGTTGAAAGACTAAGAAAGTACAGGTTGAGGTTTAACCATGCAAGGTGTTCATTTGGGGTGAAATCTAGGAAGTTGTTGGAATTTATGATGAGTGACAAAGGGATAGAAGTGGACCCCGATTAAGTAAAGGTTATTCAACCTATGCCAACTCCCAAGACTAAGAAGGATGTAAGGAGGTTCTTGGGAAGGTTGAATTACATTGCTCAATTTATATCCCAATTAACCACGACTTATGACCTCATCTTCAATTGTTAAGGAAGAAGAATCTTGGAATTTGGAATAAGAATGTGAAGAAGCTTTCACGAAAATCAAGCAATACCTACTGAATCCACCCCTATCTATCGAGTTGAATTGAAAAACGGCAAGTTCTACTAGCTGAGTACAACATAGTATATATGACAAGGAAAGCCATGAATGTCATTGCCGATCACCTAGCTGACCATGTTGTGAAAGTTTATGGGCTGTTAAAATTTAATTTTTCGGATAAAGATATGCTTTCAGTCGAGGAAGGGAAAATCAGATTGTTGGATTATGTACTTTGAGGGTGTTGTGGTAATAGAGTAGGGGCAGTGCTAATCTTTCCTAATAAGAAACAGTATCCGGTTTTAGTTAAGTCGCAATTTGGGTACACTAACAACACAACTGAGTTTGAAGCTTGCATTCTCGATTTTAGAGGTTGCATTAGAGCTAAACATCAAAAAGATAGATGTGTATTGGAGACTCGATTTTGATTATTTGTCAAATGAAAGGAAAAAGGGCAAACCAAGGACGAGAAGTTGAGACCTTTCCAAGAATACTTGTCTAAATGGGCTAGAGAATTTGAGGAAATAAAGTTCACCCATCTAGGAAGGGAAGGAAACCATTTTGATGTTTTGGTCACACCAGTTTCTATGGCTAGAATAGACTTTGGGCACAAGGTACAACCAATACACATTGATATAAGAAATAACTTAGCTCATTATTGCTCAGTTTGAAAGAGAAATATATGGAAACCCTTGGCACTATGATATCAAGAATTTCATCCAAAACCAGACATATCCCATGGGGGCATCCAAAAACCAACAAGAAGACGTTGAGGAGGTTGGCAATGGATTTCTATCTTGATGGGGAAACTTTGTATAAAAAATCATCTGATGAAACTTTGTTGAGATGTTTCGATGACGTGAAAAAAAGTGGTGAAGAAATTTATGGAAAGATATTTGATCTATCGATATGGTCCACTAGAAAAATTAATAAATGCCTAGAATTTCAACGGCAAGATGATAATGGAGCTCTGCACTAAATGGAAAATCAAGCATTCCAATTCTTCGCCATATAGACCAAAGATGAATGGTGCGGTAGAAGCTGCTAACAAGAATGTCAAAAAGATTATTCAGAAGATGGTAGTCACCTATAAGGATTGGCATGAGATGTTGTCATTTGCCCTTCATGCATATCGCACCGCAGTTCGAACCTTAATAGGAGCCACCTCGTAAATGTTGGTATATGGAATGGAGGTGGTGATGCTTTTAAAAGTGGAAATCCCCTCATTAAGAGTATTGATAGACTTTGAGCTAGAAGAGTTAGAATGGGAGAAGGTTAAATGTGAACAGTTGAATCTGATAAGTGAAAAGAGGATAGCCGTAATCTGTCATCATCAACTTTATCAAAGAAGGATGGCCAAATCATACAACAAGAGGATTCGACCTTGAGGATTGCACGAAGGAGATCTTATATTGAAGAAAATGTTGTCTTTTACCAGGAGAAGATCAGAGTAAATGGACGCCAAACAATGAGGGCCCTTTAGTGGTAAAGAAAGTGTTTTTGGGAGAAGCTTTATTGTTATCTAGAATGGATGGAAAAGAGCTAGTTAGGCCCGTGAATTCTGACTCTGTAAGGAAATATTACGCTTGATGTATTTCATAATTTCCCAATCAATAAAATTAAAGTTCGGCCCATGAATTCTCTTTGTAAAGAACCTTTTTTTTTCATAAAACATATGATCTCATATCATTTGAAATCTTTTACTTAAAAGAACTTTTTTACGCATGACCAAGGAGATGACTCCATCAATTGGAGAAAACCAAATCAAATCTGCTTGATATATTTTTTGCACACCACACTAGGGGGCAAGAAGTGCACGAAATGCATATAGAGATCTAAAACCAGCCATACATTCCCCCTCCTCGTCATTTTCCTTTTTCTTCCTTCCCTCCCCGCCAACTGAAGCCATTACAACCATCTCCCAAACCAACCCTCTCTCAGCCTCACCCCATCAGCAGCTCTCTTTCTCCACAGACAAAGCCTAGACATCACCACCCTCACTCTTTGAAGAAGGAAGAGAACGGGACCTTCGAAGAAGGGAAGAGTTTTAATTATTGCAGCAACAACAGCAAGTTTCCTCCTTCGGCACCAGCGACGACCATACCAGTAGATGAGCAGTGCAACTCCTTCTTCTCCAGCACATCATCATCGTTTATGAAATAATATGAGCCGTCCAGCATGCACTCCTCTAATAACAGCAGATTTTTCAATCATGAACCGCAGCTTTGTCTTTAACCGTGGGAGTCTTTTAGTTCAAAACCGTGATCATCAACAAGAGTACTCCTAAGTTCCAGCATTCTTGATTTTCCATTTTTTTTCATTGAAGCAGCGACGACGGGTGCTCCTCAGCCAAACCTTCCCTCAGCAACCATCTCTTTTCAGTAGAGGCAGGGCGGACACGAACAGGAGACTAGGAGAGAGTGGACTGAAGACACAAACCAGAGAATAAAAAGACTGAGGAGAACGAACAAAAAAGAAAAGAAACCACAGGAGCATACAACATATATAGACAGAAACGGAGAAGGAGAGAAGGTAGCTTTGGCAAACAAGCATACCTTCGCCATCGTCTTCGTCATCAGGCAGACTCCGAGAGAGAAAGTGAAAAACAGGAAGAAGCATAGCGGAGAGCGTCCGTCGACCAACTTAACATCTTCATCGCCAACGTCTCCGGCTTCGCCTCCCTGCACAGGTAAGTTCTTTGCATTTTCCCTTTCTGCATTACAATAGCTGTGAATTATAATTCACGCTACAATAGCTGTGAATTATAATTCACTTGCTATGCTACTGTAGCAAGTGCTATATATTCCTAGCCTAAAAAAAAAAAATAAAAAAACAAAAAAAAAAGGATAAAAAAAAAAAAATATATGTATGCACGAATAAAAATAATGTTAATTTATTAGTTTATTCACTGACGCCAGAGTCAGGAATAAAAATACAATTTAAATTTATATTATTTTTATTCGTTGTATTTTATTTTATTTAGCTAAATATATAATATATATATATATATATATATATATATATATATATATATATGTGTGTGTGTGTGTGTGTGCGCGCGCGCGCGCGCATGCGTATAAACAAATTTATTGTTATTTATTTATTCACTGGCGCCAGAATCAGGAATAAAAAAGATATTGATTTAATTTATTTTCTAGCTACGTAATATTTACCAACGCTTGGAAATGAATTGATTTAAACCTGTTTCAGCTGTCTTCTTGTTAGAAATCTTGGGAAAGCGACTATTAAGTCCTACAATTACAATCCTATATCATTGAGCCCTCAAGTAGTAATTTTTATCAATTGAGTTCTTAAAGTATGCATTGTTCTCAATTATAGCCTTATATCTAAAGCTTTAAGAAAAATAATGTCAAAGTGAAGCATCTTTTTTTATTGCATAAAACATATATGTTGACAGAATTCGTGAACGAGATATGAATGAAAGGATATAATCAAGAAACCTGGATATTTTCAGGGTCCAATTGTGAAAATTTAGGACTTTATTCATAGATGATTAATTGTTTGGAGATTAATTTGTTATTTGCCTCCCCCCTTTTTCTTTTTTTTTGCATTCCTTGCATGAAATTTTGTTTGGAGATTAAAAAAAATCAGACCTTTTCCTTTAATAAATTAGATTTTTAACTAAAAATATAAAATTTTAAATTTTGGCTCCCTCTAATTTTGTTTTTCTAATTTGACTCTCTCAAATTAAAATTTCTAGCTTCGTCCCTGATTGGACGAATTGATGGATGCCGATGAAGCGTTTTGCACGGGAACTGCAGTAGGTGTTGCCCCTGTGGGCACGATTACATATCAGGATTGCTACTGTCAGAATTGAAAAGGAATTATTAAAGGCAAGAGCCTAAAAATGCCTCTTTTTATTTCAATTAGTAACTTTTTATTTTTTGCAATTAATATCTCCTTTTTATTTGCAATCTCATCTTTTCAAATTAAATTAGCATTGTTTTATATATTAATTTTTTTTCATATATATATATATATATATATATATATATGCGCGCGCGCGCATATATGTTTTAAAATTATTTTTTATTTAAAAATATATTAAAATAATTTTTTATAAATTTTTTTAATTTTTAATATTCAAACATCAAAACCGTTGAAAATGAATTAATATCTTGTCAAATGTATCGTGATTTTGAAAAGTAATTTTCAAAAACCTCATGAAACCAAGATGGGAATAGGGTTGTGCAAGCTCGCAAGCAATTAATATCCCATCAACTCGATCACGCGTATGAAAGAGATGCATGTGATTCCTGATAACTAAACTATCAATTGAATTGGAAAGAGATTGGAATCATTGTTTGCGCAGGACAAAAATGTTTGCAATAGCGGTCAAACGGGCTAACAGGAACACACCCTCCTCCCTTCATTTATTCCTTACAAGACTTTATGCAATTTAATGGAACCCTAATATTGTAGTTCTAGAACCAGTAGAATCAATGATTTTACTTTTAGGAAGAAGGAAGAGTTAGAGAAGTTGCTTGTTGGGCAATCTTACGTGTGGTTCTTGTTCTCAATCTTGCTTGAAAGGTTTTTGCTTGTTCACAAGTGTCAAAATCACTTTGAAATTCCTACACTCCATCGCCGGCTATCGAGGTTGACGACAAGGGAATTTTCAAGTCTTTCCAACCAGCCAAAAATGCCACGAATAATCTTCTTTGGGTATATTCGTGCATTCCAATATCCTTTTGTTTAGCCAACTTTGATATTTGATTTATTCTTTGCCTGTCCTACACCACATGTTCTTGAGATAGGCCAATTTCAAGTCTTTATATCTTCCCAGTCATCTTGGGGGGTTCTCACGAGCTCCATCTTTTTGCTTCAACACTATTCTTGTCTCAAAAGTTAGTTTCCCAGTTGCAAGTTGATCTTAACTATCAAGATTCCATGGCCTCCACGATTTGTTTGTTTGTGTTGTTCTTGTTCTCTTCTATGATTGTTGGGGCTCAAAGTGTAGACTTCATCTTCGAAGGATTCAATGAAAGTGAAAAAAACCTCTCAAATGATGGAGCTTCTATTATCACTCGTAGTGGTTTACTAATGCTCACCAACAAAACACAAAACGCTGTAGGGCATGCATTTTATTCCAAACCAATACAGATGCTTGACACAAGTTCACATTCATCTCCAAATGCTTCATCTTTCAGCACAACCTTTGTCTTTCAGATAGTCTCTCCAAAAGGAAAGGGAGGCTACGGCCTTGCTTTCGCCTTAGCTCCCTCCGACCAGCTTCCCGGGGCTGCCGCGGAGCATTACCTTGGTCTTTTCAACTCTTCAAATGATGGTAATAGCTCGAACCATATTTTTGCTGTTGAATTTGACACGGTTAATGGGTTCAACGAGAATTCAGACTCTGAAGGAAATCATGTCGGAGTCAACATTAACAGCATGCGTTCGAACTCATCAAGGGCAGCTTCCTATAGCGAGGATGACAACGCAGACCGGTTTGAAGATTTGATGTTGGAGAGTGGTGAACCTATTCAAGCCTGGATAGAATATGATGGTGCGGCTAAACTTCTTAATGTAACAATAGCTCCCATGAGGCCACACAAACCGATTTCACCACTGATCAATTCTTTTGGCGTAGATCTAAGCACAGTTGTTAAGGATAGCATGTATGCTGGTTTCTCTTCCTCTACTGGTAAAAAGACAAGCTCTCATTACATACTGGGATGGAGTTTTTCCACTGAAGGAGCTGCCCCTCCGCTCAATCTTTCTCTACTTCCCATCGCACCAATTGAGGAAAGTTCATCCTCTTTCCAACCCTCAGTGATTGCTATTATCGCTTCTTTATGCGGTGTGACCACTATTCTGTTTGCAATACTGTTCTTCCATGCTGTGTACAGAAAGTGGCCTCGGTCTGAGGCTCTTGAAGACTGGGAATTGGATTGTCCACACCGGTTTCGCTATCAGGATCTACATACGGCAACTAAGGGTTTTAAAACGAGTGAGATAATTGGGGCTGGTGGGTTTGGTGCGGTGTACAAAGGTAGATTGCCTACAAACGGAAATGAAGTTGCTGTTAAGAGGATCACTACCAATTCAGTCCAGGGTTTGAGAGGATTCACAGCAGAGATCGAGAGCCTGGGACGTTTACGGCACAAGAACTTGGTGAATCTCCAAGGATGGTGTAAGAGAAATAATGACCTCCTCGTGGTTTATGACTACATCCCAAATGGATCCCTCGCCGGTCTCCTTTTCAGTCGGGGAAACAACTTTGTACTGAGCTGGGAGCAAAGATTCAATATTGTTAAAGGCATTGCGGCGGGGCTTCTGTATCTGCATGAGGAATGGGATCAAGTGGTGATTCACAGAGATGTCAAGTCAAGCAATGTCCTGATAGACGCAGGAATGAACGGGCGGTTAGGAGACTTTGGTCTAGCCAGGTTGTATGATCATGGAACCATGTCGCACACCACAAATATTGTCGGCACGATAGGGTATATCGCACCTGAATTGACACGGACCGGTCAGGCTTCTACCAGTTCCGATGTGTACGCATACGGTATTTTGCTCCTTGAAGTGGCTTGTGGCAGAAAGCCCGTTGAAACGAGTAACTTCATCCTCGCAGATTTCGTGATTGAATGCCATCAAAAGGGTAGAGTTCTTGATGCAGCTGATCCAAAGCTGAACTCCGCCTTCGTGGTCAAGGAAATGGAGGTGGTGATGGGGTTGGGTCTTCTGTGTTCTCATCACAAGCCTAAAGCCAGGCCAACCATGAGAGAAGTCATACGGTATCTCAACTGGGAAGACAAGCTCCCAGTGATTGATGATCTGGGCTCTTCTGATTCTCCATGTAGGAGCTCAAGACATATGGGAGAGGTTTCAATTGAAATGATCACAAATTCCATGGATGCTGGCAGATAGCAGAATCCATCTTCCTCCTGTTTCTTCCTCGTCAACAGCCTTTTTAGCTTACAGTTTTATGTACGTTGACAAGGGTTAATTTTCAAGTCTTGTATTGGTTCCGTCATTAACCATTTATTCCCTACCAATAATGCAGAACAGTACATTGAGTCTTCACTTTGTCATCATGATTTTTTGTCTGAACTCAACTTACATGGGTTTACCAAAAGCGCCAACACGTGGTTATCCTAGTACAGTAAAATATTTATCCTCTTAGTTTTTTATATTTTAAAAATGTTTTTTAAAAAAAAATTACAAAATATGTTTTTTTAGTATTTTTATATCATTTTAATTTACTAATATTAAAAATAATTTTAAAAAAATATAAATTTAAATTTAAATTTAAATTTTTAATAACACGTGGTTTTTGCTTCTTTTTCTCTGCAATGATCGATCAGCACCATTCTTGCCACTTTCTTTCTCAGACAAGCTTACTCTGTCTTCTTCAAGAGGAGAGGGACTGGAATGTAAGTTGTTGCATACTATTTCTGCACTTATAGAACGCTTTCTCAGCGCCCAAAATCACCTAATAAATATTCAATAACCATAAATATTTTACGTGTTTTACGGTGTTTGTTTCTCGGTAAAAAGACATGTTAAAAGGAAAATATTTTCAGCGTACTGTAAAATTAAAAGAAGGGAAGTAAAACATTTTCCCTCTGTCAAACTCGGCTCTCATTCACTTCGCTCTCTCTCTCAATCCGGATACCAGAGGTACTCGTGCGTATAATACACGAGTACCTTTGAACAATATAAAATATTAAAATTATTTGTTTATTATAAATCTAATATAAAAGATTTTCTTTATTTGAGTTAAAAAATATTTTTTCCTCATGATCATTTTCAATTAGAACAAAATAAAATTGAGATTTTATAATTATATCATCCAAGATGACCACGACTCGAGAGCATGAAAGGAGATGATACCTTAAAAATGACCACCGATTAGTGGATACATTAAAACGAACCAGAGTACTACGGCGCTTGAATTTGACAACATTCTCTCCTATCCCCACTCAGAGCTGACGGATTACCAAAAATCGTTAAGATTTCACATCCTTTACGACCTCCTTTTTCTTTCCGGGTTCCCTCACAGCCTACCCAAACTAGAAGGTGCCTATTCTAGATGCAGTAACCAATGACCATAAACAACTTCTACTCTGAAAGCTGAGCTCCATCTCATGAAACAACGCGAGCGATCATCACTTGGGTCCAGTTTGCAGTCTCTTTGAGATGTTCGTCGTCGGATTGAAGACACTCGCCGAGAAATTGAATGCAGAATGCGTTGTCTTTGAACAGTATCTTCGTGTTAGGACCAAGAGCATCTGCCAGATCGCCCATCACGGCAACTGCTGCTTTTGTGACACTCTCATCCCTGCAAAACAAGGGAACAGCACATTGGATACGAGAAAACAAATGCAGTGCCGGTTATATCAGGGTGAACCAAAGAAATGAAAGAGGAAAGGATACCTATATTTCTCTCTGAAAACCACTTCTATGAACTGGAAAAGATGACCAGCATGTGGCAGCATCAACTCAGGCTTGGAATCTTTGAATCCCTGAAGAATACCAGAATAAGCTTCAAATATGCTACGCTTAAGCTGGTTGCCATAATCCATCAACTCCTCATCACTATTGTCCATCTGAGCACAGACCTCAGCAGCGCTCCGCATCATTGCTACTGTAGGCTCAACATACTTAGAGAACTGCTCACCTATTGCAAGAGCAATATCACCAAAGCAGGCAAATATTGGAGGCTTAACTGACCGGTGGAGTTCAGCACTTTGGAGATTGCGGACAAGGTGGTTCATAATCCCATCACAGTAAGGTAAGACCTTGTCCTCCAATGCACGGCAAATGTCACCAATCACCCCAACTGTGATGGCACAAACCTCGTATTCCTCAAAATTCTGTAATCCCATCTCCAGGTATTTGTATAGCTCAGGCATGTACTTCTCAAATTCTGGACCAGAGGCATGAGCCAGTGCACCAATTGCAAGCATTGCTTCCTCATGCACAGTAGATCTGCGGCAGGCGAAAACCCTGAGGAACAGATACATAATTGTATCTGCAGCCTGAAGTATACTGGGCTTGGTCTCATCAGTGCTGCTAAGCTTTTGGACGATCACCTGGATAACAGCACAAAGGGATGCTTGCAAGTCCCCTTGCTTCTCTCTATCGTCTGATGAGACAATTTGAAGATCTAGAGTCTGCCCCAACTTATGCAAGACGCTTTTGAGCAGCTCCAAAATAATTTGAGATGTTTCCACAATATTGGATGACCTAACAACCTCATTCAATGTTTCATAAGCAGAAGTCCTGATCTTAGAATCGCTCCCATCTGACCGCTCAGCAGTTTTGAGAAGTTCAGAGATTATCCTAGGGATGTATTGAGTTAGAAGTGAGGAATTTGTTCCAGCATCTTCATATCCCTGTGCAAGGTAATAGATTGCCCCACAAACCTTTTCAGCTACATTTGGAGCATCATTAATACTCTCCAGCAAGACAGTTACAATCCTTTCCAGGTTCTCTGGGGAAACCACAGAAAATCCACTGGCAGGACAGTGCAAAAACTCAAATATACGACTAAGAGCCCATGCAGTTGTGTCCTTAACATGATTATTTTCATCCCTCATCGCATTAAGCAGAAAATCCAAGCCATTAGAAACAAGCGGACCTAATGTTTCAAGGCTAGGGCCTTCTAGAATTGAGCCAAATGCATATGTGGCTGCCTCACGACAATGCCAATCTGGCTTCAGAATATTACCCTCTACAAAGGGCATTACTAGTTTCACAACAGAATCCCCAACAGTTCTAGCAACAAGACCTAGACAGGTGCCCCCTGACATGGATATATTCCAAATGCTATCATCCTGATCCTGATCCTCCTCCTGTTTCAACAAAGTATCCAACAACAAAGGAACAAGATATGGGAGGGCCTTTTCTATGAAGCGTGAATGAGTAGACCCCGAATCTCCACCTTCAAGGGTCCCATATTCTTGAAGCTCTATCTCTTCATCACAAATGGAGCTCCAGAATTCTATTGCTTGGAGGGCAACACTCTCTTCATCCCCTTTCACAGCATTTGATGTGAGCTGGAAGAGAGTCTGCATATAAGGTTCAAGCACATCATAGTATGTTGACGCTATAGAAACAAGACACTCAAAAGCAGCCTGCCTGATATCTGCCTCTTTAGAAATTGCTGTCTCGCATACCACCTTCATTATGTAATTGCGCTCCATATCATTTTCAAAGTTGGTCTGAGCAAAATCCAAGGCATTATATAAGGCCTTTGTAGCAGCAAGGCGTACTTCACAACTATGTTCAGCAAGGTTCATGCCTTGGACAACAGCAGTGAGAACAGAGTTCACTTCATCCTGCACAAGATCCTGGTGGGATATCTCCTCACAAACATATCCAAGAGTTTCCAATGTTGCCTGTTTCAAAGCTGCAGGACTATCTTGCTGGGTCATATTCTTAAGCAATGATCCGATAAGCTCAGGCCACTGCTTCCGTGGAATCTCAATGGAAGCAACTTTTGCAATTACTTGGGCAGAAGTGTGCCTTGCTTCTGATGCAGTTGACCCAAGAGTCCTCAGGAGCAAGTCTTTGATTTGTGCTTTCATGGAAATTTCAATTGCCATCCATTGCTGAACAAGATGTTCCTTTCTCACAGAATCTTTAGCATCTAAAGAGTTTTTAAGAACAATACCAGCCAACCTACGTGATTCCAAAGGCTTCTCATTGTTTGCAAGCTCCACTGACAATGATAAGAGGAAAAGGGGCAAGCTCTGCTCTTGGAACTGCCTAAGACTAGCCTCTGCCTGAGTACGGATATTTGCATCTGGTGATTGGGCAGCCAATAGAAACTGAGTAATCTCCATTGCCATTGCTTTCAACACTGCAGGCCAATAAATAACATGAAGTTCTATCACTGAAAACAGTAACGTTAAAACAAACATCAATAAAACAAAAAATTGAGGAACATGGAAAAAAACAAAATGAATAGAGAACAAAATTATTATAAACCACTACAACAATATACGCACATGGCAGCAACTAACTCTAAAAACATCAAAGGATCCATCAACAAGATTATGCATTCAGTTCCATCCACATAATATCATACTGATTTCCACAACTTCAAAATCATATTAAAATCCGAGCTAATGGACAGATAGAATCGTACCCAGAAAACAAATGAAATTCTAAAAGAACTTTGAAAAACCATATAAAAAAAAAAAACATTAATTACAACAATTCCCCATATCATATACAACGAAGGCAGTACAAAATTCTATAACCCATGACAAAATACACACACCATCCATTACCTATATGATATTATACGTAGAACCTCTAATTTTCAACCAGATTAATCAAAACAGTTCCAGACATATCTTACTTCACTTACGACAATAAGCTGATTTCAGCAACTAATCCGGACAAGCTGGTTAGCAAAATCAGATCAAATAACAACAATTCACAGCCTTCTTTCACTATATTTACAAATTCAAAAATTATTATTATTATTATTAGTAGTAGTAGTAGTAGTAGTAGTAGTAGTAGTAAATCAATAAAAACTACTAAAATTTGTTACTAGAAAATTTTAATTTTTAATCACTCGCTTAAAACAATAAAAATGAAAAGACTTCCGAAATTAAACGCTAAAATAAATACCTTAAAAAAAAAAAAAACAAAGAACACAAGCGGTTAAGGAAAAAGTATTTTTGTTTAATTACACAAGCGGTTTTGGATTTTGTGGCAAAACTGCTCCTTTTTCAATGTTAGAGAGTAAACACAAAATCCAAAACAAAAAATAACTGAACGAACTAAAAATCTGATGAAACCCTAAACAAGAGTAATTAGAGAGTAAAACCACAAAATCCAAAACCCTAAGCACTAACTGAACGAACTAACAAACACAACAGATCTACTGATTAAACAAAAAATAAAATATTACCTTAAATCTGATGGAACCGGAGAGATCAGTAACCGTAAAGTGAGAACAAAGAGCGTGACCTTCTCTTCTCTTTCTTCGATGAAGCTGGGGAGAAGCGGAAAGGGAGGTGAGGGATTGGGTGTGGTGGTTTAGTGGTGGAGTTGAGTGAAGAAACTGTTTGATTGATTGATTGATTGATTGATTGATTTTAGGGTTTTGGAGGAAATGAGATGAGTATTATTGTGATTATTATTACTATTATGAAAAAACTTATTTTTTTTAATTTTCGAATGGGAATGAAGAAGCGGGAGGCAGGGGAGAGGAGGGGTTTTTAGCGTGAAAACAAAACAAAAAAAAAATACCAACGGGCAGGGGTTTCGTGGCTGCCCGAACACTGCCCGGGATCACCGACTTCAAAAACCCTAGCTTTGCTCTTTTTTTGTTTTTTGAATTCTCTCACGTGTGAGGGATGTCGCGCGAGTGTTGCATCCCCAACGTTTAAATCAATTGGGCTTGATTGGGCTTGCATAAGTGGGCTTTCAGGGTACTTTTTGGTTAACATTTGCTGAGTTTAATATCACTGGGATTTCTTTAGAAGCAGTTTGTTAACGGAACGATATTTTTAAACAATTTTTAAAAACTCATTCTTTTATTATGTTTTTAGATAGTTTTAATATATTAATATTAAAAATAATTTTTAAAAAATAAAAAATATATATATTTCTGAAAAAAAAAATTAAAAATAACCACACTCCTAAATACCATAATATATTTGGTCTAATGTAGTATATATAATAAAATGAATTATTCCGTATATTTTATATTTTTTTTATTCGAATTAAAGGATATCTTTAAACAAGATTGTATGTGAACTAAGATTAAATACTTTCTCTAAATGGTTTTAAAAATACATTTGTCACGTTATCTAGAGAAATTTAGGGCTTGTTTAGCCTCTAATTTTCTAACTTTTACTAAAAATAAAGAGCAAAAAAAGTTTTTGCTAAGATTTTAAAAAATCACCTACTTAACGTTCGATAGTGAAAAATAATTTTTATAAAATCAATTTAAAAATATATTAGTATACACTTCAAAAATCACGGAAAGTGATTTGTTAGTAAATAGTTTGTTAAGTTTCAAGGGTTTTTGGAGTATAGTAGTGGTTGGTTTTTAAAGTATTTTTTATTTTAATATGTATTAAAATAATATCTTTTTTATTTTAAAAAAATTATTTTTAATATTAATATATCAAAACGCTTTGAAAATATAAGAAAATAATTTTAAACAAATAAAAAATTCAAATTTTGATAAAAGTTTGAAATGTAATTCCAAACAATAATACCTCAATCTAACAACGTAATTATGGGTGATCATTTTTTGTTTGGTTTTTATCAAAAAAAAAGTAACCAAACCGGTTTTTTAATAAAAAAAACTGAAACCAAACCAGAATCGGTTCAAAATGACCGGTTTTGGTTTCAGTTCGGTTATTTTAAAACAAAACCGGTTTGGCTCGATTTTTCCCGATTTGGCTCGGTTTTTTCCGGTTTAGCTCTGTTTTTTTTTTGTTCAGTTTTTTTGATTTTAGATTTATAAAACCAAAACCGAACCAGTTGGTTTTTTCAAAATTCTAATCGGTTTTCTTCACAGTTTGGTTTTTTCAGTTATTTATTTTCTAGTTTTTTTATTTTCAAACTCACCCCTAAACACCATATAACATGTACTATACAATATAGCACAACATTATAAACATATTAGCAATCAATTAAGCTCCAGATAATTTTTTTTTAGATATCGGGCTCCAAGGTTTGAACCTAAGAAAGGAGGCCAAGTAAGATATTTTATAGTATTTAACTGATTTTCATTTAAGCTTGGAGTTTTTTTTTTTTCAAAAAATAAATTGGAGAATTATTACATTTCATGATTTATTATATTTTAGTAAATTTATTCAATTTAATATGAACCATGATTCGAAACCTTATATTAATAATTTATTTAGTATTATGGCCGTGATTGTTTTAAATATTTTTTATATAGAAATATATTAAAATAATATCTTTTTATTTATTTTTTAAATTTTATTTTTAATAGTAGTACATCAAAATAATATAAAACCATTTAAAATTTTAATTTAAAAAATAATACTTTTAAAATACAAAAATAAATAGGATATAAACCTATTAACATATATAATAAATTTAAAAGTGAACTTGGACAAATTAGCAGATGCAATTTGTTAAAGCTGCTCTCTTTTTGAATCACATAACAGCAAGGGAAGGCAACATGGATGTTGCTATGAGTTTAGCAGATGCGATTTGTGGGGGAAATCCAGGCTACCAATCATGACACCATTTATGGAAACACAAGAGCAATGAAAATCTGTAACTACATATGCATCAAATATCTTTATGTAGATCTCTCAAAGGCCTAGTAAGTGAACAGTGTTTCTTTTGTTTTGCAGAACAGTACTGAGGCTGGACATTTGGTGAGACTTGTCTCGCCGGACTCTTTACACCACAGAGCTTGTGCTTCAAGCGCCAAGGGAACAGGAGTTCCAGGCCACAGCCTTTATGTGAAGCCTCTGAGGGATGTGGTTGCCCTACTGTTCTTGAGACGTACTCCTCTGAGTAATTGTATGGATACGGGAGCTTCTTGTTGAGATTACTCAACGCGCAAAGTGCAGATGATGCAGCTAATGCGGTGGCGTCCGGAAGAAACCGCTCCATCATGAAATTCAGAGACTGGCTATCGGTTGCGTTCACACTCTCTAAATTTAGCCTGTCTAGTCTGTGACCATCGTTGGATTTCTGGGCAATGTCTATTGCTTCTGTCAATGACAAAACATCTATGGCGTCTGAAAACACGTCGATCTCTTCGCCGTCGTCGTCG
The DNA here is from genome assembly GCA_964019445.1 of Populus tremula. Classification (NCBI taxonomy): domain Eukaryota; kingdom Viridiplantae; phylum Streptophyta; class Magnoliopsida; order Malpighiales; family Salicaceae; genus Populus; species Populus tremula. The sequence continues at coordinate 11,553,956 of CAXHTJ010000008.1, forward strand.
TCGTCAGCATCACAACCATCATCATGATCATCCAGGCTGATGGAACAATTGAGGTCGCCATTTGTTGCTGCTTCATTTTGTAGATGCCATCTGCATGGTGGGAGCCTCGGTGGAGGAGTTCCTGCTTCGTGGATGTCATTACTATCCCCATCCTTGGGCTTGCCAGGAGCTTGTTCCCAACAAAATGGGATCCTATCACTCGTATCCTGTAAAGCAGCCTGTGACCTTGTTGCGAAACAGGTTTCTTCCTTACCGGCGTGGCCACCCAGCCGCCTCGTCGATAAGAGGGGCAGGTTTAAGTTCAGCTTTCTCGGACGATTGACGTCGATCCCGTGTTCCCTATTTTCTTCCATGAACACTATTTTCTTCCAGAAACACAACCGGTAGTTTCGTTGAAGTAGTAGAATGCACATAGAAGGAAAAGAGAAAGATGAAAGATGGAGAAATGTGATAAAAAGTGGTTGGCTGATATTATAAAAAGGCAGTTGAAACTATGAGCATCTCGTGCAATCATTTACACCAGCTTTTCGACTTTTGAAATGCTCACAGGCAAAGATAGGAAAGACCCTCTCTCTCACTTTATAGATTGGATTGAAGGAGTAGATCAACACCGTTAATGTTACTTTCAGCAATCAAGTATCCTAGCTGGTATATCAAACTGTACGCATGGCTTCCAAGTTTTCAGAAATAATGTACACCTTGCAAAGTTCTAGAATCTGAAAAATGATGTGTCCTGTGGAGAAGGGAATAAGAAAATAAGTATTGAAACAGAGACATGGAATATTTGGTATGAATTATGAGAAAATTGTGAAGCACAGAGAGCAATACAAGAGACATTACAGTATTTCAGCAGAAGCTGCCATTAATGTACATGTTTCTTTCAACTATAATACATTCATTTCAATCTTTGCCGAAGTGAAATATTCGGCAGTGGCAAGAGAGCAGCAGTCTGCAGAATACATACATTCTTCGATAGCAAAGCAAAGCAAAAGCAAAATGCAGATATTACATAAATTTACAAGTTACCCCAATCTCTACTATCCCTTTCTTGTTAAATTCAAGGTATCCCTTTCTTCTTCTGCTGAACTTTCCCTTCGCTAAAGGCCGCGGGGATGTCTGCATCTCTATGGAGAAAATCCCGAAAAAAAATAATTTTCCCTGATGAACACTGGCCTTCCTGGTACCAAAAACAAGAAACAGAAGCGGCAATGATGTGATTGCCCAGATAATAAAGATAAGAAGCATGGATTTCTGGCTCTCATTTTTCTGGTTCATTTCCCCGTTCCCGTGCTCTCTTATAGAGCTCAATGGTACCGGTGTGATTGGGATCAAGACAGAGAGCTGCTTCACAGTCTCTAAGGGTGCAGCAAGTATCGCCCATCGAATCATAAAATGCTGCTCGAAGATGCAGCAGCTGTAAATCTGGCTTGAAAGCTATGACCCTTGCAAGCTCTCTTATGGCTTCCGCTTCTTTGTGATCATCCATTAAAACTGAAATGGCACAACATTAGTTTTAGTAGTTTAAAAGTTTAAATGTGTATTCAATTGCATAATCCACAGGGAAGTCTGATGACTACACAAAAAGCAATGATAATCCCAATAGCTTAATTTAGAAGCAATAGCCTTTCTCGTCTACTGCCATTCCTCATTTTTTTAATTGGATCAGTAGCCAAAATATGCCCAACTAAACTTTAAGTCAACAGGAAACATGTATACTGAAAAAAGAAGAAATGAAACCAAAATAACAACTTTATTCTGATAACTTTGAAGCAAAAATCAAGTAATTTTCATCTGGATTTTGTTAATATTATTTAACAAGAACTGTAACCTGAAATAAACAAAAAAAAAAAAGGGAACTTGGCCATGTTTACTTCAGAAGCATATCAGAACAGCGGGGGGAGCATGCATTCTTCAAAATAAACAAATACAGTCCTTCCTTTACCAGGATGAAATTCATCATTTAATTAATCTGGTGTTTGACTATAGATGAAATCTCATCTAATGGAAACAACTCTGAGTCACAGTCATTCTAGTCACGCACCCTACAATTACATCAATAGGCAAAATTTAAAATGAAGGAGGATGCAGAAGGTGCTTGGCAGCCCAACCATATATTTAGCACAACGTAGGAGACTGGATTTTCAAAAGTGAGGAAGCCATGGTTTTATTTATATGAGCAAGATCATAAAGAAAACAATTGTCACCTCAACCAACTCAGCAGGGTAGTATTTCCTGATATTGAAAAGCTAAGGAAGTTGACCAAATAACCAGAACTCTTAACCATAAGCATAACAGAACACCCATTCTGTCATCCTACTTCTTGTGGAGCTAAATCCAACAAAACGAATAACAGTTTTTGAGTTAAAAAAGCCATCATTAGGGATCTCAAGATGCAGCTCTTTTCAAAAATTATAAAGCTTTAAACCTCTAGTAAACTAGACAAACCACTGATCTTTTGCCAAATGCTCACATATTTCTCCTAGGCAATCAGCATAGGAACAGTAGTGATGTATTTCTCTCTTTTTCATTTTAATGAAAACTGATTCCTGATGACCAGAGGGGGATCCTTTGACTGACCACTCAACAGGCAAAGAATCTCCAACAAGATTACATTCATTCCTCCAGCTTATGATAATATAATATTGAGTTAAAACCAGATTGAACAACTGTCAGTCAAGAATTAGAACATCCAGGCAAATTTAACACCCAAAGCTTCATAAGTTTAGTGGTTGGTATACATTTGCAATATTTATAGCATAATCACTAACTTATGATTGTCAATAACAATCTCAAAGAGAGCAGATGTTGTCATGGAGCTTACCTGCTGCCCTGTATCTGTATGGGTATGTCCTCAATGGATCTAGTTGTGTTGCTGTGCTAAGATCACTCTTTGCCATGTCACGATCACAGTACTCCGAACGCTTCTCATAAGCTGAAGCGTTATTATTTGCTTTCTCAATCAGTTTTGTCATCTCATCATATGCAGCTTTCCTTTGATTTTTTAGATGATATACACGTGCCAGACCTTGATGTGCTCTTGTATGCTTGATCTCAAGTGCGCTCATGTAACAGTCAGCGGCAAGATCAAACTTCTCACAGTCAACATATACACTCCCTAGATTGTTCAGTGCCTGCAGAACGGACAAAAAATATCCAACTTAAACAATATTGTGGAGCATTCAGAACAATAGAATTGCATCAAAATTGAAACTCACTTGTCCTTTCCGGAGGCCATCTGAAGGGCACCTAAGAGCCTCCTCCAAAAGTTGGATAACATACTTTGAGGACTCAGGATCAAGGCTTGAATCTGCCAAAGCATAAGCTTTAAGGAAAAAGGCTTCAAATGATCTCTGAATTGAAATAGACTGCTCAGCCTTGGATAGTGCTTCTTCACGGTGGCCAGTGTCATACAAGATCCATCCTTCATAGACAAGTTTCTCATGGTCGGAAGTAGAATAATTTCTAGCCAGCCGCAAACTACGCATCGCAGCCTTTTGACAATTTAGCCTTTGACATTGAGAAACAACAAGATTCCATTAATACAGATATTTTTATATCCTAGAATTGATTGTCCACATATAGCAACTGTATATATCACAAAGACATTGTCTTTTCTATATACCTTTTTCCTTGGTACCATTGGATGTTAGCGTTCGTGATAAAGAGACTGGGAGATGGAAAAATGTTACCAGAAAAAAAAACAGAAAGAGCACTCAACACCTTAAGAAAAAAGCCTCAACTTGCAATTAAACCATTTATTTTACTAGCATGAAAACCTCTGGACATTTGTTTTAAATAAACAAATTATGGGTGAACAAGAAATTAATCTCAAAAAACCCTTGGTTTTACCACTCAAAAAACTCATGGTTTTTCTAGATTTAATTATTGATTTATGATGGCTAATCAATGGTTGATAATGGTGAGAATTAATTCTTATTATTTTTTCAACCTTTTAGCTTCTAGAATTCACTATAAAAGGGGGGATGAAGGAAGAGTTTAAACCAAGAATTTTTCAGATTTTTACACTCCTCCCACCTTATATTTTAGTGTTTTATTCTCATTTTATGTTTTAGTTTTCCTCTCAAATCCAGAGCTTATGTTTATATTGTTGAGAGATATTTGAGTTTCATATTTTTCTTGTTCAAAGACCTTGGCTTAGAAGAGCATCTAAACTAAGGTGATGTTGTTGGATTCTTGGAAAGCATATTGCATGCATCCTAGTTGCACAAGTGATGAGCAATAAAACTTTAAGGATAAAGGATTCATCCTTGACAACAACAAAAATCTCATTATTTTAAAGTGCTTCAACAAGTACCCTTCTTTGTTTTAATTTAAGCGTATATATTTTTATTATTAGTATGCAAGCTAAGACTTTGAATTAATATCAATTATAAGTTTGGATATATGTTTAGTATGCAATATTATATTTATGTTGAAAACATGTTTTCCATGAGTTATTATTTTGCATGCTTCCAAGTTTAAACTTATATGAACTCTACACTGTCCTTGAAAACTTTATTATGTTTAGCATGCCTTGTGATAATAAACTAGACATCATTTCTCACTAGTCCAATATATAAACATCTACAAAATTTGATCTACAAATAAACTAATAATTAATGGTTTAGTTGTAAAGCAAGAGGGAAAATTTCCATCACATCGTTACAGGTTCTGAAGATAGATTTTATTGTAAAAACCTTTCATAACAAAGAAATACTTCTTTCCATAAATCTTCTCTGTGCCTTTGCAATTTCAACACAAATTCAGAATCCTTTCCCAGTTTCTAATTGAGGATGGTGGTCCAAAACCACTTCATTAAAAACAAAGTCAAACAGATAAGGATTTTGATAGTAAAATTCTGAGAATTTTGATTTAATTTGGAAGGTATGCATGAGTAGAGTGTTTCTTTCCTCTTTTCTCTAATTTGTCTTTTCTTGTTCTTCTTTAACCACAGTACATATATTGTTTGCGGACAGCCCCCAAATTCCCTTCTTTTTTTCTTTTTAACTGGCTTCTGAACTCATCCAATCATTAAATAAATGTTAACCTATATTTTCCAAATCCTTCCAAGCTAATTAAACTGTTTAAGGAAAACCTAGATCTCAGGGTTAAGTTTCTGCCCAGAAGTTCCAACAAAGTTATTCCTGTCCTTGATCACTCTCTTTTGAACTTCGAGATCTAAAAAGCCTCCACTTTTTTAAATGTTAGCTGATCACAAAGCACTTCTTTGATTAAAATTCAGTCTTCCCTCGTCTACAGACAACTGAGTGAACATCACAAGATGATATAAAAATTAAGTAAGAGGTATATGTGCCAATCATTGTTGTGTTGGCAGAATTCTCCTCCGTGACCATAATTACTTAATAGACTCCTGTTTTTTTCCTCCATTGCATGTCCACTTCTTATACACCTACCTTGTGTTGTGTTAGACTGGAGAGGAGTCAGAGGAAGGAAAACAGGTGGAGGGGATAAGACATTGGTTGATGTTCTGAATTACTACATCTACTAATTATACCATCGCAGTTAAAAGCATACTTTTGGAGTCCATTCTATGGATATGAAAGCTAGAACGCCTTAATGCATTTGTGAAGAGTTTGCAGTCAAATGTTTAAATTATTTAATTAAAAAAATGGTGCATAGAACTAAGTCATTAAAGCTCTGCCATATGCAATACAAGTATACCAACAATTTCTCAAATTGCAAGACTGAATACATGTATCATTGAAACATAAGACGGTATTAAGTTAAAGGCCTGTGCATTGGCATGAACTTGCAGCTAAAATGATCAAAATACATGATGTTCATTAGAAAACTTTAAATAGCATATATCATACTAGAGCACAAAATGCATTATGAACAGAAAGAATTAGAAGTGCTTAATACAGTTAAGCAAAGTATTGATGGGGTATATGAATTCTCACCGTAAAAGAAGAAGAGATTGTCGGAACCATAGAAGGCTCTTCCTAGGGTCATTTGCCAGCATTTGGTGTACGACAGCAAGGGAGCCTATATCGTCAACAGAGGACCATCTATCATACAGTTGCATCCAGCAGTCTGGCTGACTGTATTGCTGAACCAGAGGACGGAGGAGTTCTACTAGTTGGTCACCATGCTTCTTCCCATAAAACATCATGTAATGTGGATCCAAAGTCAAAAGAGCACGGACATCTCTTAGGGCTCCTTCATAATCCTCCAACACAATGGAAATCCAGGCCCGTAATTCAAGACAATCAGGAGAGACCTTGAAACCAACAATTTTATTTAGTTCTGAGATAGCTGGTTCAAGTTTGTTCTCCTGCACCAACAAAACAGCCCGACACTTGTATGGGAATGAAAGAGTTGGATCCAACTCAGTTGCTGTATTCAAATCCATCAGCTTCTCCTTTCCAGTACAATATATAGACCTCTCTTGGTACATCCACCCAACTGGTGTATGATCAGAAATCAGCGAGTTCATCATCTTGTATGCTGAATACTTGTGTCCACGATTGTATTTGGCCCTTGCAACACCTACCGACGAGTATATATGACCTGCTTCAACTGCTTCTTCGAACCATTTCTGGGCATCTTTATACTCTGTTCTTTCGAGCATAACAACACCTAACTGGTGACAGGCAAGCTGTTTCTGCCAATCTTCGGTGGCGCATTCTCCCAGTCTCTCCAAAAGCATCACAGTGTTGTTAGATTTCATCTCTTCCTCCATAGCAATCTGACTCAGAAAATAATACAACAAAAATGAAGCATGGCCTACCGAAGCCAATCGCTCCCTACCCTCAGATCCACAAAACAGTTTCATCACATAAGGATTGTGCATTGAAAATGGAAGCTCTCTCAAAATCACCTGTAAACAAGCTGCCACCAAAAGATACGCACCCTCCTCCAATCCATACTCAATTAGCATCATGGCTTCCTCCATATCACAAACCAAAGATGCCAAATGGGCATCGCAAGCCGACTTCAATTCCTCACAGCAAAACCTGTTTGCCAAGGAAAGAAGCTCTAAAACAATCTTTAGTTCAAACGAACCCAATCTTTTTGTCCTGCTAAATATCATTGCCGCCCTCATTCCCTCTGCTGATATCCCATTCTGCGAAAAATTTATCGTCTCCCTCCTTGATTCTTTAAACTCCCCATACAACATTGCTCTAAAAGGCCTCGAAAGCGACGCCACATTATACCTCACACCCCTGATCTCATCATCACCAATACAAAATGACATATCACAATCATCATCATCACCACCACCACCACCACCAACCTCGTCGATATCCGAAGTCGAGCATTCTCCTCCATCCCCCATCAAAACACCCCCCTCCAGCTCCCCTCTCGAACACACGCAAGGATCATTCACCGATTCCGGATCATACCCCGGCACCAAACAAGCCCTAGGGCATTCTAAATTTCTTCCACAACAATCCATAGCCGACAAACCAATCAATTCATCCTCCCTCCTCTCAAACCTCAACCACGAAGCCAAAACAACCTTGGAATGCACATCCACCGCATGCTGTCTCGCACCCCTAAGACTATTCCGAAACAATTTCGGATCACATAAACCCTTAAACACCGCGCATTGTTCTAAAATTCTCTCTGATTTCTCAAATTGCGAAGAATCCTCAACCTTTTTATAGACGGCAGCTAATGATTCGACGAAATCCACAGATTTAAGACACGGCTCAATTTGTGGTTCCATGAGATCAACGGTCGGAAAACCAGCTGGCAATAAACTTTCGACTGGTACATTAGTTCTTGTTGTCTGGTTAGTCGGTGGATGCGAATTTCGACTCGATTTCGTCCGAATCGAATTCGCTCTTAGATCTTGCAAGTGTTGCAGGAACTTCTCCCCAACCTTACCACCACAGCCGCCGCCGCCGCCTTCACCGCCGGTTGGATTGATAGCATAAACTTGAGTTCCTTTACATCCTTCCGGGAATTTCAAGCTACGCATTGTCGTGAATATATTGTGTTGCATTTTTATAAAAAAATCACCATAAAAATTTCCAAAACAATCTTTAAATAAAGAATAAAATAAAAGATCTGGAAATTTATAAGCAAAAATGTATCTAGATTACGTCGTTTTAGCCTGCAAATCCACCGTATAAACAGAAATGGATACCAGAAAATGGAAAAAACAAAAACAAAAAAAAGGAGACGGTGGTAGATGCAGGCTAATGGGATTCGATTTTCCCAATAAAGTGAAAAGATAAAATAAAAATAAAAAGTTTTGTAATTGGATTGATTTTTTTTTTCTTTTTGTGTTCTTCTAAGAGAATAAAAAAAAATGATTATGTTGGCGGCCAACCAGATTTTGACGAGGTGGGGTGGTGACCGTTTAAACGGCCACTCACTCTCTTTTCTTCCTTTTTATTTTTTCTATTTAATGTACAGAATTCTGTGTTTTATGTGTTTTCTACGTGTGAGTGTTTTTTTTTTCTTTCTAATTTTGTACTTCTATTTAGGATGACAAAAACAAAAGGAGGGAGGAGATTGGTGTTTGTTAGTTAACTGGAAAAAAAAAATTCATTTCCACTTTTATTTATTAAGAATAAAAATAAGCTTTTCATAAGAAAATTAAAAAAATATATCAAGAATTTGATAGAAAATCAAAAACATGTGATAACAGTATTTATCTTAGTTTTAAAATTCAGCCAGACCAGATAGATCGACCCAGGATCCGGTCAATCTAGGACTGAAACCGGGTTGAGTTGAAGAAAAAACAGGAAAATAAAAAACTCAGTCTGATCCAACGGGTTGACCCAATCAAAAACTCAGTTGCAATTCATTGATTTTTATCTTTTTACTAAAACAATATCATTTTGATTTTTTTAAAAAAAATTGACCCAAGCAACCTGGTCAAAACCCACAACCCGGACCGGCCACCGGGCCGAGTCTAAAAACTAATGATATTTATACATAAAAAGCCCTTCTATATAAAAGAAAAATTGTATTGTTTATATATTTCTTTCATTTAGAAAACAGTAAGAAACTATTAAAGAAAATGTTGTATTTAGATAGAAATTACAGTTTTCTTTTTTCTTTGGGTTTTAAAAAATTAGTACTATCTTGTTTCTAAACAATTTAGATTTGGAAATTGCAGTTTGATTAAAAAATATTAAATCAGCATGTGAATGTGTATCTGTAAAGAATTCTATAAATTATTTAATTCCTAGCATACGAAAACAAAAGTGGAAAAATTAGGGCAGATCATATAATAAATTTATAAAACCATATTATAATTTAGCTAAATATGATCCAACAAGTGGGGAAAATACGAGGGATTTAGAATCTATTTGATATTATAGTAATAATTCTTTTTTAAAGTATTTTTTATTTAAAAATATATTAAAATAATATTTTTTATTAAAAAATTTATTTTTAATACCACCATATAAAAACATTAAAAAAATTAATTCAAGGAAAAATTTAAAAAAAAAACATTTTCCAACTCCAAAAATAAATAAAGTATTATTAAAGTGTTGTTTGGATTCATTGAAAAAAAATTATTTAAAATTTTTATTTATTTATTTATATTATTTTAATGTGATGATGTGAAAAATAATTTTTTAAAAATAAAAATATATATTATTTATTATTATTATTATTCTTATTATTTGTAATGGACTAGGGAGGGGGCGTCATTATCCTTCCGGTACAAAAGGAAAGCCGCTAAATTAAGGGCCGTCTTCCTTTTTTCCCTTCCTTTTCAAGCTATCTTGTCCTTCCAAACTCTTTGTTGTTTCTGTCATTATTATTGCTGTAGGGTAAATTATATTTTCAGCTATATAAATGAAGCAATGTTCTACTCTAGACCCTGTAGTTTCCCCAAATGTGCCCTTGATCTTTACATGTTTAATATAACCCATCTACAAGACTGCCAGCTCCTCTTGTTATTAAACTTGTCCTAGCCCGATTACTCGATTAGGAACATGACCCGAGTTGAGTTTTAGAAAGAGAAGATGGGAGTTTACATGGTTAAATTTAAATCATTTGACAGGTTAATTTATGACTAGATCAAAACTTGATTCAATGTTTTAAAAAAAATCAAAACAATATTATTTCTATTTTAATAAATAAATAAAATGATATCATTTTAACTAATCCGAATTAATACATCTAATTTGTAACTCAAATCATAAACCAAATCAAGTTTAATAACTTTTCAAGTGTTTTATTTTAAACACAAGGCAAAGAAAATTAGGGAAAGGCAATTAGACGTTTAATGGCCACCCAGCAGGGACTAATATTGAGAATACCTAGAAACATTCAGATTAATATCATGAAATTAAGACTATATGAACTGACATGGAATTTTTTAAAATCTATAGGGATCAAAATGTAGTTTACTTTTTATTATTTTATTAGAGCAAAACCTCTCTCAGGAATCTAATCGATCCATCATGGGTTGGACCCCGTGATTTGCCATTTCACTCTCATCTGAAGCGCGTTGATGGTTTCAAGATAACAGTTGGCTAAATTAGTTTATTATATTTCTTTAAAACAAAAGTCTTACAAGTCCCCAGCCTATCTCAAGTTTCTAATTGTACCCTTAATTCAAAAGGAGTCATGTTATATATATATATATATATATAACAAAAAGCTTTAAGAATACATGTATATCACTAAATTAGTAAAATGTATAAAGGGATTTAAAAAAAAATTATAATCTAACCATACATCTGTTTATGTGTCGGGATAGAAAAAACAATAAAAACATATAAAATATATATATTTTTTAACTCATGTTTTTAAATTATAAAAACTCATGCTAGGATTGTTTTGGAAATAAATTTATTTTTTATTTTTTTATTTTTCTAGCTAAATATATTCTTGTACTTTATATATTATTCTAGATAGATATATTTTTATTTTTATTTTTATTTTTATTTTTATTTTTATTTTAGAATATTCATCGTATATAATCTTTATTTTTTCTATTGTTTTTTTATTTTCAACTTCGATTTTATATATAGAATTGAACATGAATTTTATATATATATATATATATAAAGAGGAGTGGATTTAATGTTGTAATATAGTCTCTGACTATTTTCAGAATTGAAGATTGGGGGGTATGGCTGATGGTGAATGCTAGAAATTAATAATGGAATATTGACAAAATAAAAGGTAGGTCCAAGAAAATTAACATTAGTGATGCGGTTCAACATATTTTTTAAATTGATTTTTATTTAATATGTTTTAAATATTTTAATGAAATGATATAAAAAATACAGCATCACATTACCAATCAATTACTTAAACCTCTTTCCTAAGAACTCATGAATATTTATATATTCATTAGTCATGATGATTTGTACGAAAATAGAGGCAAAATGGTCAACCCATTTGAAAGCCTATTATTAGAGTGCATCATCAGGATGGCAGTGTCTAACGGGCGGCGGATTACCTTTTCATGCATGTTTATTTTTATGTTTAAAAATATTAAAAAGTTTAAATTTTAAATTAATATATTTTTTAATATTTTTAAATTATTTTGATGAACTAATATTAAAAATAATTATTAAAAAATAAATAAAATATTATTTTGTTTATTTGCGAGTACAGAATACTTTAAAAAATAATTACTATTATATTTTTAAACACCTTTTAAATAGTATTTAAAAATATAGTAGAAGTTATTTTTTAAAAAAATATCAAAATAATTTTTTTATTTTTTAAATTTTATTTTTAATATCAGTATATCAAAATTATTTAAAAATACTAAAAAAATAATCTAAAATAAAAAAATTAAATTTTAATAAAAAATAAACTCACTTTCAAATTGTGCCTCTCTAATGACAATCCCTCACAAGACATGTTTTAAGACTCGGTCTGAAATTTACCAATGTTTTAGTGAATAGCGTGTTTATTTTTACGTTAAAAAAGTATTTTTTATTTTTTATTTTTTATTTTAAATTAATATTTATTTTAATTTTATATTATTTTGATATCTTGATATTAAAATAAAAAAAATTAATAAATTATATATTTAATATATTTTTAAATAAAAAATATTTTAAAAATAAATATTACTATCAAACAATCAAAATAATTTATTGGATCAGCCAGGAGCTTTATTTGGTCTACGTACCTTAAAGAAGACCCTGATTGAATACACTTAGTCCCCGAGTACATAAAAACCAAGAAACTTTTCTTGTGAAATATGTTCATCCTTGTGCTGAGGCAATATATTCAAGAGAAAAACATCATAGCTAATTTTTATTTTCCATAACCAAGCTTAATTTGGAGAGAAAAAAGATTCTATAGTATATGACTTGAAAAGCAGCAATTTTTATCCTTAAGTTAAATAATACAATTGCCATTCTATGATAATATAATTCTTTTCCTTTGTTTTTATGCTCCGAGACTCTTTACTAGCATGTGTGTGTATAATGAAAAAAATCTTATAATTTTTTTTAAAAATAATTATTCGACCAACTTTCATTAGACACTATAATATTTTTCTGCACTCTTCTATGGATTTTTCTTTTTAATTTAAAAAATAAATTGTTAAGAGTAAGGAGATTTTTTAGTAGTATTATTAAATCCAATCAAATAGTTTGATTTGAAATCTACCAACCTGATTTTTCCTAAATCAAGTTTCAAATTAAATTGCACGAGAGTTGATCAAAAATGAATTTTTCAATTTAATGGGTTCAAAAACAACTTGAATTTTCGATAAAAATATGATATAGTTTTTTAAAAAAACTTTAAGATAATAATATTTTTATATTGAGACGATGCCAAATTGAATTGATCTTGATCACCCTGCAACCTGAGTTATGGACTTCAATATGTTTAATAACTTTATTGTTTTTGTTAATTATTTTTGTTTAATTTTATGATAATATTAGATACTTTTAAAATCGAGCAACAACCATAAAAAAATATTTATTTGAGATCATGATAACCCTATAGAAAATAAAAAAAGATAAACCTTGAACTTTATTTTTTAACCAATTCAATATTGAATAATAGTGAAATAAAAAAATAATTAGAAAAATTAAAGGACATGAAACTAAAAAAAAAAAAGAATCCCATTTTCTAATCTTAATGACTGTGTACGATATACACTCAATTTATTTATATAAAAGAATATATGTTTACAAAAATATCTTTTAGATTCCCTGATTTTCTAATCTTAATTTTTAAACAATTAGAATGAAAGTATATATCTACACAAATAAAATATTTTATATCTTTTATATTTGTGATAAAAATGAATCCCATTTTGGAGCAGCTCTTGGTTTCTTTGAAGGCCTAGCAAAAATATATCTACACAAATAATAAAATAAATAATAGTGTTTATGGAGCATTTTGGAGACTTGATTGATTCTTTCTTTCTTTTTTTTCTTTTTGGCACTCAATTGAATGTAGGCTATGATTGGAGGGCTCTTTTGATAAATCTTTTTCCATTCATCTTGTCCTCCATTCCTGAAGTGCCACGTGTCTCTTCCATTTCAATAAATGCCCGTAGCTGAGATTTCTCGGATGGACAAGGTTTGGACCTGCATACGTGGAGCTATATCGTACACAGTCATTAATGTGGGCCCTTCACTTTAATCACTAAACAAGGCCCAATAAGCTTTTAGATTCTACCTTCTTGTCATCTTGATTTGGGTCATGACATGGGGTCCAAATTAGGGACACCTGCACGATATGGGGCCATTTGCTTCGGCTGTGTTTGATTTAGGATTAAAAATTAAAAATTAAAAATTAAAATTAAGGTGCTATCTAGAATTGTGTTTTAAAAGGGGTTTTTAAAAATTTTGATTTTTTTAATCATTGTTTTAAATTATTTTTTTACGTGCTGATGTAAAAAATAAATTTAAAAATTAAAAAAATATATAATATATTTTTAAACAAAAATGCTTTAAAAAATAATAATTATTATCTTTTAAACACCCCATAATAAGACCCCCACTAAAAGATAAATTGAGGATTTTTGTTAGGGTGTAAAAATTATTTGTAACTGTGGGATTCAATAATTTTTAAATAATATTACGATAAAAATAAAAAAAAATAAAAAAAATGTGTAATGATGGAACTCATTTGTTGGTGTGAGTGTGTATGTGTAAAACAAGGTTGAAAAAATCTAAACAATCTATAAAGGGACAGCATGAAATAATCATAATGGGCCCCTAATACTTGATTAAATAACCAACCGGTAGCCGACTTCAAAAGGAATCCTGATTATAGTAGAAACTAAAAGAAAGGGGGAATGCCTCGACTGCTTGGAGTAACCAACTTCTTCTCTTCTTCTTCTTCTTCTTGTTTTTTTTTTTTGTTCATTTTCTATTTCTCTCTCTCTCTCAATCTAACCTTCCTATAGCCTGATTTTAAAAAAGTAGGTTTGAAATTAAGGTAAAATACAAAATTTAAAGATAGAAATGACTTAAAAATAGAACACGAAGAAAACATAAAGTTAACTTCGCGTCAATAACAAATATTATTTTCTTTATCTTTCAGCATTTTAATTAAAGAGAAGAGAAAGAAACTTGCTTCAAAACTATGAGGAAAGAAAAGGTAGGTGGTTGATACTAATTCCGACCATGAAAAATATCTATATTGATGTCAAAGGTTCTATTCAACAAAACAAGTTTTATTGGGGTATTTTTTGAGCTTCACCTTGCCTTGAATAATACAACAGAACTTCGAAAACTTTATTAATTCAGGTTTATTTTTTACCTATTTTTGGATTATTTGATGCCATAAATAAATTTTTTTAGATATTTAGATGTTTTTAGGTAAAAAAATGGTTGAAAAATGATTTTCAAGTTAAACATCATCTCCTCTTATTTTTCAACCACTTTTGTGTTGGCTGGATTCTGGCAAATAGATGAACTTATAAATTTTTTTTTAAGCTCCAAGAAACTATTTGACATTGTTAATAAATTCGAATTAACATATCAACTTTGAACTCTTTCGACGTGATTCCTTGTATAGACTTGGTTTAAAATTAACCACAAAGGTCTTCACGTAACTCAATAAACTTGATGAGTCTAAATACAATTTGAAAGACCGGTAAAAAGTGTGGATTGACTTAAAAATAATAATTCAAGATGACATCTGTTTTTTTTAATATTAAGATAATGATGATTGACTCGAGTTTTGCAACTTAACTTGTCAAAATTCTTGTTTTTTTTCTTTTTAATATTGAAATGATGACTTATGAGATCGATTCAAACTTTGCGACTTATCTTGTCAAACTCTTAACCCAAATCATGGACTATGCTAGGTTTAAAAACTTTGTTATTTTAAAATATTTTTTACTTAATGATATAAGAACAAAAATAGACAGTTAAAAAAAATTAAGCATCAATCAAATGTTGAAATATTTGTTTAAGATCATGATAATCTCATGTAAAGAAAATTAAAATAAATTATGATAATTGATTCAAATTTAATAAAATATTGAAGGATACAATCGAAAAGAGAACATATGAAAGGCAAAATTTAAAAGTATAAAAAAAGGAAAGAAAGTTTGAAAAACAATTTAACGTGCCCAATTATTTTAATAAAGAGTGCTAGACTTGAGTCTACCAGGTTAATTAACAAAATTCCATAACCTGGGTCATAATAAAGTTTGGTGACGGGAATACAAAATGCTTGAAGGATAATAAAAAACAAGAAAACATTGATCCAATTGACAATGCTATGTATTTGAAGCTTCAAGGTTTTCCCAATCTATTTTAGATTTCTTTAGTAGCTATCTAACCTCTACTTTATCGTTAGTTGCATAGATTTTTTTAAACACAAATAAATGAATACGTCGACATTTCCTCCTCGTTTATTTAACTAAACAAATCTCAATTGTAAATTAAAAAGTTTATGGATTCATTTAATTAAATAAATTGAGAATTATTTGTCAATTGAAATAAATTATAAAGTTTAATTTCTAACTAACTAGAGTTAACTATCCAAACCCATGATCGAGTTATTGACTCAATCAGGTTTAACAACCTTTTTTTAAATGATTTTTTTTTATGTAATTACATGATTAGAAAAAAAAGATGCGTGCAATAAAAAAAAACATGTAAGAAAAATCAATAAAGATCCAATTATGAAGGATCAAACTAAAAAGAATCTAAAAATAAAAAGAATGAAATATAAGGGAAAAAAGGCTAATTGTGAAGGATCAAATTGAAAAAAAAAATCCAATCTAAAAGACAAAAAATAAAAAAAGACTCAGGCATGCAGGTTTAGACCTCTAAAAAAGGCCCAAGCGCAAGGGCTTAAGCCTCCAAATAAAACCGTACGTGCCGGTGCTTACTAAATTTCTTTTGTTTTTTCATGGCACTTGTTTTTTTCTAAAAAAAAATGAGGTGATGAATCACTCTCTACTCAATATCTTTCAACTAAAAATCGCTGAAAAGTCAGGCTAGATGTGTACAACACCTAAAAAAAATCTAATATAACCATTTTTTGATCTAAAAAGCCTAAAAAACTTATTAAAGACATAAATAAACTTGTTTATGTTTTCAAATAACCCAAAACATGGTTCAAAAACAAAATATCAACCTGAAATACAATATTTTTTTGAGATCATATATATTTTTTTAGACAATTTAAAGGTGAAATAACACTATATTGAAACTCTTTTCATCAAATAAAACCTTAGACACTAAGAACAATAATTTTGATGGTTATGATTATTGTCAATCAAAATATTTTATCTCTACCACTAAAATTCTATGACTTTCTCTCTTTTACGTCAAATCAAGGATTGAAAAATAAAACAAAAAGTTGTATACCACAATTGATTTTTTAGGGCTCAAAAAATTATTAATTTTAAAGTAACAGGACCAGAGTGTACTTTTGGTCTCATGTTTTAAACTTCCCTCCCTTTTCCTCTTTTTTTTACACTGGAGTCCATTTTGTTTAAGCTTTTTTTCCTCCTAATCAATTTTAGATAATTTAGCCATGAATTAAAGATTGAGGATCATATTGAAAAAAAACCACAAACATTGTAGATTGATAAAGTAAAAAAAACCGTGTGTTTTATATTTTTTGTTATTAATTATAATTGTAATTGTAACTAGTTTTGTTGACAAATTATATGATAACTAGTCAAAGGAGCTTGCAAACACCATTCATACTGCTATCTCGTACTAGAATTTTCTCCGCTCATCTCAATTTTTGTGATGTTTTCAATTTAATCTATAAGTTATTTATATTCTGAGTAACTAATTTGTTTATTTTATTATTCTATATATTTTTTATTTTCGTAATTTTTCAAACATTGTTTATATTATTATTATTTATATCCATAAACCATTAATACTTGGTTTTATCAAATAATGTAATGCAGATTACTAAAATTTATATATTAGTAATTACAATGACACAAAAACTTAAAATAAAAGATAGAAGTAACTTTTAAATTCTAATTATATACATGGATAGTAAAAAATTAAAAATTTAATTACATGTTTTTGATAAATTCAGTTTTAAAACATAATGAATTGTGTTAGAGTTCGCTTGGTATTGTGTAGCATAGTTATTAAACCTAGACCGGCTCGACGGACTGACCCAAGACTCGGTCGACCCGGGGGCTGGATCGGTTTGGGTTTGTTAAAAGACCGGCCGGTACAGCGACTCGGCAGGTCAACCTGTGACCCGAGCGAGATTTGATGTTTTTTTTTTCATTTTCTTTTCAAATATGGGATTGAAACCCATTATTATATATACTCTATATTTCTAAGAAAAAAGTTATTTATAATATGTATAGCTTATATTTACATTGATTTTTTTTTTAATTTTTTTCATATAAAATATTAAAACGTTTTAATTTTTTTTTTTTCTAAGTTGACCCGTGAAACCCAAGGACCAGCCTCTTGACCAAATCAACCCCCAACCCAGGTTTAATAACTATGCAGTGTAGTGGTTACTTTTCAAAATTTTTTTACTTGAAAATACATTAAAATAATATATATTTTTTAAATTATTTTTTGATATCAATATATTAAAATAATTTAAAAATATATAAAAAATTTAATTTAAAATAAATAAAAAATATATTTAAAATAGAAAAACAAACGAAGAGCTAACCCACACTCATTGAGCCCAGTAACTCAAAGCCCATCAATATCCCTACCCTTGGCCTCTCTCTTTCAGCCTTCCCTATCCTCTCCCTCGAGTCCTCCATTTCCAACCTCCATTTCCTCTTTAAGCTCTCTCTTGACACCCAAAACCCTAATACGTAAAACCCCCACCAAAAATTTCTCACTAAAATGGCTTCAATTAGCTTCAACAATAACTTCTTTGATAACTGGTTCAATAAGCCTCCAAGGCCTCTCCCTTCCATCAACCTTCTCTCTTTAATCTCCCTCAACAACAGCAGCAAAACCCCGAATTTCTCTTCTCTTTCAATCTCAAACCCATTCAAGAAACCCAAAAAACCCGACCCGGACCCGACCCAGCAACAGCCCGGTTACTACAGACAAATGATTGACCAGTATTTCTGGGAATGTGAGAACGTACCTGATTACCGTCACACCCCAGAAGTGGAAAAGATCCTAAACGAAGACCCGGTTTTGAAAAGAAAGAAAAACCCGACCCCAGAAGAAATTGAGGAGAATGAGAGATGGTGGGCTGACTTTCGGGCAAGCCCGGTTGTTAAGTTCTTGACCCGAGCTCATCAAATTGCTGACGAAATTAATGAGATGGAATTGAAGGCGAATTCGATTCCGTATAGATGGGAAGATAGGAAATTTTGGCAGGCATTGCCGCATGTAACTGGGCCGGACGGCCGGCCAATGCCGCGAAAGGCGATAATCACTAAGAAAGAGAGTGATGATAAGTTTTGGGATTTTGCCAGGCAGTTCTTTTTTGGGCTTTGGGGTTTTAGGCAAAGACCTTATCCGCCTGGTCGGCCCATTGATGTTGCTCAAGCTATTGGGTTTAAGCGTCTTGAGAAGAGATACTATGATTGTAAGTTGGGGATTTAATCTGTTTGCAATATGATGTTTTTTTTGTTGGTTAATGTTTGATGCAGTGGTTTTGTGTTGTTTGTAACCTTGTTCCTTGTTATTGTAGTTATTATGAAAACTGGCGGGTGGTACTATAAGGATCGGTTGGGACGAACACGAGGGCCAATGGAGCTTATACAGCTGAAAACGGCTTGGGGTGGTGGGATAATTGATAAGGACACTTTTATATGGGGTGATGACATGGATGAATGGGCACCGATACATATGATTTACGGCATGGAGCGTGCAATTGCCACTTGGGAAGGTCTGTCTGGTTTGGATTTTGCTTATGTTATTGTTGATTTTAGAGTGCATTGCTTAAAAGAAAGGAAATTTGAATTCGAATATTTGATGGTAGTTTTTGCAAGCAGTAATGACTAACCAGTAACTTGCTACTTAGAGACTATGAATTAATTGTTTACCAACATATAAAGCTGAGTGAAATGTTTGGTGGATATGATTTAGATGTGGAGTCATTTACCCCCGTCCTCTTCTAAACTATATCTGTAACTGTAGAATGGCTGTCGAAGGATAGGAATGAAGGTGCTCAATGTATGATGGAATTTCAAGATATCTGTCAAAATTTTCTTGGTGTTATGTGATGGTATTTTACTTTGACAATATCAATGAGTTGTGTGTTGAAGATACGAACTTATAGTGCAAAATTATAGGGAGTTAGAGACCAGCTTCCTTCTATTCTGTGGAAATTTGAGGAGATAAATTTTGGAGGTTGGAATGAAGCTCTTTCTGTGTAGTTTTAACTACTAGTTGGAATGTGGCAATTGATAATGGCTACTAACTATTACTTTATGCACAATGTCAGCCATCAAAAGCTGAAGATGTCTTTATACACATTATTAGCCTGGTGATTTATTTTGTCATTGCCTTTTATCTTTGATCTTGTAAGTAATACTTTTCCTCTGCATTTCAAATGAATTAGCTCTTAGCGTATGTTTTGGTTATCTCAGTCAGACTTGGTGCTGCGGCAACGGCTTTCCTTCACAAATTACAGAAAGGCATACCTCCATGGGTTCCTTTGAAGGGACGTGAGCAGAAAACCTATAAGCAGATGCAGCAAGAAGCTGTAGAAAGCAAGAGACGTGACTTAGCTGTTTTGGAAGCTAACGGTGGTATTTGGCCAGGAGTCAGAATTCCCAGCCATGCACTTTTTCTTTGGGCTAGTGGCCCTGAATTGACAAATATTTTGGAACAGGACCATATGCCAAACATATTCATTCCAAAAGATCTCAGGTACTATTGCACTTGCATTTTTTGCTCTTTTTAAATTTAAGAGCCAGGATGTGTTGATGCTTCTCAAATATTTTACATGCTAGCTTGTAACTTGTGGTTTGTGCTAACTGTTGTCACACTGTAGGGCAGTGTGACAATGAGCATGAATGCTACAACATCAACATTTGATATAAGTAAATGAATGTCTTAAACTTACGTCCCCATTGTCATTCAAGGTCTATATTGCTTGTTAAGTTGCATAGTAACTTGGGGGCCGCATAGGGCCCTGTCTGCCTAGCTAAAGATGTAAATGCCCATTAGGTTGTGCAAGTATGCGCCCTTTATTGGCGATGGGTCCATTTATAGGCTTGTTAGTTCTTTCTGAATTTGAGCTAGCCAATGAATTTTTCATATTCCCGTTAACTTTGCCATCAATATTAGTTAAACTTGTACTTATTCTTAATTCATCGTTATTTCACTTTTGCTAGAAAAGTTAGGAACTTCATCTTTTCAGCTTTGGTTGCTTTTGTGCTTCAGGCTTCAATTGTCGAAAATTATCCCTGGCTTAAGGCCATGGGAGGTTCTAAGCATTGAGCAAGCGATGGATCAAATAACATATGGTGGACAGTGGTATCGGGAACCTCTTGGCTCATACACGACAGGGCCTCCATACATCAGACACTGGAACAAGGATGTTAAGGTATGGTTTTGTGCCTTTCTTCTAGTTTTCATTTCAAGTTTTTTTTTCTTTGCTGGAGGTTGGCCTTCCAACTGGATAAACTTATATGGTGAAAATAAAATAATACTGGAAGACAATATTGACTGCTGAAACTGAAATGACTGTAAAGGTTTTCACCGTGCAGTCTTTGCATGTTAATTATAATTCTTGTTAGGTCCTCATAATTCTTATGCTGTCGTTCAATTATTATGCTTGCAGAGAATACTTCAGATTTTCTACACTCTTAGTACCCGGGTTTACAGCAAACTACAGCGCACAATACCCGGTATCGATACCATAATGGAGAAAGTCCATGTTGATTCTGCCTCTAGGGGTGCCAGACGCAAGCAGAAGAGGGAGGCGCAATTAAAGGCAGAGCAGGAGGAAGCCTTATATGGTCGAGGGAGGACTGATTCATAGCAAAACCAAGTAAGAAGTTTGATTGAGCATGCAATTCAGAGCGTCTGCTCTTGTATTGGACGTTTGACAGATGCCTATTTCAGTTAAAAAGTATGAAATCTACGGGGACAGAGTAGTGTTTGTTTCAATGATTTGCACCCCGTTGGCCGAGAGGAGTGAGCAAGTAGGCGAGGTAAGTCGTTGCATTTGCCGTCTTTTTACTTGAAAATTTTGTGGGAAGGGGGGAAGGGCAGATTAATGGGATCTACAAAAAGTGTTCTTCCACAACTGGTTTGATCTCGGCTCCCCATCGCAATTTTCATAGTTGTAAGACAGAGACCGGGAGGTGACGAAGTTAACCTAATTGTTTTACATTAAAATCATGTCATGGTTAAAAAACATCTAGTTCTAAATGAAAACCCGAGCTAGGCTTTAGATTGACAAGCTATCAAGTCATCGGGTTGATTTGATTTGACGAACTGTGCAAGATTTTGACGTAGCGTTTGGATGAAAGCAAAAAATATGAGATGAAGCTAAGCAAGTGAACTTAATTCTTCATGCTTTTGTTTCTAAATTACTTTCATGGATCGAATAATGTTTAAACGCCCATTCACTATCATTCAACCAAACAAGGTCGCTGCCTTCAAAAGTTCTCCTCCTTTGATATTGAACTTTATTTTTTTTTTTCTAGATTTTTTTGGATGAGAAAGAGGGTTGTCAAATTCTAATTTAGAGTAAGAAAGTTAGTGTTTGTAACAATCAGATGATTTTTATGTCAAATAATTTTATATGATGAGAGGGGTTATAATTAGATGTATTTTTTTAACTTGAAAACACTTAGTAAAATAGATTTAAGCTTGGGAAGGTTTTTGATTTCAGGTTTTGAATTGGTTTTTTGTTTTTTTTGGAGGTTATGAATTGGTTTAACAAGTTTTCTAGAGTGTTTTGGGTAAAAAAAAAAAACAAATAATGTTTTTTCCGGCCATGCTAATGATCAGATTCTAGAATTTCCAGACAACGTGTCCTCTTCTCCATTAAACTTAAAAAAAATTAAATCTCCATTAAACTTAAAAAAATTAAAGGCTTGAATGCAAGGTCCTGGCCTTGCAGACCTACACACGAGCTTTTTCTTTGTTGGGTCCAACACCATCTAATCTCATTTATATATATATATATTAATGGTTTTTTATGTGTTTTTTCAAATAATTTTGATAATATTTAAATTTAATTTTTTTTTATTTCTCTTGAATAAAAATTATTTTTTAAAATTATATTAGGCGTGTTTAGTTTTTTCAAAGGGTAGTTTAATTCATCTATAATTTTTTTGTATATTTTATGTAGATTAAATATTTTTTATAATATTTTTAATATGTATAACCTTGCATATTATTTATTTTTATTTTTATTTTGTGCAATAAATTTTATGTCTATCAATCTCAATTACAAATTAATTTTTATAAACAAATTCATTAAACGCAATCAAGTAAATGATCTATATTGTGATATTAAATATCTTTATTTATATTGATATCTTAATTTTTTTTAATTATGTTTTTATTTATCATTGATTACTTTTTTTTTCCATTTATTTACATAATAGTTAATGGTTTATTTAATGGGATGCGTGTATAAGTTTTTTGATTTACATTTATAATTTTTTATATATAAATGTTGAAAAATTCAATATGTTCAAGTTTATTTGATCATGTATTGGCGATTTTAATTTGATCTTTATTCTTATAATTTTATTTTTCTTAACTTTTTTTATAAAAATTATATTATTTTTTAAATTTTACCCTTTAATCCAAGTTCATAGTGTATATTTTTTTTTTATATCTATATTTTCCTGTTTGCTATAGTTTTTTTTAATATGATTTAAATAAAATCAATTAATTTAATTAATCAATCCACACTAAAATGCATTTGTAACACCACAATATTTTATTATAAAAATAACACACACCCCAGCGTAGCTCGAACACCGAAATCCTATAAAAGGCGAAAACTATACCGAATGCAGGGGAACTTTTCCCGTCGGCCACCGACCTTGCACAGAAATCATCAAGATAACCACCAGGTAAGGCTCCAAAGAAGTGCCACGTGCTGGCTATCAATTGGGCTTTACTTGCTCCTTCAGACAACATCTATGAAGTACGTGTAAAATGATCATAGCTTCTTTATTGAACAACTATTTGGACGAGGACATTTGTCCCCCCAAAGCCTGTGCATAAATTTTAGTCGGTTTGCACGTCTAGGAGCTGCAAGTGTGTAGAGGTACCAATTAAACCAAGAAAAGGAAAATCATGGAAGATGGCGTGGCAATAGCTGAAAGCTTGTTGCATCTTGAAGAAGAAGAAGACGATGATAAGAAAGTTAATCTTCGAGAAAGTGGAGAAGAGAGGCCACGTGGGTCATTACTAAACCATATCTTCTCAAACCTGGTCTCTAGAGGGGAAGCTGATCATGGAGAAAAAGGAGGTGAAGAAGAGAATGGAGAGAAGAGAGGTGGGCTACTGGACAATATCATATCCAACTTGGTTTCTCCTCCGTGTAAAAAAGAACACCATGAAGTTTCCCAAGCTAGAGACGGCGGAGGAACAACTGAAGATCAAGCACAAAAGAAACAGAAGGTAACAGTAGTTGATGAAGAGAGTGAAGAAGTGAATGCTGGAGAGGAGGGTGGTGGAGGTATCATTGGTCACATTGTTTCCCACTTTCTTACATCTCTTCCAGGTGCTTATATTAAGAAATCAATGTTGCTTAGCTGCTTATATTAAGAAATGAACATTTTCAAGAGCCTGTGGATGTATTTCAATATTCTGTGATTTTTATAAACAGATGATGCTGCTCCAACAACTGACGAAGCCACCATTCTTATTCACTCCATCATCCATGATTAAGGGGAATAAGCTTGTAAGAATCCTGGATTTGTAAATTTGAACGCAGAGGGGATCTGTCACTTTGTGTTTCCTAGTGAACATTAATGTTGCTGAGGTGCTTATATTAAGAAATGAACATTTTAAAGCCTGTGGATGTATTTCCATATTCTGTGCTTTTTATAAACAGATGATGCTGCTCCAACAACTAACGAAGCCACCATTCTTATTCACTCCATCATCCATGATTAAGGGGAATAAGCTTGTAAGAATTCTGGATCTGTAAATTTGAACGCAGGAGGGATCTGTCACTTTGTATTTCCTGGTGATTTTTCTTACTTTAGATGCTTTTCTCACTGTATAACGTGTTTCTGCTAAATCAATGTATTAAAATTAGAATTCCGACGTTCAAAACTACAGAGGCTGTTCGAGTATTTTTTGTTGGCAGGAGGAAAGATTGAAGTAACTGAGAGAAGGGGTGTGGTTTTTGCTTTTTATGAGAAATTATTCAAGACATTTACATTAGTCATCTTAAAGCTTTGATAATAAATCTTCCATCACCTTATTTAATATGATCTCTTGTTACAGAAAGAATCGATTCGTGCCCATAAAAAATACTTCTTGTTTGCTCCTAGCAGAACCGGGAATATCAACTCACAAACCTTGTTTCTCGAAGGCGAGTCACCGATTCCTTCATTGATAGAGAGTTATGATAAAAAAGATGGAAAAGCTGCAGATGATTTCGAAGCCAGAGTGATTTCTTGCTTGATTACCCCGACATGGAAACTCTCCGGTGTCTTTAGGCTCTGCCGCGGTGAAAGACTATAACTTTAAAAGTTATTTGATTTTTGTTGTTTATATTGTTTTTCATCTTAAATTATAAAAATTGAGGTACGAGAAAAGCTATAATTTCTTGATTTTCTTAAATTATCTTTTCAAACTATAATTTTAAAAACTACAGCAACGTTAGATATATACTTACATTCGGTTTGGCATTATATTTAATCATGTTTTTAATTTTTAATTATATTTTTTGTTTTTATATTATTTTGATGTTGATATTAAAAATAAATTTTATAAAAATTCATATTATTTTAATACATTTAAAAAAAAACTTTATAAAACAATTTTTTTTTACATATTTATAATGATAACTTGCCATATACATTTCGATAAAATTACATAATAGAATTTCATGTTAAATCATAGACTCAAGATTAATATAAAGTTTCTTGAAAAGAAAAATTAAATGATGGTTAAAGATTCTACACTAGTAACTAGTTTATCTCTGTAACGTAATACAACTAATCATATATTTATCATATCATCAAAAATATTCTCATTAAAATTTTTAATTAAAATTGATTTCTTTCTATTTTATTGGAAAATAAAATCACTTTCTTTTATAAATAATAAAAATGAATTTTTTTTCCTGCCTAGTTGGTGGGATTGACAATTCATCTCCATTAAATAGTGAAACCAAGAAAAACTAAGGCTCAATGAGAGCCACCTATTTAAGTCCAAGGTAGAATGTCTAAAAAGAGAAAATTTGAACTCTAAAGGGTAAAAATTTATAAGCACTACAAGATTTCACAGTTTTACCGATAGAAAAATTTTATTGGTAATTTCGACCTCAAATTACCGATAAAAATATTCCGTCGGTAAATCCATTGGTATTAAGTGAATTTCTGGTAGTGAAGAGATTATTATTTTTTGTATTTTAAAATATTTTTGAATAAAAATAATTTTTTTTTAATTTTTTTTCTTTGTTTCAAAATATTTTATGTTTTTAAATTGTTTTGACATGATGATGTCAAAAATAAATTTTAAATAGTAATCAAAATAATATTATTTCTATGTATTTTCAAGTGAAAAACACTTTGAAAAGCAACCACCATCACAATAGCAAACCAGCCCTAAAAACTATTATGATTATTTAAAAAAAAATAAAAATAAAGGAGGCATCTACTCCTCTTTTCTAGAATGGTCAACTTAATGAAAGTCTATAATCGAAATTTTAACATACTTTTAAATTTTAATAGATTATAAAAAGTTAAGATTGAGTCAAATAATACATAGGGCTTGATTTGAGTTAATGTTAAAAGTTGAGGGATTAATGATGATTTTAAATCCAAAAATCATTTGCAATTATCAAGTAAAAAAATAAATAGCAAAATTCACTAAAAATATATTGAAACAAAATACCAAATAGTAATATTGAAAGTGTTGGAAAATAGAAATTGACCACCATAATTTGATGTTCCTCTCTTGAGCTAAAGTTGCTAAGTGCATGGTTTTCAAAACCTAAATATTCAATGTGGTAATTACAGGCAACAAATTCCAAAAGTGAGGACATGAAACTTATTTTTTGATCCTCTTGAACCTAAATCAATTGAGGACATGTACATCCCACAAAGGTCTTGTAAGAAAAAATAAAGAATATGAGAGTAACATGTTTTTAATGTCACACATTGCATGTTCTTTGCTTTTATTTCATGCATTTGTTATAGTATATTAGATTGCGAGTTTTTTTTAGCCATCTCTTATATAGATGATGAAGTTTTATCAGAACACTTAGTTTCTATTTTTACAGATGACTGGTCAATTTTCACATCAAGTCTCTTTAATTCTTGTCTTTGTGGATAACTAAATCATCTGGCCATATCATCTTAACTTTGCCTCTGTGAACAACTAAGTCAAACACAACTCACCTTCCACCATTTAGAAGACTAAGTCAAAAACCAAAAACCAAAATATTTGCATCCTTTTAGTTTCCGACCATTTAGACAACTAAGTTATGCACATTATCTTTTATATTTACTAACTTTGTTCATCAAATGATCGTCATTCTTCACCATATATTACCATAACTCTCTTACATTCATGATGCAATTTTCGTTTACTAATCATCAAGTATATATAACAAAGGCAACCCATTCATGTATAAGAAAAAAAAAACTACAATAACTTGGCATAATTAAAGAGTTTAACTTACTTGCAGCTCTAAGTGTACGAGCTCGCTCTGCTGAAGTTCCAGCCACAAATGTTCCTTTTAAAATTAAAGGGAGGTATGCTTGTTAGCATATCCATATCCAATATTGCAACATGTAAATAATCTCATTATCATGTTAAATATTTCAACATTGAGTATTCCAATAATTCTCATCTCAGCATTAATTCCATTCACACTAATTAATTTTTCTGTTTGCATTCCTTATTAAATTTACATATTTTCCTAACTCAATTTTCCTTAAAGTAAATCATCTTATTATTAGTAGTAAAATGCCTTCAATCCTCATCGATTCACACTTTCATACTTCAAATATTTCTTATCATTTCTCCTTAGCTTTTATTTTGGGTTTATATTTGATTTTACTAAACATAACAAAAGTAAATATGTAATATCATCATCCAACTTAATCCTCACACCATTCCTTACACTTTCGTAATTAACTAACTTTCTCATGAACATATAATTTATTACTCTTTCCACTATTTTGCATTGAAATATATTAAATCCTCTACATATTCAAATTAACATGCATTCACATTAACCATTTATTTTACTTAACTTTTTCCACATATTATTATAACTCTATATATAATTTTATCGTTTATACATCAACATACCACAATCACACACAATTATACAAGCTTTATTACATTATGTGGTTATCATTTTTTGTTCCTAACATGACTGGCCATGTTCATCAATTTCAATAATTTCATATTTTCTCCAAAATTTCTTAATAACCCAATTCAAAATCTAAGAGCAATTCATTAAATCTATTTATTTTTATCCAAACTTGTTTAAACAAACTCAGAACTCCTTAGCAAACACTAAACTTTGAAATCTAACATAGTAAAAGTTTTTCCTCCCTTTTAATTTTTCTTCTTTGTGGCGACTTACAACCCCCTTTTCTCTGTTCTCCCTCACTTAGTTTCTTCTTAAATCCTTGCTTGAGGGAGTGATTTGTGTTTTACACATCTTAACTCCTTAATCTTATACAATTCCTACTCCTTTTAAGGTTTTTAATTGTTTTACTCTCATTCTTCTTCTCTCCCTCTTTTTTTTTTTTTCTTCTGTTCCTTTTTTATTTCTAGCATCAAAAAAGTTAGAAGAAACTGTTGGAACATTGCCATTTCAATTAGCATATTTATGAAATTGCCATTAATGAATTTTATGTTATTTGCTATCCAATTGTCGATAGTTTTAAATAACCTTCACAAACTCGGATTGTCTTAAAATTTTAATTGAAGGTAGGACTATATGTTATGAGATTTCTCATAAAATATCAGCTTGATCCAATTGTTGGATTGAGCGTTATGGTCAATAGCGTAAAACTAATTAGGAGGTGATTTTTCACCAAAAATCTGACTTGTCTTTTTTATTTATTTATTTTTTTATCAGATTAACAATTTTACTAACTCTTATGACTCCTTTTCTTGTCCTAATTTTTTTTTATTGTACCTTTTGTCATAACCCAATTTTGGGTTATTCCCTAAAAATAACTTTTTTTTTAAAAAAATAAAAATAAAAAAATAAAATAAAGGCTGGCAATATGGAGAAAGTAGGCCGGAGAATCAAGCTGCAATTTTTTGGAGGAAATTCAAGGCCTAATTGTACCCTATTATGCCCAAAAATGAAAAAGAATGCAAATTCAAGTTGATTATTGGACGAATTTGCATAAAAATTAAGTCCAAGGACATAATTAAATTTTTAATAGGCCAGTTTGATTTAACCATGAGCCAAATTAAATTTTAATTATGTTTAAGAATTAATTTGGATCCAATTGAAGGATTTAATTATGTACAAGGACTTAATTATACTTTAAATGGGTCAAATTAATTTTATTTGGGGCTTAATTGGTGAAAAATTAAGTTTGGGAGCCTAATTTGGGCTTAATTGAGAAATTTGAAATTTTAAGAGACCAAATTTAATTTTACCATGTTAATTGATTGAAATTAGGAGCCAAATTGCAAGAAAATTAAAGTTTTGAGGTCAATTAAGGGTTAAATTGAAGAAATTGACAACCAATGACGTTTCTGTAAAAGGTGCCAAAATTAAGGGGCTTAATTGACAAAATCCGGAGGTGAAATTGAAAAATTGAAAGTTTAATGGTGAATTAAGGGTTAAATTGCATAAATCCGATACCAAGCACCATAATGCAAAAGGCGCGTAAATACAGGGTTGAAGTTGAAGTTACGCCGGGACCAAATTGCATTAAATCAAAAGTTTAGGGTAAATTAGGGGTTCCATTGAAACAATTTGAAAGAAGGAGGACTAAATTGAAAATCAGTCAAAACTCCTTCATTTAAACCAAAACGACGCCGTTTTTGTTAGTTATTAAAAAAAAAAAGGAAGAGACCAGGCGACACGTCGCGTGGTCACTGTTCATCATCTTCCCCCGTGAAGCTGTTAGGGTAGCAATTTTGCAAGTGCATTTAATGTCTCGCTTGTCCCCTAAAATTGACAAATCATGCACCAAAATGGCCACCTGAAATCCCTCTATCCCCGAGTATTATCCGTTCAGGTCTATAAACGTCAAAACTGCTCTGATGACTGGCCTAAAGTAGCCAACCCGAGCAGCCTTGGACTTTCAAATTTGGCAATTCAAGGTGTACACTTTGAACTGATGGCTTAGATTCTTCTAGTCAGATCAAGGGCTGCAAATTTTTTCCTTGTGAAGATAAGATTACCCTCTTCCACCGCCTATAAATAGAGGCGGAGTTGATGGCTTGAGGGAGGAGAAAATCAGGTCCAAAATCGGCCAAAAACCAGCCCTTCTACCCCCGTTTCTGTAGTTTTTCTCTCCCTCTCTCTCCACCATTCCGGCCACCACCAGCTTCTCCACCACTAGATCCACCACATGTAGCTATCCCAACCACAAGTCGGCCACCCGCACGCCTGAAACAGCCACCGTTTCTTCCTCTCTCTCATTTATGCTAAAGTCTTCATCTTCTCCCCGTGGACGACTCCGGCCACCGCTCCTCGCAGAAATGCCGCCAGAACCACCAGCTAAGCCTCTAGATCACAGCCGAGACTCCTGCTTCGAGTGAGTCACTCCTCCGCCAACCTTCATTTTTTGTAGCCATTTCGCTTGCATGCAAAATGTGAACCACTGTTCACGTTCTGCAAATAATTAACATTGCATTTGGGTCGGGCCAGTGTTGGTGTGTCTGGGCTGAGTCCAGCCCGACCCAAAAACAAAAAAGGAAATATTCTGGGCTGAGATCGACCCAACCATTTTGGGCCAATGTTGGCCCACCTCTTCTGGGAGTGAGCTCGGCCCAACCCATATGTTTTAATAATATTTATTTAATATATATATATATATATATATATATATATATTTCTTTAAAAAAATGAAAAAAATCCAAAAAAATTTAAAAAATCATTTCAATACATTGTAATTTTTTTAAAATATTTTTCTACCAATTTTTCATAATATCGAGTTGTATATTTACACTGTAAAATATAAATCCAGTATTAAAATACCTGATTTTCTCTAAAATATTTCAAAAAAAAATTCAAAACATTTTCAAAAAAAAAATCTCAAAAACATTTAAATCAATTTCCTTTTTCAAAAAACCAAAAAATATATATTTTGTTTTGATACGACCAAATCCTAAAAAGTTTCCAAGCATATTTTCATTAAAAGATTGCATCTTTTTCATGTTTTGAAAATCCAAAAAATGGATATCATAACCAGTTTATGATCATCCATTAGGGTTTGACCAAAATATCAAAAACTTTTTTCCAATATTTTTTTTTAGTGTCTAGATGTAGACTTTAATATTTGAGGGGTGTAAAATTATACGATAAAGTACAACCTTAAATATTAAAGATACAGATGTAAATAAATGTGATGCTAATATTTAGATTTGGAATGGTCAGGATTTAACCCAATAAGGTAGAGACTTTCTCATGAAGAGAGATCTGCTTTAAGCCTTAGAAAAGACAATGAATAGAAAACTGACCTAGAAAAACAATCAAAAAATAATGCAGCTTACCTTAGGTAGGGTGCACTGGGGGTGATGCATCTTCCCCTTGCACAACCAGTCCCTTACTCAGACTCTCGCAGACCATAAGTTCCTAGTGACCATAATACTAGGTGGCGACTCCTAAACCTTCATCATAATTTTATGATTAAATCCAAAAAACATTTCCAACACACCACACCTCACCCTGGAGGCACGACAAAGTGCCTCTGCCGTCACCAGACGACGTCGCGACTCTCCGCGACAGGATGACGACTCCGTTGGGGAAAGCCATGTCTGGTTGGACTAAGCATTGATTGTTTGATTATTTTCCTTCTGTTGGTCTTTAGTTTTAGTTCGTATTTTTATTGCTTTAGCATGCAAATAAAGCCCAACTCTAGATTAGGTGGGGAGTAGCGGTCTGCATGACTTTCAGTCAGGGTTCAAATTTGTGAAACATCCAATTATGAACTGAGTATTTACTCAGTAATGGCGGTCATAATGTGTCCTAACCATTCCTTGTAAACCCTTATACTGCCTTCATGTGAGGTGGTCACTAGGCAGTTTATAGACCCTTTTAAGACTAGGTAGAAAGGCTACCCATCATGTAATGATCTATTTCCTTCATTTAGAGTATGGACTCCTTACACATTCATTTTGCATGGTTTTTTTTTTTTTTCCATTCATACCAAATATGCATACATTTGCATCCACACACTTGCATCCATCCATTGTAAATAACATACATACTTGCGTCGAGTTGAAATATAGGTCCCCAAAGTGCCTACAACACTCGACTCCAAGTAAGAAACATGGAAGGTGAAGAGCGTGCTCACCATGATGCTTATTTCCAAGAAAAGTTAGAGTCTCTAAAAGCAAGCGTGGCTCGCCTCGCTATCTTACTCGAGCAAACACTTAGAAATACTTCTAGTGAAGGTCCTTCTAACCGGCCAGCTATTTTTTTTTAGCCTCTAGCAACGGCTCAACCTGAAAAAACAATAAGTGAACATGGTCAAGAACCTCTACACAATCCAGCATTTGTGCATTCAACACCATCGGCATAGCCCCTGCAGTCACAGATCCATTTGCCAATGAGTCCCACAAAACCAAGTCATCTAATGGCATTGGTCAAGATAAAATGGAGGTGTTGGAAGCTCGAATTAGAACCATTGAAAGGGTAGACTTGTACGATCCAGTATGAGCATCATAAATGTGTCTGGTCCCAAATGTGGTTGTCCCAAAAAAGTTCCGTGTTCCTGAATTCATCAAATATACCGGAACACAATGCCCCATGACTCTTCTCAAATCTTACTGCAATAAGATGGCAGAAGTAGTATATGATGAAAAACTACTGATGCACTTTTTCCAAGATAGCTTAAGTGGGGCATCATTAAGTTGGTACATAAGATTGGACAACACAAAGATCCAAAGATGGAAAGACTTGGTGGATGCTTTTATCAAGCAATACAAGTACAATATAAACATTGCTCCTGATAGAACCGGTCTGTCCAATCTAGAGAAAAGGGACAAGGAAAGCATAAGGGAATATGCTCAAAGGTGGAGAGACCTACTGCTCAAGTACATCCTCCGCTCCTGGATAAAGAGATGGTCACTCTATTTGCCAACACGCTCAAAGACCCATACTACGAGCATGTGATGGGTAGTTCGGCCCATCAATTTACTGACGCTGTGGCAGTACCTAAGCGCATAAAACAAAGAGTAAAGAGTGGTAGAATCTCTGCACCTGTGGAGAAAAAGGGCTTCGAAGGTAAAAATAAAGAGTTTGACCATGTTGAGGGTAGGAATAACCCAATCCAAAACTACCACACTTCACCCCAAATCGCCAACATCAATTTTAACCCTTCATTTCCTACCAGAAAACCTGAGTCTCAAACCAAACTCCAAAGAGTCCAGGAACAACTACCTCCATTACTGCTGCCCTTAAACGATATGTACCAAAAGCTACTGAGCATTGGGTATATAGCTCCAGAACCCTTGACACCTCTGCAACCACCTTACCCTAATTGTACAAGCCTGAACTCACTTGCGAGAACCATGTTAGCGCTGTGGGACACAACATTCATACATGTAGTGCCTTCAAGAAGAGGCTCATGCATTTGATCAAAGCAGTCTCCTATATGGCTAACAACCTAAAGGGACCATATAACTCCACACCACCTTCAAAACAGACCCATAGTAATCCATTATAGGAAAGAATAGTAGATAAAAAAAACAATAAAGTAGGAGAAAGAAACAAAGCGAGGAGATGAAGGAGAAAACTAGTTCAGAGAAAAAGAAAGCTGAAAGTTCAAGTCCCCTGATCTCCTCCCTCCGACACCAATGGTACACGTGCCACCATTTTTCCAGCAATTATCTAGCCTTGATTCTGGTAGATCTTGGATATGCCAAATATCTTGAAAGGTCGATCTATAAACTCAAATTATTTTTCGATAAATTGTTATAACATTACGAAATATGATGCATTGTTTATTGTTGTGTATATTTCTGGACCGTTTGGACATTATGTGATTTGAATTCATGTGTATTTTTGGTTTGATGATTTACGTTGAATTATGACTTTATCTTTAGGGTTGTGATTGCTAATTGAATATTAAATGGTAGTTCATGATTAAGGATTGAGTTTATATTGATTTGAATATTAAATCTTGATTCATAGGTTGTGCTTAGATTGATATTGATTTATTTGAATTAGTATGGAATTTGAATATAAGTTTGTGAAATTTATAAGATTTGTGTGGATGTT
This sequence comes from Populus tremula, assembly GCA_964019445.1. Taxonomy (NCBI): domain Eukaryota; kingdom Viridiplantae; phylum Streptophyta; class Magnoliopsida; order Malpighiales; family Salicaceae; genus Populus; species Populus tremula. Next base: position 11,587,892 of record CAXHTJ010000008.1, read on the forward strand.
TGGCATTGTTTTGTTTTGAGTTGATAAACGATAATTTGTCTTGAATTGATATCGTGGTTAAAATAGTATTGATAAAAAAAAATTTATTTGTGTCTTGCCAAGCATGGTCTTCATCTGATTTATAATAAATGTTTTATTTTTGGAAGATTATTTTGCAATTAATTTTGAATTCCCACTTTTTTATACCTTTACATATTTAATATTTAAAATGTGAAACCACATGAGAGTTGCTTTTTCGGTATTAAATGAATTGTTTTCCCTCTTAAAAAAACAACAAAGAAATCTTTCTTTCAAAAATAAAATTTTATTTTAAATTGCATGTGATCAAATTTCTAAAAAATAAATTATATTTTGATATTTTAGCATATTAAAAAATCATAAAAATAATCTTTTTATTTTTACATGCATATTTGGATTTAGTAACCAGTTTATTAAAGTCATGAGAACTTGGCCTACATTTTAAAAATACCAAAAAATTATTTTTATGTTCCAATATCAAGGATTATAAACTTATAAGTAATATGTATTTTCTATATTAAAAAAATATAAAAATATATTTTGACTCTAGAATGACTAGGCTTTAACCTAGTAAGATAAAAACCTCCTTACTGAGAATGACTTTTCTTAAATCTTAGATAAAGCAACGACTAAAAAACACAATAATACCTTAATTTGTATAAGACAAACAAATCATATAACTTACCTTAGATAAGGTATATTAGGGATGATACGTTCTTCTTATACACAATCAATCTTTTTATTTAGACTTTAAGATCAGAAAAGATTTTTAGTGACTAAAATACTAGGTAACGACTTCATCTTTTTTTTCACTGATAAGAAACAAGAATTTGTTATTCTGCCCCCCATCACTAGAGAGATCTCAACCTGGGTGGACGATTGTCATGACGTCGCACGTGTGACAAAATGATGATTTCACTAAATTTAACACCCAACACAATTTAATTTAACAAAATTTTATCAATTCATAGTCAATTTTCATTTCCCTCATAATGTTTTATATAAACCCTAAACTGAAATTAATATCGACTTAGACTAATCTGTTAAACTTGCGATCCAGATCAAGAGATCTAGATAAATTTATAGAAAGTAAATAAAAAAAATTACAATACCACACTTTTAACAAATCTAATGTTGAAAGTAACATCAAGAAAAAAAATAAAATCTAACAGACCAGTATTAACCTAATAGAAAAAAATTACGAAGCATAATTTCTAAGCACTGCTAATATTAAATGAAAAAAAATAAAAAAACTATTAAAAAAATTAATTTTTTGAAAGGTAAAATTAGAAAAAACTAAAAATTAGTATTATAATATTTTTAATTTTTTAATTTTTATGAAGGTAATATAACCATATCTTTTGTTTTTTTTTTAATTAATAATGAAATGGCTTAATGTATAAAATCTTAGGGCTCCAATAAGAGTCCAATAAACACATGGCCCATTGACAATACCTCAACCCGACCCGGATAAACTCGGATTCAATAACAAGGGACATTCCTTTAAAAGGATACAAGTAGGGTTTTTGCATCTCTCCAAGCAGCAGAAGGTAGGCGCAGCCCAGCAGAGTCACTAACATCTTGAGCTATACAGTTGCAAAATGGTCAGCTGTTTTTGCATCTTGATCTCAGATCTTGCTTATGTTCTCCTGATTTCATCAATCTTCTTGTTGTTATTTCTATTTCTTGCACTGGTTTAATTGATCTTTCGGCTTTTGTGATGCATTACAGGCTAGAGGGTTGAAGAAGCACTTGAAGAGGCTTAATGCTCCAAAACATTGGATGCTTGATAAACTTGGTGGTGCTTTTGTATGTTAACAATTTCTGACGACCCCTTTGCTGCAATGTCAATGGTTTCCCTGTTGCTTGGTGTTGTTTGTCCTTGAGTGTAACTTGTATGGTTTTGTGTCGTGTAGGCCCCCAAGCCCTCATCCGGACCCCACAAGTCCAGGGAATGCTTGCCTCTGATTCTCATTCTGCGAAACAGGCTCAAGTATGCTTTGACATACCGTGAAGTGATTGCTATTTTGATGCAGAGACATGTTCTTGTTGATGGGAAGGTTAGGACAGATAAAACCTACCCATCTGGTTTCATGGGTATGTGATTTCTGTCTTTGCTCTTTCAAGTTTGATGTTTTTCTTTTCTAATTATGTCGTTGCTCTACCAGTTTTATGATTTTTTTTCTATGTGGATCTTCAAAATGGGAGTTGGGTTTTTATTTGCAATGCTTGGATTGGCGTGATATAGTCAAGGGGAAGCTTTCATAACCTGTATCCTTGGCTGAAATGAATGAACGAACTTGATTTTTCTACAATTTTTTGGTGGCCATGATGTTATTAATAGATTGAACCCTACAACGCTGCAAAATAGTCTTTGGCAAATGATCATTTTGTGTGATTTAGGTTATAAGAAGTAAGAAACCCTTGCCTGCTAGCTTTTAGTTAATGCTGGTTTTAAGTGGTCATTGGGTGTGATAGGTTGTGAGAGCTCTTTGTTGTTGCCTGCTTTCTTTTGTGCTTGATTGGAAATGGTTGTTTATGTTTGATAAGATACTGGTGTCCCTTTCTGAACTTTTTTACTTACATGATCATTTCCTATTCATTTTATCCCTCAAATTCTATATTTTTCATCCGTGGTTTTTGTGTGGTTTTGCTCTCTGCTGCAGATGTTGTGTCAATCCCAAAGACAAATGAGAGCTTCCGTCTCCTCTATGACACCAAAGGCCGCTTCCGGCTCCACTCCCTCAGAGATGACGAGGCTAAGGTTTGTGATACTTTTTGCTGTGGTATTTTAGCTTTGATTCATGATATTTTTGTTACTGGACCATGCACTAATTTTGATGGATCAGTGAATTTTAGTTTTTGTATTTTCATGTCTTCGTGTGGTATTACCGCAGGTATTGATTTTGTTGTTGTTTAATTCTTATGCAGTTCAAGCTTTGCAAAGTTCGGTCAATTCAGTTTGGGCAGAAAGGAATCCCTTATCTGAACACCTATGATGGGCGCACCATCCGCTACCCAGATCCCCTCATTAAGGCCAATGACACCATCAAGTTGGATCTAGAGAGTAACAAGATAGTTGACTTCATCAAGTTTGATGTGGGAAATGTTGTCATGGTCACTGGAGGAAGGAATAGAGGCCGAGTTGGAGTTATCAAGAACAGGGAGAAGCATAAGGGAAGCTTTGAGACAATCCATGTTCAAGATGCCACTGGCCATGAGTTTGCCACTCGCCTGGCCAACGTGTTCACCATTGGAAAGGGCTCCAAGCCATGGATTTCTCTTCCCAAGGGCAAGGGTATTAAATTGTCCATCATCGAGGAGGCTAAAAAGAGGCTCGCAGCATCTCAGGCTGCTGCATGAAGTTCTTGAATTTTCCTTGGCATTTTATGGCTAGTTATGTTTTGCTAATGATAGAATGAATGTTGTGTTTGCATAATTTAGTGCACATTTTTGAACAATGTTTGCTTTTACATTTCAATTTTTACTGCTGGGATACATTTTAAAAAAGCATGCATGTGATTTTCTGTAGCATCAAGAACACATCCTATGGAATCTGTTTTTGCCTGTTTGTGTCAACTAGTACTTCGGTTAATTTTATTATTCTGTGAAAAATATCTTAGATTTTTTGTTTTGTAGATTTGGATTGTCAATAGGTCTTCCTCCAGGTGGTGCTTGGAAATTGTTACCCGTTAGAAATGCTTTCAATACTAGATGAAATTATTACCAGGGATGGAGGGCTGCGAGTTCCACTTTGGTTACCTTCTGGTATCATTGTTGCCAGCTTAATGGTAATGAGAACCCTGAAGCGATTTCAGTTTAATTTCTTGACATGGTTTAAGTTTCCAAGCTGGCTCTACCAGTTCATACCTCATACAACCATTTTCAAGCCCTGAAGCCGGCAATTTCTCGCGGAACATTTGACAGAGTTGGTGATATCGGGGGCCTCTTTGTCACGAGTTGCGCTGACAAATTAACGATACACGAGAGCAAGCTTGGGTAGAATGCAATGCCATGAAATTGCCTAGTCTTCAAGGGAAAATCTTTGGTCATGTGAGCAAAGCCTTGCGATGGCCAAACTTGAGAAACAGAGAATTAAAAAAAGGGAGAAGGAAATAGCTTAATTTGATCTATATTCTAGACTAGACTAAGCTTTCAATCCCTCTTTTTGCAAGTCTAATTACGTCCCTTATGTCGCTAGGGTCATCATTCAATCTATCCTTTTATCCTATTTTTTCATCTAAACTGTCGAAAGTATACTCGTATGATAGACCATTTATTAAAAAATAATTAAATATAACGAAAAAATTAATGCAGCAATTGTTGAGCCCTGCTTGGTCCCTCGAGCTCTAGAAGATTTGATGTATGTGAAGATATCTTTGGAGCTAAAATTCACTTCTGTAGTGAACAATACACAAGAGAACAAGTTTGGGTAGAGGATTAGAGTTGGTAAAGTGTCAATAAGGCAGTTAGGTTAGGGACTACACTGTTAGTAATGGTTGCAGAGCACATGCATGTCTCTCTCTTGTTACTTGGCAAGGTCCCCAGTAGATTAGAGTTCATTGAAAGCGACGCAAAGAGAACCCATTAACCCTAATCATATTCTAAGAACTCTCTTTCCAGGTGACTAATCCCATCAGAATTCATTGGTTGCTCAACACTTCATTAATCTAAAAGCATCAGTAATGGACAGAGCTTCCCTGTCCTGGTCTGTGTGTGCGGGAGAGAGAGACAGGGGGAGAGGTGTAGACGCATCACTAAGGTACAGAAGGAAACACCAACCAACCGTTTGACCATGGCCCATCACTGCTTCCACAGAAATGAAAATCTTTCGTGAGAGAAAAAATGGACGGGGAAGCTCCAAAGTTTCTTGCCCACTCACTGTTCATTCTTCCCAGTAAGTACTTCTTCTATCTTTACCATATTACTGCAGCATCATCATCATTGATTATTTCTAATCTGCATTTTATGATTTAAGAATGGCAATTCTGTAGATGAAAAATATTGCTTAATTCCTAAAGATTAAGTTATATGATGATCTTGATGAGATAAGCATTTAGTTAGGTACATGAGAGTCGTTTAATCAAGCGTGAGAGTAAAACTTTGGTTGCCCACTCACTGTTCATTCTTCCCAGTAAGTACTTCTTCTATCTTTACCATATTACTGCAGCATCATCATCATTGATTATTTCTAATCTGCATTTTATGATTTAAGAATGGCAATTCTGTAGATGAAAAATATTGCTTAATTCCTAAAGATTAAGTTATATGATGATCTTGATGAGATAAGCATTTAGTTAGGTACATGAGAGTCGTTTAATCAAGTGTGAGAGTAAAACTTTGGTTGCCCACTCACTGTTCATTCTTCCCAGTAAGTACTTCTTCTATCTTTACCATATTACTGCATCATCATCATCATTGATTATTTCTAATCTGCATTTTATGATTTAAGAATGGCAATTCTGTAGATGAAAATATTGCTTAATTCCTAAAGATTAAGTTATATGATGATCTTGATGAGATAAGCATTTAGTTAGGTACATGAGAGTCGTTTAATCAAGCGTGAGAGTAAAAACTTTGGTTGCCCACTCACTGTTCATTCTTCCCAGTAAGTACTTCTTCTATCTTTACCATATTACTGCAGCATCATCATCATTGATTATTTCTAATCTGCATTTTATGATTTAAGAATGGCAATTCTGTAGATGAAAAATATTGCTTAATTCCTAAAGATTAAGTTATATGATGATCTTGATGAGATAAGCATTTAGTTAGGTACATGAGAGTCGTTTAATCAAGTGTGAGAGTAAAACTTTGGTTGCCCACTCACTGTTCATTCTTCCCAGTAAGTACTTCTTCTATCTTTACCATATTACTGCATCATCATCATCATTGATTATTTCTAATCTGCATTTTATGATTTAAGAATGGCAATTCTGTAGATGAAAAATATTGCTTAATTCCTAAAGATTAAGTTATATGATGATCTTGATGAGATAAGCATTTAGTTAGGTACATGAGAGTCGTTTAATCAAGCGTGAGAGTAAAATAATGCGTCACACACTAGTGTTATTTAAAAGGAGGATAAGGTAGTAACCATTAGAAAAACAGAAGTATCTACGGTAGACTCTCTTGTCTTCACAGATGTTGGTTTGTGATGTGTCGGATTCATTTGATTGCTTGCCTCAGTTTAAAGTATTAGCAAGGGAGAGCAGGGACAAAAATGAAAAATATAGATATAAAATGGAAGTGAAGAATGGGCAGATCGTAGGTGAAGATGGAGAAGTGGAGAAGCTGGCTATGGTTCAAACAAAGATTTGTCTACTCTCCCAAGTCTACTCTTTTGAAGCTTGCTTCAAGCTCAAGGCACAAAAGCAGAGGTAAGACTGAGCTCATTAGAATCAATCCCTATGTCTTCATGCCTTCTCCTGCGTTTAGGTATTTGTCAAATGGAAGCATTTGTGTTCTGCAACCACGTCGCTTTTGTAATGTTTTGAAATTAATAAGATAGGATTTTACAACAAAGCCCTTGGAGGCTTAAAAGTTGGAATAAATGAATAAGGGGTATTATGGTAATTGAACAAAAATTGATAAATATAAATAGGAAGTAAAAAAAAAAAAAAAGGAAAGTGATCTGAAATTAGAGAGCAGAATCGTGAGAGAGAAGAGAGAAAGAAGAAGAGAAAAAGAAGGGAAAATAAGGGAAAAAGGAAGAATTGGAGGAAATAAGTGAAAAAGGTAAGATTTAGGTTGTTTAATGTGTATAATATGTTAATTAAGCTTTAATTTCAGTTTTTATGAATGTTAGGGTTTTGAGAATTTGTGTTTGATTTAAATTGATGAATTAAATTGAAGGTTAGGGGTTGATTGTTGTGTTTAATTGATGATTTAGTTGATTATGGAAGATTATGATGATTTTGAGTTATAGAATTGTGTAAATGGTGAAAATTGAGTTAGAAATCAGGGGAGAACAGTGGGGTTTCTGTTAAAATCTGGACTGGAGGTTGAAGATGACGAAAATTCAATTTGGTCCCTCAATTTCCGAAAATTACAGTTTAGTCCCCGAACTTTGGAAAATTACAAATTGGTCCCTGGAGCATATTCCGAGATTCTGAACAGAATACATATGAATTATGGACAGAATTACTGTATAGATAAGATAATTTAACACTTTCAATTTAGTCCTCCAATTTGACAAAAAGTACGATTTGACCCTAAAAATTTGGTAAAATTCCAGAATGATCCCTGAAGCATAATGATACATCCTGGACAGAATTGAGGATTAATTAAGGTCAGAATTTCAGTATATTCATGGATTTATGACAAATTTCAGTTTGGTCCTCCATTTGAAAAAGTTACAATTTGGCCCTAAAAATATGGAAAAATTCCAGATTAGTCCCTAGCTGTAATATTAGCTTTTGCAGATTAGTTTGATGAATAATTAAGGGTTATTTAGTGAATTATTACCAATTTTATTAGTTGTTTTTATTATGGATTAGATTTCGGGAAAACCGTTAGATTTTGGGTTTTTAAGAAAATTGACTAGTTAGTTCAAAAAAATATAGGGTTACGGAATACACCCTTAGTTAAGTGTATTAAATATTAAATGTTCTTTCGAGTCGTTTTTGAATATGTCTCCTTTGTATTCAGATAATCCTGATATTCTACCGGCAGGACGTCAGTAGAATTTCCTTCGGTTTCAGCTTGTGTGTGCTGTTTGCTTTTGAGTCAGGTGAGTGGATAATTTTCCATATGCATGAGAAATATTATAAATATTTGATTTGTTAATATGAATTGGATCATGCTTCTTGATAATATATATGCTGATTATTATCCTTGATATGATAAAGCATGATCAATTATTGAATCTGATTTCTTGATATGAACCAATATGATTTGACTTCTGAATTGATAGCTCCTCATTTGATGGATGTCATGAGTTGAGCTTTGAGATATGAATATGTTTGTTTGATTATGATTATGAACCTATGGTATGTCAGTCAGAATACCCATGCTAACAGGGTAGTGTTAGTCTTTGTGCACATCGTATCTGAACCCTAGTTGGTCGGGGGAGTCACCAACCTGTGTGGACTGATCATCCCACAGTACGGAGCCTCATGCTCATTGCATTTTGATTTTCTGACGAGTTTTACCATATGATATTCTTGTTATGGCCTATTTGATAAACCTTCGTATAAGAACTAAAGCCATACTTGTATATATATTTCTCATTGTTATATTACCTCGTATGTGTATATTGAATATTACTCACTGAGTTGTTGAACTCACCCTCTCATTATTTATCCTTTTCAGGCTTATAGCTTGATAGCAGGTTACTTTTGTTGAACCTTCCGAACCTGCCTTTTTGGTTGTAATTTGTACCTTCCTTTTGTGTCAAGTTAGTGCTCCAAAACTATGAAATTATTAACTCTTGTATTAAGACAATCGAATTATATTATAAAGTTGTTTGTTGTTAATTCTGCGTTAAACTCTGATTGAGTTGTTTAAAGGATTGTATGTAAGTTTGGGTTCGCATAGGCTTGGAACCTTGGAGGGGAACCTTGCCTATGTGCCGGTAATGGATCCGGGATTCGGGTCGTGACAGCTTTCATGATACTTGCAAAGTAAAGAGCAATTGGGCTTCGAATATTGAGATGGACTTGCTTTGTGTTGAGCTCTCGTGGCTATGGAGGACTGGTGTGGGTTTATTTACAACGAAAGCTAGCAAGGAAGGATGATTCTGGTTTTATCTGGTTTTCTTATACTCTTTTATGATTTTGATGACAGGAAACAATCGTGGGCTTATGAACCTCGGCAAGGACCTGGAGACCTGTGGGAGAGTATACAGACATACAAGTGATGTGGAAAATGATTCATTCTTGCCATCCAATTGCTCAGGACACTAGAAGGAAGAGACATTACAGGAAATTCTGTTTCAGGCCAGCTTGATCATTTCTTTCCTTCCCACCGAAGCAAACTTGATGCATCAGTCATCTTTAATCAAGTTTTGAAGTATATGATGTATTTTTGTCGAGGAAATGCTGGTCTTTTGTCTTAGCCTATCACGTCTGGACATACAGCTCAATTAGCCCCATTGGTCCTGCTTTTTATCTTCAATAATGCAAAGAAATACAGGAGTGATGAACGTTCTCAATACCCTTCATTCTATCATATCCTACGAGAAAATGACATGACATATATGTGGGTTCACTGCAGAAATGTTCATGTCCTATATGCTTGTTAGAAATGTTACCTTTTACTGATGGATTTAATCAATTTAACCATATAAAGGAGTGAAGAGCTCGACCGGGAGGGAGATGGATTTCAATCAAGTAACTGATAAACCTCATGCTGTTTACATACCATTCCCAGCTCAGGGTCACATAACCCCAATGCTAATAAAGCTAGCAACACTCTTACATTTTAAAGGCTTCCACATAACCTTTGTCAATACTGATTATAACCACAAACGATTACTCAAATCCAGAGGTTCCAGCTCTCTGGATCGCTTAACGGACTTTCATTTTGAAGCTATACCTGATGGCCTTCCAGAGACAGACGAATCTGATGCCACCCATGACATCCCTTCAGCCTTCGAATCCACTGCATAATACTGCTTGGTTCCTGTGTTGTTTCTACTTTACAGGCTCAATGACAGTACTTTCTGTCCCAAAGTCCCGCCGGTGACCTGTGTTGTTTCTGATGGTGGTATGTCCTTCACACTTGATGCTACTGAAGAATTTTGAATTCCTAACTTGCTGTTCCATACACATAGTGCCTGTCGGTTCTTTTGTCTTAGCCTATCACGTCTGGACATACAGCTCAATTAGCCCCATTGGTCCTGCTTTTTATCTTCAATAATGCAAAGAAATACAGGAGTGATGAACGTTCTCATAACCCTTCATTCTATCATATCCTACGAGAAAATGACATGAAATATACGTGGGTTCGCTGCAGAAATGTTCATGTCCTATATGCTTGTTAGAAATGTTACCTTTTACTGATGGATTGAATCAATTTAACCATATAAATTATAAAGGAGTGAAGAGCTCGACCCCCTTCCAATAAATGTAAAATGCCACACTCACATTGAGAGAGAGAGGGAGGGAGATGGATTTCAATCAAGTAACTGATAAACCTCGTGCTGTTTGCATACCATTCCCAGCTCAGGGTCACATAACCCCAATGCTAATAAAGCTAGCAACACCTTCCACATAACCTTTGTCAATACTGAGTATAACCACAAACGACTACTCAAATCCAGAGGTTCCAGCTCTCTGGATCGCTTAACGGACTTTCATTTTGAAGCTATACCTGATGGCCTTCCAGAGACAGACGAGTCTGATGCCACCCAAGACATCCCTTCAGTCTGCGAATCCACTGCAGAATACTGTTTGGTTCCATTTCGCAATCTACTTTACAGGCTCAATGACAGTACTTTCTCTCCCAAAGTCCCGCCGGTGACCTGTGTTGTTTCTGATGGTGGTATGTCCTTCACACTTGATGCTACTGAAGAATTTTGAATTCCTAACCTGCTGTTCCATACACATAGTGCCTGTGGGTTCTTAGGCTACACATAGTTCCGTGTTCTTGTTGAAAAAGGTATGGAAGTTGTTTCAATCTTAAAATTTAAGCTTCATCCGATGAGATTAGAACTGCACTAAGTCTGCTGTGATTTGCAGCTATCTAATGAACGGGTACCTAGAAACTACTATAGATTGGATTCCAGGTATGGAAAAAACTACGGACCCAAACGATATCATGGTCAGCTTCCTCCTATGGAAAATCGAGAGAAGTTCAAGAGCTTCAGCTATCATTTTGAACACGTTTGAGTCCTTCGAAAACAAGAGGTTTTGGATGCTCTTACAGCAATGTTCCCTCCTATTTATGCAATCGGTCCTCTCCACTTGATCGATAATAATCAGATAACAGGTGATAGACTGAACTATATCGGTTCAAATCTATGGAAAGAACAATCAGACTTCACTGAATGGCTTGATTCAAAAGAACCGAATTAATCTGTGGTATATGTAAATTTTGGAAGCTTCACTGTTCTAACACCACAAAAATGCTAGAATTGGCTTGGGGTCTGGCTAACTGCAAAAAAGCTTTCTTATGGATAATAAGGACTGACAGCAATGTTGGTGATGAGTCGACCATGTTTTCCATTTCTTTGTTGGCCATTTTTCGCAGAGCATAGCACACCAAATGTTGGTTTGCATGCAACAAATAGGGTATCGGCTTGGAGATAAATGCTGATGTTAATAGAGATCAAGTTGAGAAGCTTGTTAGAGAGTTAATGGAGGGAGAAAAGGGTAAAGAAATGAAAAGGAAGGCGATGGAATGGAAGAAGAAGGCAGAAGAAGCTGCCAGCCCCGGTGGTTCTTGCTGCAGGAACTTCGAAAACTTGATAGCAGACATTCATTTGGTTCAAAAAATAGAAACACAATTGAGAAAGGGAAGCTAGTAGTTTCACCAGTATACTTGTTTCAACAAAGAAATCAATGTAATGATTGTTATGCATCAAATGAAATAAGCTATGGTTTACAAAATTTGCCCAGTGTCTTTGTTGTCCCCATATGTTTTTCTTGTACAACATTATGCATTGTTTTTTCCTGCTTTGGTCCTTGTCATCAAACAATTTGGTTATTCAACAATATACAGTCTTGCAGCGCTGTTGTTGGTTCTTTTTTGTTGTTATTGTTGTTGTGTTTTCCAATAATATGCAGTCTTGCAGCGCTGTTGCTGCTTAGAAAGCATACCATTGGATGCAATTTCTTTTGAACCAGGACAATAATATGCAGTCTTCTGGTTCATTTTTCAGGTTTGGAATGTCTTTTTTTGATTTTTTTTGGGTATTTGACAAATGCATTATGTTTCCGGTTTTTTTGCTATTAGTTTGTTTGGACTCGCAGAGTTACGAGGGCAGAAGAAGGTACCAGCCCCGGTCGTTCTTCTTGCGGGAACTTTGAAAATTTGCTAGCAGACATTCTTTTAGTGCAAAAAAAAGAAATAAATTTGAGAAAGGTAAGCTAGTAGTTTTGCTAGTATTTATGTATCAACAAAAAAACGAATGCAATGGATTATTTCTGCCCTTTAAAAAGAAATCAATGTGATGATTTTTATAGAAGTGAAGCAGGTGAAAGCTAAAGATAACAACAAACAAAGAACATATAATTTTTGATGAGTGAAGGAGGCTACAGATATGAACCCCGAATTCATAAGTTTATTCTCTGAAAAATAATAATATTGAAGTCTATCTCGCAAGGAGGTTTACAAAGTCTTAAAAAGGAAGGAGAGATAATAAGGTCTGCAGATCAGTGGAGTAGGTGACTGAAATCTTCTCAAAAGCACTGCCAAAGGATAAATTTTAAAAGCTGAGAAATGCACTAAGAGTTCAAGTTTAACATATCAAGAGGGAGAATGTTAAGGTTAATATTCTATTAAGTTTCTGTTACAACTATTTAGTTTAGTTAACATGTGTTAAAAAAAGTAATTAGAGTTAGATTAAAAGGTAATTAAGATGAAAAGAAAAATGTAAGGCTGAGATGTGTTGTTATAAATCGCTACTTAAAGTTCGGGAGATGTAAGAAAAAGAAAAAAAATGATAAGTTTTTGCAGTGTTTTATCTATCGTCAATGCTATTCTATAGAAAATTGCAGACTTGTTTTTCCCCTTAAAACCTACATTTTTAATGTTTTTTTTACTACACAAGCTAATAACTTAGCCAAGCCAACACTTTTGAAGCTTGCTTCAAGCTTAAGACACAAAACCAGAGGTAAGACCGAGCTCATTAGAATCAATCCCTATGTCTTCATGCCTTCTCCTGCATTTAGGTATTTGTCAAAAGGAAGCATTTAGGTATTTGTCACCTTCATGATACTTACAATGAAAAGGGCAATTGGGCTTCAAATATTGAGATGGACTTCTTTTGAGTTGAGCTCTTGTGGTTGTGGGGAACTAGTATGGGTTTATCTACAAAGAAAGCCTAGCATGGAAGGATTATTTTGCTTTTATCTGGTTTTCTTGTAATCTTTTACGACTTTGAAAACAAACATGGGCTTATGAACCTGGACAAGGAATTGGAAACTTGTGGATATTATACAGACATGCAAGTGATGTGGAAAACGATTCGCTCTTGCATCCGATTGCTCAGGAAACTAAGGAAGATATCTCACAGGAAATTCTGTTTCAGGGCAGCTTGATCATTTCATTTCTTCCCACTATAGTAAACTTGATGCATCAGTCATCTTTAATCAAGTTTTGATGCATATTTGTCGAGGAAGTACCAGTCTTTTGTCTTAGCCTATCACGTCTTGACATACAGCTCAATTATTCCCACTTGTTCCTGCTTTTTATCGTCAATAATTCTAAGAACTACAAACATGATGAATGTGCTCACAACTCTTCGTTCGATTATTTCCTGACTAGGAAATGACATGACATATATGATATATGTGGGCTCACTACATAATTGCTCTTGTCCTATACGCTTGTTAGAAATGTTACCTTTTTAACTGATGGATTGAGCCAATTTAACCATATAAATGAGTGTAGAGCTCGACCTTCTACTGATGGATTGAGTCATTTCTCAGGGTCACATAACCTCATTGCTAAAGCTAGCAAAACTCTACATTTTAATGGCTTCCACATGACCTTTATTAATTTTGGATGCTCTTACAACAGTGTTCCTTCCTATTTATGCAATCGATCCTCTCCACTTGATAGCTAATAATTAGCAGATGATAGACTGAACAATATTGGTTCAAATCTATGGAAAGAACAATCAGACTTCGCTGAATGGCTTGATTCAAAAGAATCGGATTTTGTGGTGTACATAAATTTAGGAAGCATCGGTGTACTAACACCACAGAAAATGCTAGCAGTTGCTTGGGTTCAGGCTAACAACGAAAAAGCTCTCTTATGGATAATAAGGTCTGATGGTGGCGTGTCGAGCATTTTTCCACCTGAATTCCTTGCAGAAACAAAGGATAGAGGCAAGCTAGCAAGTTGGTGTCCACAGGATCAGATTTTAAAGCCACCAGCAATAGGAGTATGTGACAATTTGACACTTGAAAGAGTTAGTTGTAGAGTTCCATTTATTTGTTTTCCATTTTTCTCGGAGCAGCAAACCAACTACTGGTTTGCTTGCCACAAATGGGGCATCGTCGTGGAGATAAATGGTGATGTAAAGAGAGATCAAGTTGGGAAGCTTGTTAGAGAGTTAATGGAGGGAGAAAGGGGCAACGAAATGAAAAGGAAGGCGATGGAATGGAAGACGAAGGCATATGAAGTTGCCAGCCCCGCCGGTTCTTCTTGCAGGAACTTCGAAAATTTGCTAGCAGACATTCTTTTGGTCCGAAAAACAGAAACACATTTGGGAAAGGTAAGCTAGTAGCTTCACCATTACATTTGTATCAACACAAATAAAAAAATAAAAATCGATGCAATGATTGTTATGCATCAAATAAAATAAGCTATAGCTCACAAAATCATCTCTGAATCATATGTAAGGGAAAGTAAATGAAAAGCCATAACCAATAACGGTTAAAATGGCTTGTATTCAACTGTTTTTTGGTCTTCCATGGGAAAGCTATTCCTGTTGAAAAAAACTATAAAAATGCTATCCCTTTTCTAGCCGTCTTCATAGAGGCTGCATTTTCATTTTTATCGAGTACTGCTTCAGAGAGTTTTGAGTTGTTGGGATCTGAAGGAGTGTTCTTTGTAGATTAAAACCCTAGAGGCTTCGACAGGTGGTCTAGATTCAGGAGAGGAAAAGAGGTGTGTTCTTTCTAGCTTCTTCTGCTTGGTCCACTCTTCATTTCTGATTTCATAGGCGTGGCTTCTTGGATTATATCTAGTCGTCCTTCATTTTATGCTGTTCCTAAATCTTGGTTGCCTTCCATGTATTTGTTGTATTGCCTGAGTCAAGTCTTATTTTACTTGTTACCTAGATTTTTACGTGAAAAACCTCTATTTCCAGAAAAATCAAAGAATCATATTCCACCAAAAAAAAAACTTTTAGTGAATAACATTAATGAGTGCACTGGAGTTATTTTTTAGTTAAAACTAATAGCTACAATATAAATTATTAATAACAACATATTCTTGATGTCACCAATCTTCAATCCAATCATACCGAACAAAAGAAACCACATGATGTCAAAAATCCAACTTGATTCAACGGTGAATCAGCTGCCGGCCAAAGCTTGAACCGACACTGCTCAAGCTGCCTCTTCTCTTTTTGTCACGGGTTCTCTCTTTTTCTTTGTATCTTTCCTTCTATTTGTTTATTTATTTCAGCGGGTCCTAATCCCAGCTAACCTTTTTGTTTGTGTCCTTCAATGGCGGTCCCCTTTTCACATGGGGCGGGACATACCAGCAACAAGCATCTTTGCAAGAGTGAAAGGAAGTATACTTATGGTATAATTTATTGGTCAACTACAAAGCTTGTCTTCGTGAATGTCCTGGATTCGATCCTCAATAGTGTCAGTCTGTCACCCCGCGGTGCTTTATCTGCCTACTAGGCTTGCAGGATATTCAATAGGTCCTGGAATTAGTTGTGGTGCGCGTAAGCTGGCCCGGACATCCAGGGTAAAAAAAAAAAAAAAAGAGTGAAAGTAAGTGTAACGAATAACCCTGAGCATATTCTAGGCACTCTCTTTCCAGGTGACTGACGCTCATCAGAATTATTTGGTTACCCAACACTTCATTAATCTAATAGCACCATTAATGGACAGAGCTTTCTTGTCTGTGTCTGCATATGTGGGAGAGAAAGTCAGGGAGAGTGGTTTAGACACCTCACAAAGCTCTGAAGGAAACACCAACGAACCGTGTGACCATGGCCCCATCACTGCTTCCACTTGACTGCTACAGAAATGAGAATCTGTGGTGAGAGGAAAACTGGATTGGGAAGCTCAGAAATTTATTGCCTACTCACTCTCCATTTCTTCTCAATAAGCACTTCTATCTTTACCATGTTACTGCGTCATTATTATTTCTAATCTGCATAATAGATGATTAAGAATGGCGAATCCATTCTGTAGACGAAAAGTATTGCTTCATATCAAAGGTTGCTAATCATCCTCGTTTTAGCTTAGGTTGATTGATTTCATTTGCGTAATTCCTAGATATTAAGCTGTATGATGATCTTGATGAGATAAGCATCAAGTTAGGTGCAAGAGATCGCATAGATTGAATTATTTGATTGAATAATTAAGTTATAATCACCGACACACAAAAAAAAAAACCTATGTAGAGAGAACTGCTATTATCTTGATTAATATAAAAAGGTTAAATAATTCAAAACAATATATTTATTACTTAGCCAAATAAATTTAATAGTATTTTATCAAGAAAAATTCAAGAATAAAAGTTATTAATGTATTAAATCATTATTTCTTTACAAATCTTTGAGTCTTTATATATGGGTGAAATAATCTTTATTGATATGGAAGATTGTTAAAAATTTGTTAAAAATATGTTTAATAGGGACAATTAAAACCAAATTAAAAATAGATTCCACTTACTTTTAGATATTTTTTAGTTTATTCTTCTTGTTCATGAACCTTGTTTAGTGATGTAATTAATTAAGATGGCGCTGGTTCTTGCTTCAATAAAAATACTTAATATTATGTTTAAAATATTCAGCATGCATTTTTTATACTTGCTTTCTTATTTTTTATATAAGACTATAGTTTTAGCCTGGAAAATGACGACATACAGGTCAATAATTCTCTATGACATTGCTTTTTATCCTCAATAATCCAAAAAATAACAGGCGTGATGAACTTGCTAATTAAGATTCAATTTGACTAGAAAACGACGTGACGTGCATGTGGGTTCACTACAGGAATGCTAATGAAATTGTTTTTATATTTTGAAATAATCTTTTTAAAAAATTAAATTAAATTTTATTTTTTATTTTAAATTAATATGTTTTATTGTGTTTTTAGATATTTTAATAAATTAATATCAAAAATATTTTTTTTAAAATAAAAATTATCATTTTAATATAAACTATTTTAAAAAATAATTACAACCATATTTTCATTACCATGATAGCAATGTTAATTTTTACCGATGGATTGAATCTATTTAACTATATAAAGGAGGGGAGAGATCTGCCCCTTCCAATAAATGTAAAATTTCACACTCACATGGAAAATGGAGGGAGGGAGATGGATTTCAATCAAGTAGCTGATAAACCTCGTGCTGTTTGCATACCATTCCCAGCTCAGGGTCACATAGCCCCACTGCTAAAGCTAGCAAAACTCTTACATTTTAATGGCTTCCACATAACCTTTGTCAGTGTTGAGTATAACCATACACGACTTCTCAAATCCAGAGGTTCTAACTCTCTGGATGGCTCACCGGACTTTCGGTTTGAAGCTATACCTGATGGCCTCCCACAGACAGATGATTCCGATGCAACTCAGGGCATCCCTTCTATCTGTGAATCGGCTGCCAAAAACTGTCCGGTCCCATTTCGCAATATACTCAACAGGCTCGATGACAGCACTTCATCTCCAACGTCCGGCCGGTGACCTGTGATGATTCTGATGGTGCTATGTCCTTTACACATGATGCTTCCGAGGAATTTGGGATCCCTAACCTACTGTTGCATACACACAGTGCCTGTGGGCTCTTAGGCTAACACACAGTTCCGCGTTCTTGTTGAAAAGGGCTTAACACCTCTCAAAGGTATAAAAGTTGTTTCATTCTCAAAATTTAAGATTCATGTAAATTTTGGAAGCATCACTGTACTAACACCACAGGAAATGCGAAGGGTCCGGCTAACAGCCAAAAAGCTTTTCTTATAATAAGTTCTGACCATTTTTCCTCCTGGATTCTTTGCAAAAACGAAGGATAGAGGCATGTTGACAAGGTAGTGTCCACAAGAGGAGATTTTGAAGCATCCATCTATAGGAGTATTTGCAAGTCACATGGGATGGAATTCGGTCCTTGAGATGAGGGCCTTAGTTGTGGAGTTCCATTTCTTTGTTTGCCATTTTTTGCAGAGCAGCAAATGGGATATCGGCATGGAGATAAAGGGTGATGTAAAGAGAGATCAAGTTGGGAAGCTTTTTAGAGAAGTAATGGAGGGAGAAAGGGGTAAATAAATGAAAAGGAATGCGATGGAATGGAAGACGAAGGCAGAAGAAGCTGCCAGTCCCGGTAGTTCTTCTTGAAGGAACTTCAAAAATTTGCTAACAGACATTCTTTTGGTGCGAACAAAGAAATGAATTTGAGAAAGGTAAGTATATTTGTATGAACAAGAAAAAATCAATGCAATAGATTTTCTCTGCCCTTTAACAAGAAATCAATGTAATGATTGTTATGTATCAAATAAAACAAGCTATGGTTCACCCAATCAGCTCTGAATCATATGATTTAACTTGATCAACAGACTCCATATTTATAAATCAATCAACTGAAGTGATTCTATTCTCAAACATCATGAAGTCATAAGGGTACATAAAGCAACTTCCATTCTTAAAATACTAAGACATTGCAGCTCCATATCATGCTTTCGTAATGTTGATTCCATATCATTGATTCCAAATCTGTTTTCGTAATGTTGCCACACATTTTATTGAAAGCAAAGCAGCTACCTCCTTCTTACTACATTAATGTCTATTATACATCCTACACTGAAAATTTATTATCCTTCATCCATTAAAACCCTAGAGAAGATATCCGAAATCTACTATAGCACAGACTTGAACCAAGAACAGGTGCAGATTGTATTTACACATCATGCAGCATGAGCCTCATGGAGGAGCATCTGATCAAAGTGCCATACTCCTGCAAGTCCACAAACACTTGCTTAAAACCCAAAATTATAAATATATGGAGAATGGAATAGTAAGTAGACTAGAATAGTGAAAGCAGCAAGATACTGAAAATGTAAGTTATATGCATACCATGGCCTTTTCCAACCATCCGCAATTGAGTGACATATTCTGCTATCTTCTTAATGGATTCAACCTGTTAAAAATAATTGTATTAGTCAGGTATCTTTGCAACTGTGAAAGGAAAATGTTACCAATTTTTGACGTGACTGTTCTTCCATATTAAAATTTTCAATTTTGGACAGAACAAATGCCTAACAGGAGGAAAACAGCAATCTTTTTTCTGGAAATAGATGAATGACTGTTTTTAAATGCATAATCTGGCACGACCTCCTTCCAGTGTATCTCACAGGATTAGTGCATACAGATGTTCAGGTTAGTTTTATATCCAGGGAAAGAAACAAAATTATTTTGAGCTTACCTGCTCTTCCAAAAACTCGCTTTCGATGAAATCTTGCATTTGTGGATCATTGTTCTCATCTGCCACCTGTTATTTATCAAGAACACAGTATAGCTCATGAGCACAATTCTGAAAACATTGGCAATTCCAGGCATTTAATGCAAGAAAGTACACAATACTTCCTAATTGCAGGAAAAAAAAAGGGTGAAGGCAAAAGACACATCACCTTGTGCAAGCTCAGTAGTTTCTCATTTGTCAACTTCTCCAAAGACAATGCCAGTTCCATAGCTGAATCAAAGACAGCCCAAGTTAATTAACTCAGAAACTGTAAACATTGTCCATTACAGAAACATATCCTGACACCTCTATATAATGGAAAGCATAACAAAGATTCGAGACAAAATCCACCAACTAATTCACTTCCATTAAGATATGGATGGGATTGAAGACAAAATCCACAAATAATACTCGGGAGTTTCTAGCAATGAACACGAGTCTAGACACATACCATATAGTGCATCTCCTTTCTCAACATGCTCAAATTCAGAAACGGGCGTCAGTATAGAGTGAAGCACCACCTTCCCTCCTCGTATATTCTAATCACATATATTTGGAAAATCATTAATTAAGAATACCAAAAATTAAAAAGAAAATAATCGATTTTCAAAAGGTACGTGGTACGTACCTGATACTTCATGAGCTTCTCAGCATGTTCTCTTTCTTCTTCACTTGATTCCTTGAAGAATCTGATTAGAACATGAACACACCATACCTCAGTTAATGCAAATCATTAAAAAAAATAAGGGAAGTAGCCAAGAACAAAGAAACGGGATCTGGTGTGGTTACTTGGCTAGGCCTTTGAGAGCAACGTTATCCCTGTCAAAATAGGCAAACATGGCATGGTATACGTAGGAAGCAGAATACTCCACACTGTTAACACAAAACACAAACACATATCAATAACTATCTATTCTACAATGAAATTTCAAGATTATGTATCCTTTACAAAAAGAGAAAAGTTATTACTGACTTGATCTGCTCGTTAATGGCAGCTTCACACTCATCCACATAGAACTGACGAGCAAGAGAAACCTGACGAGAAATAGGAACAAGAAAGTCCTCCCTCTTCACCTCTTCAAATGGCTGGAACACTAGACCGGTAAGAGTTCCACTGGCAGAAGAAACTACAAGACTAGTGTTCCTTTTCTTTCTGGAAAACAAAGGCAAGGAAGAAATGCCATGCCCACCACTAGCAGCGTCCCCTTGCTTTGTTGCAAGAGAAAAGGCAGAAACACTTCTCGAAAAAGTTGAAGCCATAGCTTAAAATGAGAAAAACAGAGGTTTTTTGGTATGTAAATGGAGATTTGTGGGTGTGCAGAGGGTGAAGGAGCAGAGGGTGTTTAAATACAGAGAGGAGGTGCCAGAGGATGGATGAGGTTTGTTTCGGACCGCTGGATCAAGTTAGATATTTAGGGCTTAGATCTTGCCACGTTTTGAGGGCGTGTGGAGGGCTCGTGGTCTATCCAGTGTGAACGGAACCTCTACTTGTAAATTCTTTCCACGTTGCGATCTCATAATCCCAAAGACTTGTCCTTCCTTTCTCAATCGCTTGAGTGTAATAAATAATTGTACTCGCGTAGTGAGACCTGAGACTGTACGTATTTTAGACTTTTCGTTTTGATTTGAAAATTTCAGTGGTGGGTGATTTCACGTGACATATGTGAGAGTACGTTGATAGTTTTCCACGCTGCCAAAAACTTTGAATTTGGACATGTATTTTGTCGTATTTAGCGCGGGACAGCCACGCTTTGCAAGAAACCACTTTAGTCCCTTTAATTGAGTCGATCCAGCATTAAAACCCTAATAAATTCACATTTTCCAATCTGAACCTTTGTATCACATTTTATTAATTCAAACTCATTGGGATAAATTGTAAATATACCGCGAAGAATATAAGCAGGGTAATTAAATTGATGAAATCTTCATTTCAATTGAGTCGAAATAACAAATTGTGAGGAGTATAGGGTGAATTGGATGAATATTGTTACAGGGACTGATCTGGATAATTTATACAAACACAGGGTCTAAACTGGGAGATATTTCCTCTTTTCTTGTCTTGTGATTTTCTGAGCTGGCATTGTCGCAATCCGAGACTAAAAAAATAATAAGCTTGTTCTGTTTGCCCACTGTTTCTAACCCATTCCAGATCTTCCACTTGATTTACGGGCAATGAAAGTGTTATCACGGTAATTTTTCAAAGTTTATTTTACTTATAAAAATATTAAAATAATATCTTTTTATTTTTAAAAATTATTTTTGACATCGAAAAAATATAAAAATATTTTAAAAAATTAAATTTTAATAAAAAATAGGTTAAGATTCACTTCAATCATTAATATTAATGAACTGTGAAGAAAAGAAAAAATTGCCGAGCCCAGTAGTTCATGGGCTCAGAAATGGGTTTGGGCCTGATTTAGATTGTTGCAAAACAATGGGACTTCCGTTTGAGGACTGTAAATGTCTAGTTCCTTCTTCTCAGTGCCATTACTTTCGGCCATAGTTACCATCTGTAAATGTCTCCATGAACGATGGGAGGTGATGCCACAAAAACATTTTTTCTGTGGAATTTTAAATTACGTTGTATATTTCCTCATCTGATATATATATATATATGTTCTCAATCACACAAATGAAAAAATCCTTAATGTTTTTACTTTTCAAAACATGCATGATTGATTATAGTGAAAACCCTTAAAAAATGGACAGCCACGTGTATAAAATTATATTGCATTTAAAATGATGTATATATGTAACTTTCAGACGGGTTTAGACAATGGTTGTCGTTAAACTGTGTTTTTATAAATTTTTTAGTCTTATTTTTTGTGTTTTTGTATTATTTTAATATTTTAATATTAAAAATAAGTTTTTAAAAATTAAATAAAAAATATTATTTTAATATATTTATAAATAAAAAAAATTTAAAAAAACAACATTTATCATAATTTTATTTTAATTTTTTTTTTTTTTTTGTTTCAAAACAAAAATATCCGTAGAATGGTTCGTTTTATTTAGATATTGACGTTCAAGTACTGTACTGAATAACATTTATGTAGCTTAAAAAAAAAAGGTTTAGCAATTATGAGTTATGACCATCAGATTAGTAAAGGGTGAAGACTTGTCCTTCTTTTCTCAATCGCTTCAGTGTAGTAAATAACTGTACTCGTGGAGGGAGACCTGGGCTTTACATATTTTAGACTTTTCGTTTTGATTTGAAAATTTCAGTGGTTGCGTGATTTCACGTGACAGGAGTGAGACTAGGTTGACATTTTTCCACGCCGCCAAAAAACTTTAAATTTGGACGTGTATTTTGTCGTATTTAGCGCGAGGCAGCCACACTTTGCAAGAAACCAGTTTAGTCCCTTTAATTGAGTCCATCCAGCAATAAAACCCTAATAAACTCACCTTTTCAAATCTGGACCTTTTTATCACATTTTATCAATTCAAACTCATTGGGATAAATTATAAATATACCGCGAAGAATATATCACATTTTATTTTTGATATATTACATCAAAAAAATTTAGAAATATTAAAATAAACAATTTAAAATAAAAGAAATAAATTTTAATAAAAAAACAGATTAAAAAATCACTCTCAAACGTTGTCATACTAAGCAACTAGGTCAATCATTAATTATGAACTGTGAAGAAAGAAAAAAATTGCCGAGCCCAGTAGTTAATGGGCTCAAAAATGGGTTTGGGCCAGATTTAGATTGTTGCAAAACAATGGGACTTTCGTTTTCTTCTCTGTGCCATTACTTTCGGCCATTGTTACCATCTGATAAGTATTTGGATTAGGTCATCTTAATTTGATTGCTTTCTTTTCACCAGTCTCCATGAACGATGGGAGGCATGTTATATATATAGGAGATGACGCCACTAAAACATTTTTTTGTGGAATATATATATATATATATATATTCTCAACCACACAAATGAAAAAAATCCTCCCTAGTATTTATGATAGCTAGAAAAAAGATTTAGCAGTTATGGCCTTTAAATTAGTAAATGCTCAATAATTAAGAATATAAAAAAAAATGAAAAGTATACTTTGTTTTATACACATCAAATTTCCATCTTAGAGAAAAGGAAAGGGGATCAAGAAAGGAATTAATAGGATGAAGATCATTGTCCATAATTAACTTTAAGATATATTTTTTTGTATCTTTAATTTTAATCAAGTTTTTGATTAAGAAAAGCCTAGTAATTAGAGTTTTTAATAATCTTTTATTTTAGCCACTTTTAATGAAAAGAAATTATATCAATGAAGTCTTTGGTTCATTAGAAAGTCATTACAAGTTGTTTTACATATTTTCAGCTGATGATTTGAAAGTTATTGTAAAATTAAAAACTTGAAAAAAGTTATGATTTGACAACTTTAGGGTGCTAGAATTTGGCCTTCCAATGAGTCTTATTATATATATAAAAAATTAATATTGAGATCTTTGATTTAATAGGCTATATTTTTAAATTGAAGTTGTGAAGTAAGGGTTATAATCAATGAAAAAAACTAATTAAAGGTAAAAGATTTTGATTTGATAGATTATTATGATTTTTTATCTAGTCAAATGATGAAATATACCTTATTATTATTGTGATTAGAGTAACCATGATTTTTGTTTTTACTTTGAATGATATTGTGCAATCCATGTTTATATTCTAAGTAAATAATTTGAGTTATTAAAAGTTTATGAATAAATTGTGAAATTGCTTATTACACTATTTTATTTAAAAGAAAAATATATCACAACCTCTTATAACCTATGCTAGTTTTTATTTTTAAATAATTTGATAATTTTCATAAAAAAAAAAAAAGAAGAAGAGCAAGGGCTATAATAACATATTAGGGGTTTTAAGTGAATGTGATAGGTGGTTTGAGGTCTCATAAGTTAGAATGATAATTAGGCTTTGATTAAGTTGAAAATTAAAATGGAA
Source organism: Populus tremula (assembly GCA_964019445.1). Taxonomy (NCBI): domain Eukaryota; kingdom Viridiplantae; phylum Streptophyta; class Magnoliopsida; order Malpighiales; family Salicaceae; genus Populus; species Populus tremula. Next base: position 11,612,158 of record CAXHTJ010000008.1, read on the forward strand.
CTGATCAATTGTATTTTAGCGAATCAATAATTTACAATGTTTAGAGTGCTTAATTTTCTCTAAAAACTTTTTTAATTTGTATATGTTGTGTTTGTCTTAAATTGTGGGTTCAAATAAGAAAACAAACATTCATGCATATAGTCCATATAAAAACCTAAAGTTGTTATATTTTAGGGTAAGACTTATATGAGTGTTTTTATTCTCTACACTTTAATGACTAGAGAGAGGAAAGAAAAGGTGATTCATGGTTACATTATGATTTTGAGGTGAGAGAGAAATTTTACGAGACACCTTGTAATCTTTTACTTTTTCATATTAAATTTAATAGTATGAATGACTTTAATATCTGGCATATTAAGATATGTGTCTTGTTAGTTCAACAAGGCTTATTTAAGGCTTAAAAGGTATATACTTGTTTAAAAGGATGGTGAGAAGGAGAAATAAGATCTCATGGAATAGGCACATAATGCTATTCAACTTTATTTATCTGATGAGATTCTGAGAGAGTTTACTAAGGAGACAACTACTGGATTGTGGAAAAAAGTTGGAAACTTTTTACAAGACCAAATCCCTAATGAATTGATTACACTTGAAGCATCGGTTGTATACTATTCAAATAAAAAAAGGCATGCCTATTAAAGATCATCTTTATAAATTCAATAGAGTAATTTTAAAATTTATATAATTTTGATGTTAAGGTTGAAGATGGGGACCAAAGATTGATTTTATTATGTTTATTACCTCTATTTTATGATTATTTTGCTGATACTTTATTATATGGACTTGATATTCTTAGTTCAAATTATGTCAAAACTTTATTAAACTCTAGAGAGTTGAAAAAGTAAGTGTCAGAGAGTCATAATGATAATCATATATATGACTTAATTATGAATGGTGAAACAAAAAATAAGGGTTTGAGAAGTGGAGGCATATTTAAATCAAAATTAAAGTCTATGAAAATTAAATGCTTTGAATGTTATAAAATATGACACTTTAAGAAGAATTATCTCAAGCGAAAAGGTAAGGAAAAGAAGAAGAAAACCTCTGATGATGTAAAAGATGCTAATGAAAAGGAAATTTCTAATGATACTGAAAGTATTCTAGCTATGTGTGTTGGTAGATATTGATTTAGCTAATGCATCATACGTGGCTAATTCAGATAGTGTTTCTATTCAATTATGGCACATGCGACTGAAATATACGAGTGAGAGGAAAATAATAGAGTTTAACAAATGAGATTTGTTTTGTGGTCAAGAATAAGATAAATTGAATTTTCATGAGCATTGTATTTATGGTAAACAGTGCATGTGAAATTTAGTACAATTATTCATTGTATTTATGTCAAAAAGTAGAGTACAATATTTGTTGACATTATTGATGACTACTCTAAAAAGGTCTGTTTGTATTTTTTAAAGAAAATAAGTGATGTGCTTGTCACTTTTAAGTAGTAGAAAGATTTAATTAAAAAGTAGATTAGTGAGAAGATCAAGTGTTTAAGAAATGATAATAATTTGAAATTCTAAGAACAAAGGAATTGTTAGACTTCATATTATCAAGAATACACCATAACAAAATAGGGTTGCAGAACATATAAATATGAGACTATTGAAAAAAGCATGTCGTATGCTTTCACGAGTTATATTGTCAAGGGACTTTTAAGCTGAAGTAGTTAACATAACTTGTTATATAATGAATAGATCTTCATCGATAGTTTTAAAGTTGAAGACTCCATATGAAATATCATCTGGTTCTTATGTTAATTACTCTAAATTGAAAGTATTTAGTTGTTATACTAATGTTTTTATTAAGAATGATAAACTTGGGCCAGGACAAAGGAAATGCATAAGCAATTCATCTAGGTTGAATGGATATTGGTTGTAATGTGTTGATCCCAAGTCACCTAAGTTTAATACTACTAGGGATGTTACCTTTGATGAATTTTTCATGTTTCATAAGGAAAAGGAGTTGATTGGTGTTAATGTTAAGATGGAATATGATACTAGTAATAAGGTAAAGCTTTAGAGATAGTGTTGAAAATTGTGTTTTAATTGAGCCTGATGAGGAAATAGTGAAGAATATAATTAATAAAAATGCACCTGAAGAACAATATTGCAATATTGCAATAAAAAGACAAAGAAGATAGATAAAAGCACAAGTTAAGTGTGGTTATGCTAATTTAATTGATTTTGCCTTGAATGTTGTAAAGAGTCTTAATAATCATGAGCCTTGTTCTCATAAAGAAGTAATTTCTTATAAAGAATCTTATTAATGCATACTTGCTATGAATAAAGAGATTGAATCTCTTTATAAGAACCAAACATGGGAGTTTGTTAAACCATCATAGAGTCAGAAGATTATTGGGTACAAATAGGTTTATAAAAGGAAAGATGGAATCCTAGAGGTTGATGATGTAAGGTTTAAAGCACACCTAATTGCTAATGGTTGGTTGACTTTAATAAAGTGTTCTCTCAAGTTATGAAGCATAGTTTTATTCGGGTATTGCTTACTATAGTTGTTTTGTTTAATTTAGAGCTTGAGCAGCTAGATATCAAAATAATTTTTCTATATGGTAAGTTGGAGGAAAGGATATACATGCATCAACTAAAGGGTTTTATTGTTCAAGGTAAGAAAGACTAAGAATACTTATTAAAGAAATCATTGTATGACTTGAAGTAGTCACAAAGACAATAGTATAAAAGGTTTGATACTTTTATATTTGGACATGGTTATTTAGGAGTGATTATAATATTTGTTTGTATTTCAAGAAGCTTTCAGATGGTTCATTTTTGTACTTGTTATATATTGTATGTTGATGACATATTGATTGTCTTATGTTTTGGATGCTTTTACAACCATTTGTACATCCTATTTATGATATCGATTCTCTCCACTTGCTTACTAATAAACAGACAACAAATTATAGACTAAGCTATATTGGTTCAAATTTATGGAAAGAACAATCAACCTTCACTGAATAGCATGATTTAAAAGAACTGAATTATGTAGTGTACATAAAGTTTGGAAGCATCATTGTCCTTACACCACAACAAATGCTAGAATTGGCCTAGGTTTTGGCTAACAATAAAAAACCTTTTTCATGGATAATAAGGTTCGACAATGATCCTGGTGAGTTTGTTAACCTTTGTTGTAAATATAGTAGATTAATAATCAATGATGTTTAGTTTACCATGATAAGAGTATACAAAACATAAAATAATGTTCAATGAAAGCCTTTAGTTTACCATAATAAGAGTATACAAAACATTAAAAAATGTTCAATGAAAGCCTATAATGTATACAAGTTAAACATGCTTTTAACACAAATATAATAAAAGAATATCAACATGTATTCAAATTTGAATATATTAAATATATATTCAAATTTGCAATTGATATAAAGTCAAAGTCTAGATATATATACTGTCATTATCCAATTTTTTATTCTAAATATTTTCAAAATACAAAAAAAAATTGTAAAATCTTTTTTTGACTCGTTTGTGTCATTTCATCATTTTCAATGCTTTCTTGAAAATTCAAAATTTATTTTTAATACACTCAGTTATTAAAATATTTATTTCAAAATCATCGATTAATTTTTTTATATCAAGTTGATGTAGTCCTTTTCAAAAAAATTAAAAAGAGAAGAGAAGGACCAAAGTATCTGGAAGAAAAATAAAGGAGGACTAAAATTTTGAAAGAGACAAGTGGGAAAAAAAATAAACACTCACCTATATTATCCCACTCACCCATATTTTCCCACTCACAATAAAAAAACACAAAAACACACTTACCTATTATTCTTCCACTCTCCCATGCTCCACCATGAACCCCATTAAAAAACAAATAATAATAAAAAATTATGGATGGGGTTTGAGAAAAAGGTTAGGGCAATTTTTATTTTTTTTTGGGGGGGTTGTCCTTCAAAAGAAAAGAGGAGATTGTTGAAAATCTACGGAGGAGCCTGATTCGGCTAGCACCTCCCCATTTTTTCAACACCAGTCAGTAAAACAACCCATAGTTTAAATTATGTTGATATTCCATATTAAATAGTATATATTCAAGATTGAATTTCAGTATAATTTTAATTTTAAAAGCAAGTGAATCTCATTTTTAATTTAGCTTAAAATGTGTCCATTAACCTTATTATTTAAACAAATTTCCTCACAGTCAACCATTTTTTCACCTGAATTCCTTACAGAAACAAAGGATAGAGGCATGTTAGCAAGTTAGCGTCCACAACAGCAGATTTCAAAGCACCCATCAATAGGAGTATTTGTAAGTCACTTGGGATGGAATTCGGTCCTTGAAGCCTTAGTTGTGGAGTTCTTGTTTTTTTTTTTTTTTTGCCATTTTTCTCATAGCAGCAAAACAACTGTTGGTTTGCTTGCAACAAATGGGGTATCGGTATGGAGATAAACGGTGATGTTAGGAGAGATCAAGTTGGGAAGCTTGTTATAGAGTTAATGGAGGGAGAAAAGTTGGGAAGCTTGTTATAGAGTTAATGGAGGGAGAAAAGGGTAAGGAAATGAAAAGGAAGGCGATGGAATGGAAGACAAAGACAGAAGAAGCTGCCAGCCCCGGCGGTTCTTATTGCAAGAACTTCGAAAATCTGCTAGCAGACATTCTTTTGGTGCAAAAAACAAGAAATAAAATTGAGAAAGGTAAGCCAGTAGTTTCGCCAGTATTTTTGTATCAACAAAAAAATCAATGCAATGGATTTTCTCTGCCCTTGAACAAGAAATCAATGTAATGATTGTTCTGTATCAAATAAAACAAGCTATGGTTCACAAAATCAGCTCTGAATCATATGATTTAATTTGATCACCAGACTCCATATTTATAGATCAATCAACTGAGGTGATTCTACACTCAAACAGCCTGAAGTCAAAAGGGAACATCAAGCAAAATCCATACTTAAAATACAAATACATTTCACCTCCAAATAAAAGAGTCCAAATCTGTTTTCGTAATGTTGCCACACATTTTATGAAAGCAAAGAAACTACGTGCTTCTTACTACATTATTGTCTATTATACATCCTACACTGAAAACTCATTATCCTCAATCCATTAAAACTCATAGAGAAGTTATCCTAAATCTACTATAGCACAGACTTGAACCCAGAACGGGTGAAGATTGTATTTTCACATCATGCATGGAGGAGCATCTGATCAAAGTGCCATACTCCTACAAGTTCACAAAAACTTGTCTTAAAACCCAAAGTTATAAATATATGGAGAATGGAAGAGTAAGTGGACAAGCATGGTGAAAGTAACAAAGATACTGAAAACGTAAGTTTTATGCATACCATGGCCTTTTCCAACCATCCGCAATTGAGTGACATATTCTGCTATCTTCTTAATGGATTCAACCTGTTAAAAAAATTGTATATGTCAGAGTATGATGCAATAAGTATCCTTGCAAGTGTGAAAGTAAAATGTCACCGATTTTTTATGTGATTGTGTTCTTCCATACTAAATTTTTCAATTTTATTCTCAGTTTTGGACAGAACAAATGTCTAACAGGTTGATGACAGGAGGAAAACAGTAATTTTTTTTTTTTCTGGAAATAGATGAGTGAATGTTTTTAAATGCATAATCTGATATCTTTATTTTCACCTTCAATCTGGCACGACCGCCTTCCAGTGTATCTCACAGGATTAGTGCATACAAGTGTTCAATCCAGTATTATATCCAGGTAAAGAAGCAATTATTTTGAGCTTACCTGCTCTTTCAAAAACACGCTATCGATGAAATCTTGCAATTGTGGATCATTGTTCTTATCTGCCACCTGTTATTTATCAAGAACACAGTATAGCTCATGAGCACAATTCTGAAAACATTGATTATTCCAGGCATTTAATGCAAGAAAGCACATAATACTTCCTAATTGCATGAAATTAAAATAGAAAAAACATGGTGAAGGAAAAAGACACGTCACCTTGTGCAAGTTCAGTAGTTTCTCATTTGTCAACTTCTCCAAAGACAGTGCTAGTTCCATAGCTGAATCAAAGAATCAAAGACAGCCCATGTTAATTAACTCAGAAACATATCCTGACACCTCTATATTATGGAAAGCATATCAAAGATTGGAGACAAAATCCACCAACTAAGTCACTTCCCTTAAAATATGGATGGAATTATGATGTAGCCGGGGTTATATAAAATTAAAGGTTACGATTATTCGAATAATAATTTGCTATAACTAGATAGAGATCTGCCACCAACAAATCATGTTAATGACTTTGTAGATGTTTTTATTGACCAATGCGACATGTTTAGAGGTGAGAGAAGATTTGATCAACATCAAACTAGGATAGTGACTTAAAAATAATAATATCAGGAAATTGAACCATTGAATCGGATTCCTATCTCTTCAGGTAATTCTACATACAACTTTTTTTTTATGAGTATCGTTTCATTTATTGGACCGTTAGATCTTCTAAAATTAGACTTGAAAGTTATTGTATGGGTCAATTTTGTTATTTTGCTTATATTTTTTTGGAATTATTGTTTTATTTTGAATTTTATATTAATTTTCTTTATTATTTCAGATTTTTATTTGTTTCGTAGCAGAGACAGTGTTTTCTTCATGGCTTGTAAATCTCTAAGAAAACAAACATTAGCCTTATTTTAAAAAAAAAAACTATAAATTTAGAGTTTATATTTGTAATCAGTTTCATTAGTTAAATCTTTTGTGTTTTCTGTATTATCGACAAAATCCACAAATAATACTCAACAGTTTCTAGCAATGAACACGAGTCTACAAACATACCATATAATGCATCTCCTTTGTCACCATGCTCAAATTCAGAAACGGGTTTCAGTATAGAGTGAAGCACTACTTTCCCTCCTCGTATATTCTAATCACATATATTTGGAAAATAATTAATTAAGAATACCAAAAATTAAAAAGTATATATTCGAGTTCGAAAAAGGAAGTGGTAGCCTGGTAGGTACCTGATACTTCATGAACTTCTCAGCATGTTCTCTTTCTTCTTCACTTGATTCCTTGAAGAATCTGATTAGAACATGACCACACCATACTCAGTTATTACAAATCAAAGACAAAAATGAGGGAAGTAGCCAAAAACAAAGAGACGGGATTTTTATGGTTACTTGGATAGGCCTTTGAGAGCAATGTTATCCCTGTCAAAATAGGCAAACATGGCATGGTATACGTAGGAAGCAGAATACTCCACACTGTTAACACAAAACACAAACACAAATCAATATCTATCTACTCTACAATGAGATTTCAAGATTATGTATCTCTTACAAAAAGAGAGAAGTTATTACTGACTTGATCTGCTCGTTAATGGCAGCTTCACACTCATCCACATAGAACTGACGAGCAAGAGAAACCTGACTAGAAATAGGAACAAGAAAGTCCTCCCTCTTCACCTCTTCAAATGGCTGGAACACTAGACCAGTAAGAGTATTCCCGGTGGCAGAAGAAACTACAAGACTAGTGTTCCTTTTCTTTCTGGAAAACAAAGGCAAGGAAGAAATGCCATTTCCACCGCTAGCAGCGTCCCCTTGCTTTGTTGCAAGAGAAAAGGCAGAAACACTTGTCGAAAAAGTTGAAGCCATAGCTTAGAATGAGAAAAAAGAGAGGTCTTTTGCTATGTAAATGGAGATTTGTGGGTGTGCAGAGGGTGAAGGAGCAGAGAGTGTTTAAATACAGAGAGGAGGTTCCAGTGGATGGATAGGGTTTATTTCGGACCGTTGGATTAAGTTAGATATTTAGGGTTCGGATCTTGACACATGTCGAGGGCGTGTGGAGGGCTCGTGGTCTATACAGTGTGAACGCAACCCCTCCTTGTCAATTCTTTCGACGTAGCAATCATAAGATCCCCAAGACTTATCTTTTCTATTTCACGCGCTTGACTGTACAAAAAATGTACTCGCGATTTGAGACCGATAACTGTACGTATTTAGACTTTTAGTTTTAATGTGATGATTTAAGTGGTGGCGTGATTTCACGTGACAGGTGTGGAGTTGGTTGATAGTTTTCCAAGCTGCCAAAAACTTTGAATTTGGACATGAATGTGGCCTCTTAGCGCGAGCCAGCTGCTTTTTGCAAGAAACCAATTTAGTCCCTTTAATTGAGTCGATCCAGCAATAAAACCCTAACAAAATGTAGTTCTTTCATTTTCGTCAATCCAGCAATGAAACCCTGATAAAAACCCGTTTCTTCAATTTTACCGACATTTTATCGATTATTATTATTATTAATTAACAAAAACTAAAGTACTTGAAAGAATTATAGCTCTCCTCACAAAACACTAAAATTATTATTGTTATATTATTTTCTCATATTAGCTTTTTTCTTTTCTTTTTTTGTTGCTTGATATGATTTTATTTTTTATTTTTTATTTTTTTTAAGATTTTTTTAAAATTATTTTTGTTGATTTTACTTGTTAATATTGAGATGGTTAAGAATTTAACTTTATAATTTTTTTTTTTTATTTTGTCTTTATAAGATTAACATGATTTACGAGTTTGTTAAGATATAACAAGTTAGCTTGGGTTATGGGTTTGATATAGTGTTTCTCTCTCTCTCTCTCTCTCTCTTCTAATTAAACTTAATTTTTATAGTTTATTTTTTCTCATATAGTTTTATAGAAAACCATATTATTAAACTTTATAAAGTAACAAAAATTAAAGGGTATGAAAAAACCACTATTGACCCACACTCATTGTATTGTGGATTACAATAGTAATCCACAGTATTTTGCTTTTTTTCTTCTTTTCTTCTTTTTTTTTTAATTTTGTTATGATTTTTTTAAAATTTGTTTTTATCAATTTCATCTTTTAAAATTGTGATAGTTGAGAATTAGTTTCGTAACTTGTTTCTTTTTATTTTGTTTTTGTATGAAGTTTTCATGGTTCGAAATAACCCAAGTTGTCTCGGTTTACAGCTTTGGTGGGTTATCTTTTTTTTCAATTAAGCTTGAATTTTTTATAGTTTGTTTTTATCTCACATAATTAAAAAATATATATAGTTTTAGAGAAAAGTTATGTTATGCAACTTTATAAAGTAACAAAAATTAAAGGAAGTGGAGGAAACTATTATTCATCAACATCCATTACATTGTGGATTACAATAATAATTCACAATATTTTGCTTTCTTTTTCTTTTTGAATTTTTGTTATGCTTTTTTTAAAAATTATTTCTGTTGATTTCAACTTTTAATATCAGAATAGTTAAGAATTTAGCTTTGTAGTTTATTTCTTTTTATTGTCTTTCTACGACGTTAGCAGTTTGCAAATTTACCAAGGTAACCCAAGTTGCCTTAATTTATGGGTTTTGTGGGTTTTTTTTAATTGAATTTGACTTTTTTTTCATCTATTTTTTTCTCTTATGGTTAAAAATAGTTTAAGAAAAAATTCATGTTATTAAACTTTATAAAAACCATGGACCTATTCACTAGTTTGCGGTAAGGCAAATTTAACTTTTCTTTTTAATTAGTTTTTTTAATTCATCCTTAAATATATGTTTAATTGGGAATGCAGTTTCATAATTGGTTTTGTTTCTTCTTTTTATGAGTTGTCGCAGTTAAAAAAATCTCGGTATTGAGTTGATATTTGATTAAAAAAAAGTTAAATGAAGTTATTAAATCTAATAGAGTTCATAATTTGAGTCGCGAGGACTAATATCGATTCAATTTGTCATTGTCTCAATATTTTTTTTTAAAAAAGTTCACATCCTAAAATTCTTTTAAAATCTAAGTCATGTTTTTACCAATCATTAAGATTATATTTGGATCTATAAAATCAATCGATTTAAGTTGAGTTAGTCGCACTTGATTTAATTGAAAACTCAAGTTAGAAAAAATGTTGAGTTGTGATGTTTCAAAATTGATCAACTTGATCAAGTTTAATAACATAATTAAAAAATTCTTTATATTTTAAATATTTATTTTATTTTTAAAAAAAAACTTGGTCTGTTCTGCGATGAAATACAAATAGACTAGTTCGATCCAATTGAAATAAGATATAAATATAACGTGAAGAATATAAGCAGGGTGATGAAATTTTCATTTCAATTGAGTTGACTAACCAATTGTGAGGAATAAAGGTTAAATTTGATGAAAGTTCTTATAAGGGCTGATCTTGTTAATTTATACAAATACAGGGTCTAAACAGGATTGCTTCCTCTTTTCTTCTCTTGTGATTTTTTTAGCTGTCATTGCCGACTTGTATTGTACTTGATATACAGTACTTAAAAAAAAAAATATATTAAAAAATATTTTTTATTTCTAATATTTCATCAAAAAAAATATCTAAAAATAAATTAATTTAATTTTTTTTAAAATATATTATAACACAAAAACAATATTCACTAAATAATCAACAGGCTGAGCTAATAACCATTATTTGATGGACTATATAATAAAAATTGCCCAAGCCACTAGTTAATGAGCTCAGAAATAGGATTGTGCCGAATTTAGAATGTTGTCGAACAATGTGGATTTCGTTTTCTGGACTGCATTTGATTTTGATACACAGTTCCTCCAGATTTTTTTACATGATATTTAATTTAAAAATCTCCCCTAAACCTTACCTTTTGTTTAAGTTCACGTTCTTACTTTTAAATAACTGGTTTATATTGATTATCATAGTTTTTAAATTCAGCTTTTTTTTTTTTTGAGAGGTTGACATGGTATTTAATCTGAACTGGGTTTTAATTTAAACTATTTTTTATATTAATTTAGTCAAATATAGTTAATGTGGTCAAATCTAATCTAAATCAAATCTAATTAAAATCAAGAAATTTTTCTAAAAACTAAAATAAAATTATTTTTTTTATGATACTATTAGAGATAATTTTCATGTATCGAGTCTTATATTATTTTTATCCAAACTCGAACATAAATTTATTATTAAAACCTAAATTATTGTGTATTTTTTATACTGAAATCCTATTCCATTAAATTTCGAGTATTTATAACCTGAAACTTGTACATATTAAACAATACTCAGGGTTGTTTTACAATTAAAACAAAAAATATTGGTGGATTTACTGCTAAATTTGCTACTACTAGACCGGATCAACCCCATATCAGGTTTGATAATTATGCTTGAAATCCAACTTTTTTCTTTGAACTCGAACTGACCCGACTAGATAAAAAAAATTTAATACCCATATAGATTTGGTAGAACAGAGTATTCATCGGTTGGGATAAATTTATCATTATTCAATTTACTCAACAATCCAGGCGACGAAACTCCAAAATAACTCTTACAACTATATTTATCTTTGTTCTTTGTTCCCATTTCAGTTTGATAAACTGTCAAGATGTCAATTTCGAACGATTTCATTCATATTTATGTAATCGATGCACTGATTTCTCAACACGATTAATGGATTCATCTCACGATTTTTCGGTCACAAATATGAGAAAAGAAGTAACTTCAAGATTGAACAATCTTGTTCATTTGGGTTTTACTTTTTTTAATAGTAAAAATGCTTAACTAAAATTCAGGAGTTAAATTAAGTTTAAATACCGAAGATATTTATCAAGTTATTAACTCCTTACTATTTTTTTTTCTTTTCGAAAATGAATCGACACCACTCTAATACACATGGCCCAGCTCATTTACCACACTTGTTGGTATTCCATCTCAATGCACGACGATTTATAAATCTGTAGAATTAATTTTTCCTCTTTTTATTTTCGGACTGTAATAGTCTACTTCCTTCTTCTCTATTGGGAAGAAATGTACTTAATTTTTCACTTAATGAAAATGAGTGGAATTTTGTAATGTTGGTGTGTTAAAATTGAAGAAATGATGAGTAATTTAATAGGTAGTAATTTTATTTTTTTAATTTTATGGTTAAGTTGGAAATTTAGAGAAAAATAATTTTGTGTAGAATTTATAATAATTAAAAAATATTAATTTGGATTAAATAAGTTTGAATTGAATAAATAATTGATAATTAGTTGGGTGACAATTAATTTTAGTTAATTGGTTTTTGCCGGAAATTTAAGGAAATTAAATTAGTGTGTAATTGATAAAAAAATAAGGTATTAATTAATGTTATTATTTATTGATTATAGTATGATATGAGAATTTATGATGTTTATGATAGATAGAGTGATTGTGATGATAGTAGTTATGATGATAATATTTGTAGTTATACATAGAGTGATTGTAATGATAGTAATTATGGTAACAATAATATCAATGATAATAACGATGATTGTTATGGTAATGATGATATTAATAATGTTTATGATATATCAATAAGTGGCGGTGGTGGTGAAATGATGACAATGATTAGTGGTGGCAGTGGCAATGGCGGTGAAGTAATAATTATTAATTTAACAATAAAAATGTAAAAAAGTTAAGATGAGATGGTTATAAAATTATGATTATATTAATGAAACAATAATGGTTATAGAGTGATAATGACATTAATTCTAGTATATTTAGTCCATGGAAATGAATTGTTATCATCACTCGTTTTCTATTTATTTATCATTTTTTAAATGATTTGAAAGAAAAATACATTGATAATTGATTTCTCTAGAGATTTTTTTTATAAAAAAATTAAGACTTTCATCATTTCATTAATTAGATTTTTTTTTGTCACATAATATAGAGATACATTATTTATATTTCACTTTTAAGTTCGATCTATTTGATGTAAAATAATAATATTTTAAAATAGATAATATGGAGTATTTATTTTTATGAATTTTATTGATGTAATTATTTAGAATAAAGATACTTTGCATGTCTCAAGTGCATACTAGTTTTGTTGACGTGATTTTAAGATACTTTGAATGTGTAAGTGCATACGACGTTCTCACACCAAGGCGTGATAGTGACCTTTTTTTTTTTTTTTAAACATTTTGAATTTGAACACTTGAGATAATTTCTTAGATGTTGCCTTGGTTCGATGAAAAGGACACGGACACACACCCATATATTTATATTCAAAAACCTTCTTAAAAAAATAATCTTATAAATACCAAAAACAATTTTACTCCAAACTAGAACAAACCTACTACAAAAAAAACCCACAAAAAATTTATCAAACCCCACAAATTTTTCCAATCAAAACTCAAGCTAAAATTTGATTTTAAAAACATTACTTGCTGCAAATATATCTAGAAAGAACATACATCTCGTTATGCAAAACCAATATCAAACTCTATGTAGAATATATATATATATATATATATATATATATATATATATATATATATAAAAGACTTAATCTCTTTATGTAAACTTATTAAAAAAATACCTTCTTCTATAGTCTAACAAAATAAATATACTTTTTTTAATTAAAAATCGAAATAGTAAGATCAAATTTAAATCAATTATTACATCTTAATTTCAATATAACATTTGAGTAAAACTATTCCTCAATTTTATTAAAAAGAATTAAAATAAATTCATGAATTCCACGTCCACCCTGCCCCACTTTGCAAGAAAACTTTTGACTACCTGGATATAGGATTATTCGTATCGGAAGCACACCAGGAATGTTCATTACGGAACCAAAAACCTTTGACATTACACGTCTCTCTAATGAATGGATGCATGGAAAACATAACAAACTGTCGGGTTTGTTAAAATGTCAACAAAATTCAACTCTAATTCAGTAGGCAGCACGTGCTAAAGAAAGCTGAGATAAAGAAATGTCTTACAAGCATATTTCTTAAAATTCTTTTTTTTGTTTTAAAATAAACTTTGTGATCTTTTTTATTTTTTTTTTCTATTAAGTTCTCCTAACCTTATAACCTAGATCACAAATATACCTGTTTATAAATTTTTCATATTAATTTGAATTGATTTAGATCAGTTTTTTATTATATTTTTATTTAATTTTTTATTTTTATATTTAATTGGTTAAGAATTAAACTACATCTTTTTTTTTCTTTAGAAATGTTTTTGTTAAGTTGTTATGATTGTTTTTTTTTTTTTAATTTGGTCAATTTATTATAATTGTGTATTTTTTTTATTTAATTTTATCGGATTTATAACTCGAATAATATTGGCAGTATCTAAATATTATTTTTTATGAAAAAATAATCTGAATGCACAAAGTAGAACGGTGTCACATCTAGCATATACTAATACAAATGTAATGACCCAATCTTTTGGTTCAAATGATAAGCTTTACAATTACACGAGAGTTTCAAAAGCAATCAACCTTATCCAATTAATTCTTGACCTTTTGATTTGTGTCCCATTCTTGCAAAGGGATACATATTATTATGAACTTTACCGCATCTTGTCGGGTAAACAGAAAAATGGAAAGATTAAAATAAAAAAACGATACATCAAGACATATCGAAATGAATGTTCAATTTATAGCAGAACACACTCTTCGAATTTCACCATTAGTGCCGGTTTTCACACCGATGTTACTCATCTTGACCATGGACCTGCCAAACTCCACACCAAACGTGAGCCCAGCCAGGCCTCTGACACCAAGGAAGCGCTGGACAAAAGTTCTTGTGGTTGCATCAGTCCATAACTTCTGATCAGATTCAAGTATTCCTTGACCACTTCTCAAATTTGCAAAGAAAGATGAGTCAAAACTATTTTGGCTACCGGTGTCGAGAGCAATACGCCTTGACCCATCGCCGTTCTGTGGACAGAGTGTCTGCAGTTGAGAGACGAATGAAGGGTTGATGGATGGGTCCGCACCGTTTCCTGTTGTAGTGAAATTGTACAGTCTGTACCTGAAGAATTGACAAGCAGTGGTTCCTATGGTGTGTCCTCCTGTGATAAAAAATTACAAACAATAATCAAGACGTGCATGGTTTAAAGTTGATGAGCTTGCTTAGTTAAATGTTTTTTTTCTTACCAACAAGGGTAACAAGATCTTGAGCGTTGAGACCAAATGCTGCAAACTTCTGTTTCTGCACGTCAACGGAGTCGGTGAAACCTGGCAAATTAGATGTATCGGATGCCAATGAAACCCTACCGTCTCTCCGTCCTGTGGGCACTGGCCAAGTGAGTCCCTTTGTCTGCAATGCATGAACATTTTATATAGACGGGAAAGCATTAGATCGGGAGCACCTAAAATATCTCAAAAAAAAAAAAAAAACCAACAAGAGCTAGCAAGAAGGTGAGTACCAAAACAACAGAATCACGAGCAGCGAGGGCTAGAATGTCTGCACATGAGACAACGCCAGGGCACTCAGCTTCAAGCTGCGTCTTGGCATCAGCAATGACATCGTATCCTCTCAACAGAAGGTTTGGACCAGCAGTTTTTTCAGTATTAGCGCCATCAATGAGGATGGAAGCATCACAACCGTTCACAAAGCAATCATGGAAATGCATCCTGAGCAGTCCAGGGGCAATGGAGGAATCAGACGTGAAATGAGACTGGACTGTTGCCCTAACAATGGATTCAGCCCTACGGCACGTCGTTGCATAAAACCCAACACGAGTGCCTTGGCCTTGCACCATGGTGGTGCCAGCCATGGCCACCAAAAGAAACATTAAAACTACCTTTTGGCTCATTGTATTTGCTAGCTAAGAGACTGTAACTATTCTTGAAACGCAATTTTAGTAGCACACAAGCTTTAGCTAGATTTGTGCGTTCTTCAGGGAAGTAAGCTAGCTAGGTAGGTACGTAGCTAAGAGGAGTGCATATTGCCATTGTTTTTGGTAAAATATATAGGCATTTTTAGTCAGCTAAGCTGAGGAAGGAAGTAAACAAAGTCGGCTATATAATAGGCAAAATAAATCTGATTAAAATTGGAAGGATTCAAAGTTGAGTGGAAAATACAGACGAGAAGTGAGTGGGAAATGATAAGGTAACAATGTTCATCTTTGTCGTGTTACGACGAAGGTATTGCATGCCAGTAGGTCTCACGCGGTGGAGGGAAGACTTAGTCAACACTCCTTTATTTTGTTTGTCAACGTCAACTAGCTAACTAGCAACTCCACGTAGGGATTATTTGGTTTTATCCATAAAAATGAAAAGAGTTGGTTTACTTTATAATGACCAACCTTTGTTTAAAATCATTAAGTGAATCTAATTTGTAATTTTATAGAATATACACAGAGCCGGCTTATTTGAGGACTTGAGCAGATTTATAAATGAAGACTTTTAAAATATATTTTTATGTATATTTTACAAGTAAAGCTTTAAATAATTTTTATTTTGTATTTGGAATTTTTTTAAGCAAATGTAATCCTCATTTCATAAAGCATAATTGATAAATATTCTTACTTATTTTTAAAATCTTTTTATTAAATAGAGGTTTTGAATCATTGCCCAAAATTATTCATAGATTCTGGCCGACTGATCACTCTGATATATAAAAAAAACACACACAAACATATATATATATATATAGAAAAGGAAGAGAGAATGGTTGAAATGTCTTCTTTTGAGGGGTGAATTGGGTGCACTCGATAATCTTACAAGAAAAACTAGGATCTTTTAATTGATGTTTGAAGAAAAAAAAAATATATATAATTATTTATTTAGACTTTACTTAATATATAGTTTAAAATTTTGAATTAAAATATTTATTTAATATGGTATTACAAATCAAATGATCAAAGTCATAAGTTAAAATGACAAATTTATAATGACATCATATTAGTTACTTCATAGATTTTACTTTGAAGAAAGAAATAGATATAAAAAAATATAAAATTTATAATTTATAATTTATCAAAAATCTTATTTAAAATAATATGTTAGGAGTAATATTAAAATTTTGATTTGTATTTACGTAAATATTTAAACTCTTGAATTTGAATTAATGATGTTTTAAAAAAGAAACGAGAAATCTAACAAGATAGTGTGATATATATTAATTGGCTTTGGACCCAAAATAAGCTAGACTCTTATTCATTTTCAAATCTCATCTCACTTTTTTTTTAAACTTGAAATTTTTAAGTAAATATCTCAAATCTTTACTTTTTTAACTATAAGGATTCAAAAATTTCAAATCAAGCAATACATTATAAAGAAAATTTGAATTTTCTATTGTTAAAATAGACTAGCCTTGGTGCTCGAGTTTTGTCATGGGTTAAACTATTTTTTTCCACCTAAAAAATAATATTTAGTTTCCATAAACATGTTTTAAACAAAGAAAAAAAAATGTGACTTGAGTTATGGACCTAACAATGTTGAATAGGCTGGCTTCATTTAAAACGATAGTAAATAAAATAAAATTTAAAGGAAAAGTGATTAAAATAACATGGAAAGAAATATTTTTTTTTAAAAAAAGATAAACAATGCATCTCAATTCACATTTCATTAAATACATAATAACAAAATGGAGTAAAAAATGAACATAATTTTTTTTTTTTTTGTCTTGGTTAACCAGAGTTAGCATGACATGCTTGTAGCCCCAATAATCAAGGCCAAGCCAATCTAGGATATTTCTCCAAACCTGTAGCCTAGATCATGAAATATAAATAACCTAATAAAAAAAATAAAGATAATTATAAAATCTATTTTTTTATATAAAAAAAATACATGTTATTTTTTCAAACTCATAACCCAAGTCATTAAATCCAAGGCATTCTATTTGGAAAAATTTTAAAATTCAATTCTCAATCAATCAAATATTAAAGGATAAAATTGACAAAAAAAAATTAATTATACAAAAAGGATAAAAAAAAATAGCAATAAAAATAATGAGGATCAAGATTAAAACACAAAATAAATTTTTTATTTGATTGAATGGTGAAATTGAAAAGAAAAATCAATTTAGCAAAAAATCAAAAGAACAAGGGTCAAAATTGATATAAAAATAAAAAATACTTTTTTGATTGAATGGTGAAATTGAAAAGAATAATAACTTTTACAAAAGGATCAAGAAAGAAATTAAAAATCAAAACAATAAGAACTAAGTTAAAAAATATAAACCATCAATTTGGATTGAATGACGAAATTAAAACCAATAGAACTTTTACAAAATGGTCAAAGAAAAAAAATTAGAAATAAAAAGAATAAGGATCAAATTAGAAAATATAATATTTAGTAAATTAGGATTGAAAAATGAAATTGAAAACAAATAAAAATTCTACAAAAAGACCATGAACAAAAAATTAGAAATCAAAAGAATAAGGATTAGAATTAAAATAATAACAATAAAAATGATCAAGCTATAGTTTTCAGGAGATGAGAGAGAAAAGAAATAAAAAACAAAAAAAGTCCATCAATGACAAATCAAATTACCAACATCAACATGTGTTGCTCCATAAATAAGAGAATATGACAACGCTTTCAACAAAGCAACTGAAGGATATTTTTGGATACCAAGAGGAGCCGCACGCTGTGCTCCAAGTTCACAGACACCTCTCACGCTGTGCTCCAAATCATCCTTTTTTTTTTTTTCCTCTTTTATATCAGCTACCATGCTAACAACAGAAATACCATTGTGAAAAAAAAAAAAAAATGTTAACTTTAGTTTTAAAATTTGTGTTTTTAATGTATTTTCATCGTTTCACTATACTTTTTAGTTGTTTAATATATTTTATACTTGGTCAAATTCTATATCACCCCTCAGCTAATATTATAATAACAAAAAAATTATTATGAAAAATAAAATAAAAACCTATTGACCCAATTTTAAATTGTTTGCTTTTAAGATTATTTTCGTTATTTTACCATGCATTTAAAATGAAAAAAGATTTATTTATTCCTAGTTAATTGATAATGATTGATTAGCCCTGTGAAAATACTGTATGTCCTTGATTGCTAATGTTAGGGTTTTTTGGTTGAGTAAAATCGTTATTATATTGATACAGTGAACAATATAAATGAAAATGAAGCAAATATTTTTACCCAATTGATTTTATTTTATTTTTTATTTTTTTTACTTCAATCCGGCGGAACTATTTTTTAATAGTTCCACCGGATTGGAAACATGGAATATTCAAAGGCAGACAGAGTCCTTGGGCAGTGCATAAAGAATTAGCTCCACCGGATTGGAAACATTGAATATTCAAAGGCAGACATAGTCCTTGGGCAATGCATAAAGATACTTCTTTAAAATACATATCATAGAATGGGTAATAGTTCGTGGACATACCTCTGTTATAATTCTATATATTATATCTATAAGATTGAGTGTGAGATTCTACTTACTTCCTAACCAATGATTTTAAATAGATCTACTCATTTGACAATCAAATACTTTCATTTTAAAAAAACTCATTTGGCCCGGCGAGTCGATCCAGGTCTAGAACCGGGCAGGTTGAAGAAAAAATAGAAAAAGTCATGACCTGGTGGGTTGACCCGGCAAAACCCGGTTGCAACCCGTTGACTTTTGTTTTTTTATTTTACTAAAACGACATTGTTTTTATTTTTTTAAAAAAATAGGGATTGACCTGGGCAACCGGTGACCCGGTCAAAACCAGGAACTCGGGTCTTAGACCGGGTCGGGTTTAAAAATTATGGTTGTTTCCTTTAAAATGATATTGTATTTAATGAAAAAGAATTTATTTTTCCATTAAAATAAATCTACTCATTTAACAAAGAAAAATAACAATTATTTGCTTAGAATTAATATTTAATTTTCATGATATGATTAAGATAATTTGATTAAAATAATAAATCTTTTTATTTTATTAATAATTTATTAATTTAGATTTATACTTTTGACTAGTCTAAGCTAGTCTAATTTTGTTCCAGGCCCTTTATTTTTTATTTATTTATTTGAGATATTTATATTGTTAATACTTTTTCTTTAATTCAGTATATAAACTATATTTTATTTGTTTTTTTATATAGTAATGATATTTTTACTGTGTCAATTAAATACTTCATTTAAAAAAACCATTTTTTCTTCGTATTCAAATGAGATAAAAGTCAACTTTGAACAATCAACTTCAAATTTGGGGTTTATGTTGTTTCCTTTAAAATGATATTGTATTTAATGAAAAAGAATTTATCTTTTAATTAAAATAAATATACTCATTTGACAAAGAAAAATAACAATTATTTAGCTTATAATTAATATTTAATTTTTTTTAATAATATGATTATATTAATTTGATTAAAATAATAAATCCTTTTATTTTATTAATTTAGATTTATAGTTTTGACTAGTCTAAGCCAGTCTAATTTTGTTCTAGGCCCTTTATTTTTCTTATTTATTTGGGATATTTGTAATGCTAGTACTTTTTCTTCAATTCAATATATAATCTATATTTTATTTGTTTTTTTTATATGGTAATGATTATTTTACTGTGTCAATTAAATACTTTCATTTTAAAAAACCTCATTTTTCTTCATATTTAAATGAGATAAAAGTCAACTTTACAATCAACTTCAAATTTGGCGTTTATGTTATTTCCTTTAAAATGATATTGTATTTAATGAAAAAGAATTTATCTTTTAATTAAAATAAATATACTCATTTGACAAAGAAAAATAACAATTATTTAGCTTATAATTAATATTTAAATTTTTTTAATAATATGATTATATTAATTTGATTAAAATAATAAATCTTTTTATTTTATTAATAATTTATTAATTCAGATTTATACTTTTGACCAGTCTAAGCTAGTCTAATTTTGTTCCAGACCCTTTATTTTATTTTTCTATTTATTTGAGATATTTATATTGTGAGTACTTTTTCTTTAATTCAGTATATAAACTATATTTTATTTGTTTTTTTTTATATAGTAATGATTTTTTTACTGTCTCAATTAAATACTTCATTTAAAAAAACCCTTTTTCCTTCGTATTCAAATGAGATAAAAGTCAACTTTGAACAATCAACTTCAAATTTGGGGTTTATGTTGTTTCCTTTAAAATGATATTGTATTTAATGAAAAAAAAATTATCTTTCAATTAAAATAAATCTACTCATTTGACAAAGAAAAATAATTATTATTTAGGTTATAATTAATATTTAATTTTTCATGATATGATTGTATTAATTTGATTAAAATAATAAATATTTTTATTTTATTAATAATTTATTGATTTAGATTTATAGTTTTGAGTAGTCTAATTTTGTTCCAGGCCTTTATTTTATCTTATTTATTTGAGATATTTGTATTGTTAGTACTTTTTCTTCAATTCAGTATATAAGCTATAATTTATTTGTTTTTTTTATATAATAATGATTTTTTTACCGTGTCAATCAAATATTCTCATTTAAAAAAAACTCATTTTTGCTTCATATTCAAATGACATAAAAGTGAACTTTGAATAATCAACTTAAAATTCGGGGTTTATGTTATTTTTTTTAAATGAAATTGTCTTTAATGAAAAAGAATTTATCTTTCAATTAAAATAAATCTACTCATTTAACAAAGAAAAATAACAATTATTTAGCTTATAATTATTATTTAATTTTTCATGATATGATTATGTTAATTTGATTACAAAATATATCTTTTTATTTTATTAATTCAGATTTATAGTTTTGACTAGTTTAATTTAATCATTCATGACCACCACCTCATGTCGTGCATGGTGACAATACATTCTCTCTCTCTCATAAATCTCGTGCCTTTTTCTCTTCTCTTTTTGACTATATAGATTGTACAATATATATACACTGATTTTTTCAAGTTACGAGGAGTTGGTACTACGCACCGCCCATGCATATATTATTTTTAAGAATAACTAACACACTCTCTGTAAGTATACACTTTTATGCAGGGTTGATACCATCTTTTTCTAGCCATTAGTCAATAGTGCAAACACAAACCACATCCTATGCAAATAAGTTGCCTCCTTTCTCCGAAGGTTATTTCTAGCTAACATGTCATTAATATTCACTAACCACTTCACTAATAGCATGTCATACACTAAATCCAATAATAGGCATTATAGTCTCCACCAATCAATTCTCATGCAATCCTGAGGTGAGCTAAAGTGACCAAGGCCTATAAATACTTTAGATCACTATGTAAACAGGACAAAGTTGTAATTTCACAAACTAAATACTTATTCACACTTGCATCTTCTTTTAATTATTTCATACATCTATTGACATAAGTATCAAATAGTCTTATTCCATGAGATACTTGTTTTTTAAGACAAACTTTTAACTTCTGATTAAGCCCAATAATTAGTAAGCTTAGAAACAAAGCCCATATTAAACTTACATGTCTTGGCCAAGGATCACAACCTATGAAAAGCCTATTTTTTTGTGTGAAGATTTTTCATGACTTCATCAATGACATCATTTATGGGAAATTGAACAAAAAACTAATTAATTTCATTTCATTATTCACCAAAACACTTTTCATTACTTATAAAACTCTAGGACAATGGAAAGTAAATGATCTCCCTACTATAAGGATTCTCGCTCCCATAGGTCTCTAACAATTCTCTCATCAGGTGTAGGTGTTCAACAATGTTGTCGTAACAATGCAATTATATTTTCTCACTATAACAATAAAATCCCATGTATGCACCATTAAATGTGCAACAACAACCCTAGTTCTATGAAAAGACTTGGTAGAATGACATGAAAAGAGTAACACTCACACTTCTATGCTTAGAATGAGCTAAACCCTTCATTCTCATATGTGGTTCTCTAAATGGGGTTCTTGTTATCATTGATATTCAACCCAGTCTCACTTATATACGCCAAAAATACCTAAGCATTAGACAAGATTCATAACTCTTCAAGCATCTAAACATTGCCCTCATCAAGTGGGAGATTCTTCACTTGGTTATGAAATACTACACACTTAACTTTCAAAACAATGATGTCTCCATGAAAATAAGTTTAGACAACTATAAAGGGCTTAGAGACCCTCGAACGCACATATAAAATATGATAAGCATCATAGAGCTTTTTACACAAGTCAATGATGTTATGTACAAAGTTATTCCAATAACGCTTTATGGGTCTGCACAAGTATGATACCATAGTTTGTGTCTAGTACTATCCTTTATTTTCATGATCTCAACTCCAAACGCATCTCTTACTTTAACACAAGAATTCTAACTAAAACAAAAAAAATCATAATTGAACTTATCATCATCACACAACGAAAAATAAAAGCATCATAGCCTATCTATAAAGGTTCAACAAAAAAATGCACCTAACATGAAAAGATTTTTTGAACTTATAGCTACAAAAGCTTTTATTAGTGGAGTATATAATTATTCCTTATAAGAAAGGTTATACAATCTCTCAAACAAAATCTTCTCAACATCAAACAAGCAATGAAAAATAATATTAGGGTGGAAAAAGGTAGCATGATGAGACAATAACACTATTGTTTCCATTCATATAGAGTATAATTTCTTTAATATCACTAGTCTCTAACCATAACATCTAAAAAGAGCACTAATTAATACATTTGTGATTGCATGACATTTTCTAAGCTCTTGGCTACTCCTCTAACCACTACATGAACTAAGTTTTTAGCTACTATCAAAAAGAAAAAATTTATACAATAACCTCCTCCTATGAAAAGTGATGTGAACTAAAAAAAACCTAATAAATTCTGCTTTTTTACTTTGATCATGGACATGATACTAAAGAATGTCATGCCTTGAAAAAAAAAAAGATAAAAAGATTTATCACTAAAGGTTGCTTTCATCAGTTCATGAAGGAAAAAAAAAAAAAACTTAAGCATGGAATGAAGGAAGTCTACACATTTGATGATCTCACTAAGATCAAATAATCTTTAAATTAGCTATAGGAATGATATCTCTGTTTATAAAGCTTTTCAATAAAAGTTGTATTTTTTCCATATCTCTGTTGTCTTCAACAACAATCTTCATTGAAATCTCTAAATATATCTCCATGAAAATCTCCACGGTGAGATCTTAATGTCTTCAAACATGTCTCTATAAAACTCTTCACGATGAAATCTTCATGTCACCATTGAATCTCTACATGTTTATCCATGAAAATCTCCAAGGTAAGATCTTCATATCCTCAAACATGTCTCATTTGAATCTTCAAACATGTTTTTAATTTCTCTAAAAGAAACACAGATACTTCTCTTGGTCCCCACAACCATTTATCTCTAAAAAGATTGGAGTCCTTTCTCTAAGTGTTCGTGAACACTTGTTTCCAAAAATATCAAAGGTCCTTCTCCATGATTACTCACTGAACAGTTTTTTAAGCCTTAAACGCATACACCGACCATATTACTTACATTTACACTCACTTCTTATTATTGTATTGCTTTTTTAACAAAGCAACACAATTAAAGTATTTTCTCTATTACAAAAACATTGACAAAAAAATATGAGAAGTTTTTGATACAAAACAAAATGGTAACATCACTTATATAAAATAAGTAAGTTTTCTTTCTCCACCTCTACTAGTTAAGTCTTTTAAACACGTATGTTTAAAAGACTTCGGCAGAAAATGATGGTGTAAGAAAAACAAAGAGATGTAGCAATTAATTTGGGAAGTATCCCAAAAGACTACACACCCCCACGAGTGTGGCCACCACTTATGCCACGTTGTTTGGGCCACTAAACAAGTATATTTTATCCTTCTCACTATCATGTTTTTCTCTCACATGTTCTCTCTCCTCCTTTCTCTCACATATCTTCTGCATTTCTCTTTTATTTTCACCACACATATTGCACAATACACATACAAAACTTTTTTTAGTTACAAGAAATCAGTGTTAGGTATCGCTTACACACAAAATATTTTTATGATTAGCTGGCATATTCTTTGACATATTCTCTACAAGTATGTTTTTTTTATATAGGGTCAACACCATTTTTTTTAGCCAATGGTCGACAATGCAAATACGAGCCACTTTCTATGCTAACAAAACACCATTTTTTTCTCGACCAATGATTATTTTTATCCAACATGTCATTGATATTCACTAACCATTTTACCAATAACATGCCATAAATTACATCCAATTATAGGCATCAATATTTCCACCTATCAATTTTCATGCAATTCCCGATGTGAACTGATATGACCAAACTTTATAAATACACTAGGTCACTAGGTAAATAGAACGAAGTCATAATTTTCTCAAACTCAACACTTTTATACACTTGCATTTTCTCTCAATTCTTTTAATACATTTATTGACTTAAGTATCGAAAAGTCTCTCGTTCTATGAGAAACTTTTTTTTTAAGGAAAAATTTTAATCACAGGTCAAGCCTAATAACCATCAAGTCTATATTAAACCTACACGTCTTATCCTAGGATCGTAGAACATGAAAAGCCTATTTTATATGGGAAGTTTTTTCTAAACTTCATCAAAATTCTTTGTGATGTTTTTTTGTTAAATTCCCTTGCTTTTAATTAATTGTTGGCTTTGATGGAGGTAGATGTTGTTTCAAAGAAATATATTTTAAAAAAACTTGTTTTTTCTTTGAACTTTACTTTGGAAGTTGATGAAGTTGTGAAAACTTCATACTAAATTGGGTTTTCAATGTTGCATCTTGGACTGATAGAGTGGTTGGGCTTGACCACTAATTGGTGATGTGACAGGATTACTTCCACGATCTCCTACAAAAACAAGTTCTTTATTAGAATATGAGACTCTTTGATGATTAAGTTAGTAAACATAGGAAAAGAAATAATATACAGGAAAGTGAAGGAGAGTGAAGAACGTAGAAGAGTGTATGTTTGTTCTTATATGAACTTGTGTTATGTATGATGTTCTGTCTTATGTAGTTATTATTTATTTATCTGGTGACATGAGGTTTTTATAAACTTTTGTCATGTCAACTTACCTCATGAAGAATAATATAATAAAGGATAATAATTACTTTCCTCACAAGTATCTCATAAGAGTGGAGAAAAACAAGTTAACTATTATTATATCTCATTGTACCCTTAGTGAAAAGGTAAGCACCTACGATTGATTGGTGATAAAGGTATGTGTATATAAGTCGAAGAGAGTGTGGTGTCGTATTATCTTTCTTAAAACTTGTCATTTTACATTATGGTGCGTGCTAATAGCTAAGATTTTGCATGGTAGGATTGAGGCCCAAATATTCTTTTATGATCCATTCGAGACAAAGACGGTCTATTTTGGCTATCCCAAATGAATTAAGCTTTTGTTTTTTTAATTTTGTTTTGCATTAAAGAAGTTTTGTGAATAAATATTATGATGCAGGTGGAAGCTAAAGGCAACAACAAATAAAGAAAGAACACGGGAATTTTAATGAGCGGAAGAGGCTGTAGATGTAAACTACAGGTTCACAGGTTTTATTTTTTCTTGAATAATCATCTTCCTGGAGGTTTATAAAATCTTAAATAGGTCATAAATCTTATCTCAACTAGAAAACAAAATAAAAATTTGAAATTACAAAGGAAAGAAGCATGTAATTCAAAAATAATAAGAAAAATCATAAAACTATCAAAATCAGATCCCGAGATGAGATTTTAAATATCTAAAGATCCGATGATCAAAGTATCTACTTCAAGGGGAAAGGTGTTCGAAAACTCCTTTAAAATGATTAGCACAACAATCAGATAAAAAATTATCTTGTTACTCATTGGTTCCCCTGTTTAATGCACAGTTCAAGCTTTGCAAAGGCCAATCGGTTCAGTTTGGGCAGAAAGGCATCCCTTACTTGAACTCCTATGATATCCAGGCCCGCATTATCAAGGCCAGAGACACCATCGAGCTTGACTTGGAGAAAAACAATATAATTGTGAAAGAGGCTGGGTAAGGTGTAATCAAGAACAGGGAGAAGCACAAAGGAAGCTTTGAGACAATCCACATTCAAGAAGCCACTGTCCATGAGTTTGCCACTCGCCTAGGCGACATGTTCACCATTGGAACAGGCACCGAACTGCAGGTTTTTCTTCCCAAGGGAAAGGATATCAAGCTGTCCATCATGGAGGAGCGCCAAAAAGAGGCTTGAAGCTTCTCAAACTGCTGCTCAGAATTTATGAATTTTCCTTGGCATAATTTTGCTTCTGGAGCTAGTACTGTCGATGAACTAATACTCAAACTGCTGCTTAGAATTTATGAATTTTCCTTGGCATATTTTGCTTCTGGAGCTAGTACTGTTGATGAACTAGTACTCAACTAATGTTCTGTTCTTATAAGTTACCGCGCAATCTTGAACTATCTTTGTTCGTATAATTTAATAGCTAGCTAAACACTGTGCAATTACTGATCTTGATGGCCTTGGCCCTATCTCTGTCTTCAATATTCAATTTTCTTTCTTTTTCCAGGCTAACCCCTGGTCTCTGAATCGTGGAACACTGGGCTGCTAATTCTTATTTGATATGGAATGAATGGCGAAATCCAAGTAGGGCAGTATCAATCATGAAAATTCTCTTGATGCTTTCCAGGAAATCTCTGCATTTCTGATTACCATGAAGCAACCTAGTGATTATTACCTGGAAGCTTTTGAAAAGCCATTGACAGTATTTGTCTAAGTTCTGCCTAAGCTATAAAAACAGGACATTGGAGCATCCAAGTCTTAGTATGCTTTCAATAATATCCCACTCGAATACTTTCCTCGAGCATCTTCCTCTCTAGTTTCAACCATTTTATCAAGATTGTTATGGACGGATAGCTTTTGGTGAACAAAACAGGTTGGACGCATGGTCTCACCAGAGATCATCGGGAACAAATTGGGAAAGCTTGTTTCTATCATCACTACAAAAGGAATCTAGCCTTCCGAAAGAGCAAGAGATCATCATGGAGCAAGAGGGGACCTATCGGTACAAATCGCGACAAATAACACAACGTCAATTTCTTAGCTGGTGTGTGCGCCTCTG
Source organism: Populus tremula (assembly GCA_964019445.1). Taxonomy (NCBI): domain Eukaryota; kingdom Viridiplantae; phylum Streptophyta; class Magnoliopsida; order Malpighiales; family Salicaceae; genus Populus; species Populus tremula. The sequence continues at coordinate 11,639,817 of CAXHTJ010000008.1, forward strand.
GTTCTTCTGATGTTGAAACAACTGCTTTTGATGATAGATGCCTTTAGCTAGACTTATGGTCACCACGCGACGGCGAAGAGATAGAAGTTGCCGATGCATTCTCTACCGGATATCCCTTGATGCTTGATTAGAAGGCTGAATTATGATAGTGACAGAGCTGCATTATGCGCCTCAACGCGGCCAAGGATATGGTGATATCAACTTACAGGTCAGTCTTGTGGACAACACACTTCTCCCATAATTGACTTGTGTATATAACACCAAAGGCTCAAGTATCTGTCCGGGGTTAGAGTTGTTCATACTTCTTGATATACTTTGCTAATTTTAGAGCCATTGGTTTTTTTTTGTAGAGAAAAAAAAAATCATATCATGAATAATAATTAAACATTTCTTTATTCAATAATAGAAAATATCATGGAACATGCATCAATCAATATGATTTTTTTTTTAAATAATTATAGGTGGACACTGTTCACATTGATTTGATGAGGGGTTTGAAAAAAAATTATTTGGGTGATTGCTTCGAAATTCAAGCTTTAAAAATCAAGGAAATAAGAACATTTTCACCATCAAATCAATCTCTTGGAATTATTAAACTGTTATTTGTGGCAGAGCTGTAGAAGTGGGAAGATAATTATCAAACTCTTCTTGATGAAAATGAAAAGGATGACAGTAATTGCTACACATTCTCAATGTCTTGATGTATACATAAATATAAAAAGTTTTAGTGTTTTTTTTATTATCATGATGTTTTTTTATATTAAAAATAAAATAAAAAATTTTAAAATATATTTTAATATATTTTTAAATAAAATATGTATATAAAAAAACATTATAACAACATTTTAGAACTTTATTCTAAAGATTATGTATTTTATTGTCTAAAGATTATCCAAATATCATTATATTTGGATATCCCATCATATTAATATATGTTTGTAAAATCATAAGACACATCTCACTAAATATTAACTTAGAAACTATTTCCAACATTATATATACTATTACAATGACCCAAAATTGAAGTGATCCATCATATGCTCAAACAAGAGCCGATCGTCCAAATTCATTATTTTGGGATTAAAAAAAAAATCCACCTAGCCTAAGTTTATTAAGAATTTTTTTATAGAGAGTTTATTAAGAATGTTAAAATAAGAGAAAATGATATATTAACTAAATACTCTAATAGATTGTTTGGAACAATTCTTTATCGTAATTAAATTTAATTTTATTGTTCAATTTTAATTTAATTCATAAACAAGTTATATTTAAATATTTGGAAGAGATAAAATTCAATTTACTTTGTTTCATATATTATTTCTATTATCTTTGTCTTATTTCTTCAAAGGTTTTTGTAAATGAGTATTTTAGAAAAGTTAATTTTAATATTAAATTCCTCTTCTTTAGAATTGTAAATTAGAGGACTTGACCTTAAATTTATTTTTTTATATAATTTTTAGAAATTGAATTCCATTTAAAATTGAATTTTTGACACTCCAAATGATTTCAAACATGAAATTTCATTAAAAGATCTAAATCGGTTCACAATGATGGCTAGAAAATAAAGGGCTGCTTTTTATTCTAAAAAAATATTTTTAACTCATATTCATCTAAAAACTCCTAAAATACATCCTTAAAACATCAAGAATCCAATATATTGATATAAAAAACCTGAAAATAGTTTAAAAATACAAAATCAAACTAGTAATTTTTCTCTCTTGACCCTAATATGTTTTTTCAAGTAAAATAAAAATTTTAAAAACCTCAATGAGACTCCACTCTTTAAATGGAACTCGTTGGAACTCGTTGACATCATCGTCAGAATGTAAACAACCGACAACTTTTTCTTTCTTCATAACTTAACAACTTTCTCTTATCTCTCACACATCCAATACTAAAAAAATAAATAAAATGAATTTTTGGACCAAAAATAAAATTTCAAAAACATAAGGACTGAAAAGAAAAAAAGGAAATTATGTGAACTTAAAAGTATTTTTTTTTACATGAATTTAAGATTGACCATATGGTTTTCTCCTTAGTTTACACTTTGGTCATCTTTTGCTGGAATTTTGTTTTTTCCATAACAAATTTCTAGAAATTCATTATAAATTTGATCTTAGAAAGTTGAAATTAAAAAAAAAATATGTATGAAATTGAAAAAAAAAATTGTTACAAAATGGATTGCTATAATGAAATATCCATTATTTTTAATATATTTTGTAATTGTAATCTTCCTGTTTAAGTTTGTTAGAAAGTTCCTTAAAGAAGTTTACTACATTCACAGCCAAGATAGGAAAATTTAGCACTCCTGGCTAGTGTTTTTAACTTGATTTAGATTTTATATTAAATTATGTAAGATTTTATTTAATTAAATTTGGTCAACTTGGCTGGTTAATTTTCCACCCAATAAATTTAGTCGATTATGTTCAGTTTAGGTTTTTTATTGAACCATGTGAAAATTAATCTAATTAAATTTGGTCTAATCAGTTAGTTAATTTTTTTCTCAATCAATTTAATCAAAACTTAGATGAAACCGATTTAACTTTAAAAAAAATAAAATGATATCACTTTTATTTAAAAAGAAATTTCAAACAATATTATCTTATAGTAAATCGATAAACCATGTAACAAATGACACGTGTGAAGCCAGACTTTGTAAACATGCTCCTGGGTTTTTTTGGTTATATATATATATATATGAATAACCCTCATGGATAAATTCGATTGTGTTGGATCGTTTCTTTCCCTCCAAAAGAAATAAAGCATTGAAAGCTCTTCCTATCATGTTCAACTCAATCCCTTTCCAATTATGAGAATATTTTCCGCTTGTCATCATCCCATTTACTTAAATAAAATCTAACTCTATGGCCATGCTCACCACATTCACAAATCTTCCACTATTTTTTAACACTAACACACCCTCCTCCTAGTCCATTCTCACTACTCCTGCAACAATGGCTGCCACCACCACCACTGATGCCTCTCCGAAATACCGGGCCCCGACTGATTTCCACCCCCAGATACCAGAACTCTCGGTTTCTGAAAATCCCCATGACGGTCTCCACTTTTGGCAGTTCATGGTTGCCGGGTCTATAGCTGGTTCCATTGAGCACATGGCTATGTTCCCTGTTGACACTCTGAAAACCCGCATGCAAGCCATTGTCGGTTCCGGGTCATACCCGGTTCAGAATGTTAATGTCCGGCAGGCTTGTAAGTCAATTATGAAAAATGAAGGCGCTGCTGGGTTTTATAGAGGTATTGGTGCGATGGGACTTGGTGCAGGACCTGCTCATGCTGTTTACTTTTCAGTTTATGAGCTTTGCAAACAGTATTTTTCTCGTGGGGATCCGAATAACTCTGTTGCTCATGCGGTTTCGGGTGTTTGTGCTACGGTGGCGAGTGATGCTGTTTTTACTCCGATGGATGTGGTGAAGCAGAGGTTGCAGTTGAAGAGTAGTCCGTATAAAGGAGTAGTGGATTGTGTGAGGAGGGTTCTTGTTGAAGAAGGGATTGGCGCGTTTTATGCTTCGTATAAGACTACTGTGGTTATGAATGCGCCTTTTACGGCGGTTCACTTTGCCACTTATGAGGCGGCGAAGAGGGGTTTGATTGAGGTTTCACCGGATATTGCAGATGATGAGAGGTTGGTTGTCCATGCTACTGCTGGTGCTGCTGCTGGTGCTCTAGCTGCTATTATTACTACCCCTCTCGACGTTGTTAAAACGCAATTGCAATGTCAGGTAAAAAGCTTCTTGTTTCGATTGCTATTGTGATTAGTGCTTAACTACTTTAAACAAACCGTTGCTTCTTTTTTTTTTCCTTTTATTAATGATGCTGTGTGAAGCAAACTATAGAAGCAATCAATTTGGTTTAGGAATTAATCAAGATTGCTTGATCATATTCTGCCAGCAATTGGTATTATATGTTTCGTCTGGCATGGTTCTACTGTTCTTAGTTTGATCAAAGCAAGTAAAGTTCAGTTTTATAGGTAAAGTCTGAGAAATCAAAGCTGTTTTGGATTGAATTTAGTGCAAGGTTGAAATCGTGAACGAATACGAAAAGAGCTTCTCTTTAGACTTGACTGGGGCGTTAAATCGATTAACTCTTATCTTGAACTTGAAAACATAAATGAATTTGATCAGAGGTTGAAAGCAGATTCAGACAGGTCCAGCTGATTTAACATGTTTCTCATCAAGTTTCTTGTTTCTTACACAGGGGGTCTGTGGCTGTGATAGATTTTCTAGTAGCTCAATTGGAAATGTTATTAAGATTATCGTGAAGAAGGACGGATACCACGGGCTTATGAGGGGATGGATACCCAGGATGCTCTTCCATGCTCCGGCGGCTGCAATTTGCTGGTCTACCTATGAAGCATCAAAAGACTTCTTCCATCGACTCAATGGCAACCCAGATAACTAAGGAATTGTGAACCAATGAATCTTCAGGCGAATCAACCAAGCTGACAAGCGCCAGGAATTGCATCAGACAGCCATGGAAATCCGATGGAATATAAGCATAATTTCCCCAAACCTAAACACTAATGATTTTGAAAGGGCAGGCAAGGTTACGAAGAAATCCAATTCACATGTACATTATGTAGATTGGGTCTTGAAGATTGAGTTGTACTAAAAATCAATTTATCATTTTCATTATGTGTTGATTTTACTCCCTGCTGTATAGCATTTGCATGGAATGTAGAAATTTCCAGTTTCAAAGATTTAGGGGATACAAATTTGGAGTTTGTGATCAGAAATCCGATGCCATGGCTGCCATTTTGGATGTTCTCCATCCCAGACATCATGCCTGGGACTGCCTACATTTTGAATATAATACGTCTACAAGTGTAAGCGGCTTCATAACAAGAAGCACCAGTGGTCTAGTGGTAGAATAGTACCCTGCCACGGTACAGACCCGGGTTCGATTCCCGGCTGGTGCATTTGCATCTCTTTTTTCCATTGAAGGCTCAATTTTTTATGCCAACCTCAGCAATGCACTTAGAACTTGGTAATTTAGAAATTTAAAGGACTAAAGAATAATTTTCTCAAAGGGACAATAATTGCAAAATATATACTTCAGTCATTCTTGTTGGCAAAGGGAAGGGAGAAGAACTACTTCGTTGTGTATATCCCAATATTTGTTGGATCTCTTGATGAGCCTAAGAAATATCCAAGTTATTCTTGCTTCATAGTCATGAGCTTCGTTGCCTTTTTTGATGGATCGAATCATGGTGATGAGGTTTTTGCCTTCATTATCCGTATTAGAACTTAAGAAGCACCATCTTCCTGGTAGCTCCCCTGTCAGGAGGCTGGACTTTCAAGGGAAAATAATAATGTTTATTCGAAAGGCACCCTTCGTTCTCCTTTTGGGGAGAGTGGTTTCAAGCCTAATTACAGCTTATGATCTGCCATAACTAATATCTTAGCTCACGAGCTACAAAAAGGTTTAGCTCGGTGTTGCGGTAAACGAGCAATCATCAAATTTACCATTCTAAATGCGACATTTTCAGTTTTGACAATAACTTTGCTCCATCAATTTGTGATGAAATGATAAAGGAAGAAAATAAATAGAGGGTAATGGTGTCGACGATCAACACAGATGATATAATCATCAATCATTGGACAATAGAAAAGTCGATGCATCACAACTACAAACAAAATGAAATTAAATTCGGTCAGTCATTATAATCACAGTAGACGAAGGCATGGGGGTCTAGAAGCAATAACGAGGGAGTAGCATTTCACAGAAATATAATACCTCAGACGCATTATGATCACTTCAGAACTTATCTACGCCCACCCCATCTCGAAGAACCTCATAAGCCCCTCTATCCCTGGTTCTCTTCATCCCAGCTGTGAAGTTGAGCTTTGATCCAGCAGATACAATACAGGACACTTTAACCCAGATCATCACTTTAGTCTTCATCCCCTCTATATCAGCTAGTTTTCCTTGCTCCAAAAACGCAGTTACTGTGGTCGAAAAACGCACAACAGATGAGTCCTTGTAGCCAACTTCACAGATCGAAGGAATAAACACAGTAAGCTTCCGTGTCTCTTCATTGAACTCATAGTTGGTGGCATCACGAGGAAAGATTCCAATTGGCAAGTCATACTCCTTAAGCAGATCTGGTAACGGCTTTTGCATTTTTCCTATATAAACAGAGTCATTCCCTTAATGAACATAGAAGCAAAGAAAGATACATTTATAAGTTCTATTCAGGAGATGGCTGCAAAATCTGCAGTTTCATCAAAAGGGGTTGTCTTCACAATACCACAATTTAGATGTTTGGCTCCAGGTTGGCAACTTATTCCAGGAAACTCTCCTGACATCTACTCAATTTACTCAACCAACTTATTCAAAACTCAAGAAGACTAACCAACAGCACAGCAGAATTTTAAGTTAGCCTTCAGCCAGTAGCAGATGATTCATTTTAACCAGAACAGTCTCAAATTTACTCATATTGACATTATATATATGTCATTTTGACAACTTTCTAAATCCTATTCAAGCTTTAAAATCAGATTTATTTCTCATTGCAATAAATAGCCTCCAACTTCAAGGTCCCAAATGGTTAAAGAATTTCAGAACTTCCCGAAGTAAGGAATTGGATTTAAATCTATATGAAAGTTTTTGACATTGGGATCCCAAAAGAAACTTGGAACTATAAAGCATTTGTCTGAGCACAAATGCAGTACAGAACAGCAGAAACATTGAATTTAAGAATCATTAGTAGGAAGGTTGGAAAGAATTAAGTAGAAAAACAGACAAACTACAACAATACAATGTGGCTAAACAGGAAGAAGAAAGCAAATCAACAAACCTTTGAGCTTGTTCACCAACCATTTGGTTCCTCCTTCAATGCTCGTCGACAATGACTGATAAATAAGAGAAAAGTGTCAGCAGGCAAAATGCAATAACTGAGATAATTACAGCAGAGTTCACAGGAAAAGGGCAATAAGTTGGTATGATGAATGATTTATATGAAGGGCAAAGGAAATTATATTATGGCACAACCTTAAGGCAGAAAAGGGAGGAAAACACTTCCACTATGTCTAACTAAAACCTGATAAAAACCCATATCCCATCTCACCCTGCAAAACATTAAAAGAATTCTAACACATCCAAGATCATCTAACCCTCCACAAAGTCCAACTTCTACTCATTAGCCTTAGCCAATATTTCAGCTTTTAGTAATTTCAAGTATCGCAATGATACAAGTCATGCGGTCAATTGGTAAATAAAAACTCTAATAAGGTTAGTTCTTCAATCTTCAATTATTTATCTAGCTTTAAATGAAAAAATTAAGAGCAATTAACAACAATCTCCAGCATTATAAGAACCTCAACAAAACCAACTCAGCAATCTTGAATTCTCATCAAAAGCTACAATCCTTCATCTATTTTAGTAAAAATCAAAACCTTTATTTCTTCTATAAATATATTTCCAAATTCTTTTTTTTCTGATTCTCAATCATAACGGATAATTACTTTCACAATCATTATCTTAATCCCACCATTACGCTTATGATTACAATTACTTATCAAATCACAAGCTAATCAATAAAGGAAACAACTTTATGTGGCAGATCGAACTTAATAATCATTAAAAAATTCAAGAAACCCAAGATTAAAAGGAAAACAAAAAACAATACATTGATGTCGTCGCCAACAGAATTGAACTCCTTGTTAGCTTTCTGACCGATCCAATAAGACCCAACTTTGTTCAATATCGCATCCATCAGCTCCTGCAATCTTTTCTGTTCTCGGGGTCTCTCTGTTTTTCGATATCTATAGAATTGACTCTCTCTTCCTCTGACTTTATCTCTCTAAATAGAGGCAATTTTTCTACAGAGAGAAAGCAGGAATTAGAGAGGGGGGAGGGGGAGAGCGAGGGAGACGTAGTTATCGTTGCGTTGAGTAGTCTTCATTTCTTTTCTCTTTTTTTCCCGATTGAAGCCTGCCACGTCAACGCCACGTCATTCCTTTTACAATTTCACAGGACTTGCTTCTTTTGTGAAAAAAAAAAAATAGCATTTATTTTGTAATTTACTAATTTATGCTATAAAAAAAACTATGTTCACCAAAAGAAAATTAAAAAATAGTGAAAGAAAAAAAAATGTTGGTTGTCATGATTCTAGTAGCTAAAATGGTCAAGTCTAATAAGTGTTACAAGATTCCAAAAGAGAGAGAGATTGATTGTGAAGGTTTTTAGCCTTTATTTTCTTGATAAAAAAAAAATGTATTGGAGCATGGAAAATTTTGTAGTCTCAGCCTCTCTTTATTTTTTTTCGATTTTTCATCTATTTTTTACTATTTTAAGATCATTAATAGATTTAATAAGATATATAAAGTATTTTTTAAAGTGTTTTCATGTGAAGAAATAATAAAAATTGAGTTTTTTTTGTTTTAAAAATTAAAAACCTGACTTCTAATGGTTTTTCAACTACTAGAGATGCCCCGAAACTTAAAAGCAAGTAATACATCATCTATTTTATTTAAAAAAAAGATATATGACATGACATCTGTTTATTGTTGTATAAAATATATATAAGCACAAGTATATGATCTTAGGTTTCAAAACTTAGCAGCGGCTAGCTTCTTTCTTTATTTTTTATTATTGTTTTTGTAAAATTTGTAATCAATGTCCTCCCTCCTCTGTAAGTGTTTTTTAGTTTAAATTAATTTTTTTTTTTTCAATTTAAATCAATACTCTCTGTCTCATCTTTTTTAAATTGTTTTGTTTGTTTTTTTTTAATAGTAGTTATTTTTTAATTATTTTATATTTTTATAATGTTTTAAAGAGATTATTGTAATTTATATTTTCATCCCTTTCTTTTATATTTGATATAAATTGTATTTGTAATTTTGTATGGTATAATTTTAGAAAATAATTTGTTCTTGATAAGAAAAAATAACCTTAATGATGATGAAGAAGAAGAAGAATAAGGAGATGATGACATAAGTTCAAAAGAAAAGTGGATATAAAATATTTGTATTTTTATCTGTTTTTTGTTTTTTTAAAAAAATATTGGCTTAGCAACTTAGTATTTAATTAGCATTAACAACTCTTTCAAAGTTGATTAATTTATCTATTAGCAAACTTTATTTTATTAAATATAAATAGCATCTTTGTATTTCTCAATTAAAAACAAATAATACAATAAAATATATATGTAACATTAGTGCATTCTTCTATCTTGCTAAAAATTAACTTAGAATCTTACTCTCCGTATAGCACGGATTTTAAAGCTATATTAGATTGTAGTAGAAATTTAGAGCTATTAAATCTAATAGAATTTATGTCTCTAGTCACAGATTTGACAGGTTAAGTTATGAAAGCCAAGTTGATCTAATATGTTGTCGTCTCAATATTTAAAGATGTTATCTTGATTTTTTTTTTAAGACAAACAACATTTTTACATATCATTCAAGTTGTTTTTGAACTCGTTAAGCCCACTAAGTTATGCCAGAACACCCTCCACGTGGTTTTATTTAAAACTCGAGTTAAGCAAATAGTCAGTTCAAGAGGTTTCAATTGATCTATTAGGTCGAGTTTAATGACAATGTTAGAGAGTTTCTTGTGACATGAATATTTTTTTTACATCAAATATTTTTTTTTATCCAACCCCTGACATAACTCGAACCAGTTATATATTTCTTATTTTATTTTATAAAGCATAAACAATATTTTTTTTATTTCTCAATTTGAAAAAATTATAATACATGACATAATGTAATTTTGTTTCATGTTAAAAATTGACTTGAAATTCTGCATATAGTGTAAATAGTATTTTTATGTTTCTAAATTAAAAAAAAAAGTCATAATATTTTAAAATGCATTCACAATATTAACATATTCTTTTATTATACTTAAAATTAACGTAACTTAGATATATGGGCGTCTCAATTATTAGATAAATTTCAAATTATTCATTAAATCCAAAGATAAGATCTCTAAATGAATTTAATTAAAAAAAGAAAAAGAAGAAAATGTGTAACATTTGACTATTTGTTTTCTTTATTTATTAACGAGATTCGAACAACATTGAAAATCATCATGGGTGTGGGATAATAAATAATAAATCAATAAAAAATGATTCCATTTTATTACATATTTTTAATTGTTAAATATAATGGAAGTTAAACAATTTAAAATATGTAAATTAAGAAGATTTTTTTTAACGATAACAAGGGATATCTACTTAGTAGTTTGTGCATTAACCAAAATTAAGTTTTCTCTTGAAATAATTTTAATTATACATATTATTTATAACTTGACGTGTTTAGAGGAATGTTTCAAAATGTTAGTTTTAAAACTTAAATTCAAGCAGTCAAAAAAAGAAATAATCCTTAAACATCCGTATGAAAGACTCATCCCCAATTGGCTAGCAATTTGAAACTAATCAAATGATGAAATTTTGTGTTTTCTTAATTATATTCTTATTTTCCGCTTCTTTCTAGTTAATTTCCATGCCTACATCAAGAGTTACACTTTGGACATAGATATTACTCGAAGATATGATTAAAAAATAATCTCAAGAGTTATAATTGGACATAGATTATATAATGTTCTCTTTCATATAAAGGCTAGTTGGACCGAAATATCATTTCAATTCCTTTATTCCTATTGCGGACATTTCATTTTTGACAACCAAACATCTAAAACACCTAAAGTCTTTAGTATTTTTTTTTTTTTTCAAAAGAAAGGGAAAGGTCAATTTAAAAAAGGAAAAGAAAAGGAAAGTATCAAAACATACTTAATTTAGTTTTTGGATTAATATGGTCTTTTCATACATATTAATTAAACAAAGCGTTTGATAATCACTCTAAATAAATACCCTTAACTGTACCGTTGTTTACTTTCATCATTTAACTTCGTTTACTATTTTATTTTTATTTTTCCTACTTCTTAATCGTTCATCTTTATTTGAGACTAAAGAGCACTCACTTGAACAAACTTTCATTTGAGGAGGGATTGTTATAAAAATAATAATTTAAGTTTTTTTTTATTAAGATAGTTTTTTTACGGAGCTCTTTCATGCTTTTCTTTCGATTTCTTCTAAATTCTATCCTTTACAACCAATACATAATCCATTAGGAATAGATGTTTGCACCTGAGATTCTTCAAATTCCTTATTATTTAGCTTTGTCTTTGACAAGAACGCAATATCAGGATCTCAAGCCGTAAAAACTTGAGAAAAAATTGAACTGACCTCCGACCCCAATCAGCGACGGTTCCAGCTTAGGAGACTCCTGATGAAACAGGGTTGCCGTACATCCTCCGCCTCCTCACCTTCAACAAGCTCGCCCGTTTCTCCACCACAAGCTCGTCAACTTCCATAACTACAAGCTCTACTTCTCTTTCTTTTGGTATTTCTGAAGCAGCTTTCCCATTATTTCATGCTCTTCTTTTCCAGGTTCGGATGTTTTTGTGTGGCCTTGGAGGTCAGGTTTTATTATGGGTTCTGGTTTCAGGTTTATTATATGAAGTTTCGTTATTTTTGGAGGTTGGGCTTCTATATAAGATATATTCTCAGTTTCAGAATTTGGGTTGTTTTGGTTTTGGGCTCAAAAGATTATGGATTAGAGCATCATTGTGTCTGGGAAAAAAAATAATTATTTTGGTATAAACAAGGAGGAGAATACAAAATAACAGATTTTTAAAAAATTATATTTGCAGAGAAAATTCATATTGAAATAAATTCTCAATAAAAACTATAACTATGAAAACTCCTTGTTTTGGTAAATAATCCATAATAGGATTTTTCTCTTTAAAATCATGCTTAAAAAACACAAAAGAAAGAAGATGACGGGCTTGTTTGGAATGATTATGGTTATTTTCCAAAGTATTTTTAAAGTTAAAATGTATTAAAATAATATTTTTTTAAAAATTATTTTTAAGATCAGTACATCAAAACTATTCAAAACATATAAAAAAATTAATTTTTAATAAAAAATTAATAATTTAAAACACGAGCACAACTGCATTTCTAAATATTTTTTACATAATGGTATATTTTAAGAAACACAACAGAATTGGAAATGTTATAGGAAAAATGAAAATAAAAATAAAAAGTAAACTTATTGCTTAAGAAAACAGGTACTAAAACTTATTGGTAATTTTCTCTTTAAAACACCACTTATTTGTATTTTTCCTTTTTTGGTTGGAATTATCATTTCTTTCTCTTTTTTTACTCCTTGGAATTTTAGCAAACAGTTTCCATTAAAAACAAAACGTTTTAATTATCATTTTATATTTTATATTTATTTTCTTTTTAAATCAAAATACACAATCATATATTTTTTTTAAAAAAAAATTCCTTCTCCAATCATCGCCAATACTTTTTAATTATCTTTTCTCTTTCTCCATCAATAATTTTCCTTCAATTCATTACAATACTTAAACATCCTTAAAAATGAATCTTTATACCCTTAAAAATTACTTTGAATGATTAACCTAAAATAATGGATCTTTGTTTTTTTAAATTTATATCAAAAGCCACTAGTTAACCCTTAATTTAAAAGAAACCAGTTTTTGGAAGAAAAAAAAAACAAAAGGAATATATTAGTGAATGAGCATAGTTCGGATCTCCAAGATTTGCTCTGAATTTATATTAAATGTACTTTTAATTATTTAAATCCATTTTTTTATAATATTTGTCTTCTTTTCTATTAAAAAAAAAACAGAAACAATGATTTTATATTTTGCCCTTACTTTAAGCACAAAACTTCTGACTTTGCCATTTCCATACTTTTGCTTCCAATAATTGGCCATCCATTTCTATAAAATTTATATATTCGGCCGTGCTACCAACCACCTTTTGGCCGTAACATAAGACAATACATCTTCGAATATCAAAAATACAAATATAGCATTAAACATTATTTCCTAAATAATACAAAAACAAACGTGCATTTTAATATGTTTTTTCTTTTAAAAAAATTAATAACTCAATTTCATAGTCAAGTTAGTTAGCACATAGGACAAGTAGAGGTTCGAGTTTGAGCATTGAAAGATGTAATTTTTTTTTGCATTGTGACAGCCTATCATTTGTCACATTTTTTCCATTAAAAAATTAAGAGATAAACGACATGTTCTTCACCTCCTTAATAAATAAATACTTCACCTCCTTAATAAATAAATAAATAAAAACTTAAATTAGGATTTGGCTTTCAGACCCGAACACAACTAGCCTACTATTGGTGGGTTAGGCGCTAAACCCGGCTCTTGTATTTTGTCAGTCAACATATTATCTATCATAATTGGAAAAAAAAAATGAATGACATATTATCCGTTCTTTTAATAAAAAAATAAAGTAGGGATATGCGCGCAGGCATAGCCTTTTACTGGTAGGCCAAGTGCTAAGCCTAACCCTTTATTGTCTTTTTCTTCTTTTTTAATAGTTTTTTCTTGACACTAAAAAAAATTTATCAGATTCATTTACTTTTCAGTTCTGACAAAATTTTTAAATACTAATAATAAATTATTTATGAAAAAAAATTATTGAAATCAAATTTTTTTTATTAAGTTCTTTGAATAGATTTTGAGGATAACTTTATCACATTTATGATTTTTAAAAAACTTTTAATCACACAAAATATGAACATATTATTTTGAAATTGTTTGTTAACTTATTTTAACAATCATAACATATATTTTAAAATAGAAACAATGATTTTAGTAAAAAATAAAAACATTGTGTTTGCTAAGATAAATAAAGATATGTTAATAAAAGAATTTATCTTATTGAGAAAAAATTTCAAAACAATTATAATTTTCTTAGACCCATGTATTTTTTTAATTTAAAAAAATAATTGAGTCCTCACGTGGCATAACACGGGTATATAAACTAGTAAAAACCTAAAATCAAAATTATGGATATGATCTTTTCCAACACACAAGCCTAATGAGATCGGTTTTATGGTAAGTCTGAGTTAATTCTTTTAAACTTATGTGTGTTTTTGTTTATGAAAAAATCAAATATACTTGCTCAATGGAAGCTTATTGGAAGAATGTACAAAAATTGTTAATTACTGAAAAAATATAAAATCATAGACACTATATCTCAATTTCAATCTTAATATATTTGTGTATAAATTGTTCTACAACTATAACTATAAAATATGTGTGATGCGTTAAATTAGATAAAAAAAACATAGTTTTGAAACTCGGCCTGGCCCGGCGAGTCGACACGAGACCCGGACGACCAAGTTGGAAAAAAACAGGGGAATAAAAAATCTGGTGTGACCCGACGGGTTGACCTGGCAAGACCCGGTTGCAACCTGTTAATTTTTTTTTATTAAAACGAAGTTGTTTTAATTTTTTTTTTTAAATTTGACTTGGACGACTCAGTGACTCAGTCAAAACCTAGAACCTGGGCTTTGGACCAGGCCAACTGCTGGGTCGGGTCTAGTAAAAAAAGTTGAACATCTATTCTAGTTAACTTTGAATTATTCAAAGCATAGTTTTAAAACCTGACCCGACCAGCTGACTCGGGGCTAGAACCGGGTCGGGTTGAAGAAAAAATAGGGTAAGAAAAAACCATGTATGACCCGACTGACCCGGCAAGACCCGGTCAAAAACACGATTGCAACCCATTGACTTTTGTTTTTTTAACATAAAATGATGTCGTTTTGATTATATATATATATGACCCGGCCGATCCGATGACCCGGTCAAAACTTAGAACCTAGGTTTTGGACCGGGAATGATCACTAGACCGGGTCTAAAAACTATGATCCAAAGGGCCATACATATATCCTGGTTCTTGTTTGAGTTCAAAGGTCGAGCAATATTTTTTTTATCAAAAAACCAACTTGAGATTAAAAAAAGAAAAAGACAAAAAGGAAAGGTTGCAGTTGAGTTCTTATAGTTAGAGAATCTTGCATCATGTCCATCGTTCCAGTTAAAAAATAAAAAGCAAGCCTAATTTATTATGTTTCATAGATCCAAGAACATGGCGAGGATGGAAATATTGAGGGATCACAGGAGACACTTCACGTACCAATAATTTAAGAGCAGATGATTCTTTAGTTTCAACAGTGTGAACACTTTATATGTGAAAATTTATAAATTAACACTTTGATTCTTGTTGTCCATGGATGGATGGATGGATGGATAGAAGAAGGCAAATAAACATCCATATATAATATATGATTTCGTAACACTTCTTCTTAGATATTTTTTGTACAACCTTAGACATTGAAAACTATCTTATTAAAAACCTTACCAAGAGAGAACCCAATAAAAAAAAAAACCTATTAGGGAAAAGAAAAGAGTACAATGTGTATTAATTCTCTTTTATAAATGTATTATCATTAAGTCTTTAAGCTTTCACATTTTAATATTTCTTCGTAATTTTTCAAACATTGTAGTTCGTAATACTTTAGTGAATAAATTTGTTAGATTATCTTTAGAGGAAATTTGTTGGACATTAATATCACTGCACTTATCAAGGTCATATGTGGAAAAAAAAATTCGGTAAGATGTTTTTTGTTCTATCTTTTTTGGTCTATGCATACAACATTGTCTTTATACAATATGATTGGAGTTCCTTTGCCAAAAAATAAAATAACATGTTTCTCGAAAATATTGAGTCATTGATCTCAGTTACACATATTCTTTACATGTTTCATGAATTGCAAGTATTTCATCATGACTAAGTGGAATGGAAACTAATGTTTGCTTTATAAATCTCTATGATATAGCAGTATTACCACACGTAAAGAGAAAACCTACTTGAGATCAATCTTTATATGGATCAAATAAATATCCTGCATTAGCATATCCAATTAATATATGATTAGCATTGTTTGAATAAAATAAGCTCATATTCATAGTTTCTTGTAAATAACAAAAAAACATGTTTAACTCCATTTCAATGTTTCTAGGTAAGAAAAGAAATATATCTTGCTAGTAAATTTATAAAGAGTACTATATCTGGTTGTGTATTAGTAATGAGTTACATTAGTACACCAATTGTATGATTTCATAACAAAAGTTAAATTTTGTTTATTATATTAATAAACCTAGAGTTTTGTAAAAATTAAAATTTGACATAGCAGTTGCTTCAATGGTCAAACTTAAAAGCTTTAGGTTATTATTTTAGATTTAAGTCATGTAAAGTCTTAAATTGAAATTGAAAAAAAAAAAAGAGACTATCAGCCTTAAAGTTGAATTTTGTTTATTATTTCATAATCTATTTTTGGATTATTCTCTAAAATTTATCATTTTTTAAAAAAAATAAATAATAAATAATAATAACAAGAAGACTGGTGATTTGGCAAAAGCAAATTGATGAGGATTTCATATGTATAGAAATTTTGGATGAAATCAGGAGCTTAATCGTACCCATTGTACCCAAGACTAGAGAGATAATGCAGATTCAAGATCAAATTAAATAATTATTGGATAAATTTGCATAAAACTTAAGATTAGAGACATAATTAGATTTTTAATAGGCCAATTTAATTTAATCATAGGCTAAATTAAAAGTTTAATTATGTTTAGGAGTTAATTTGGGTCAAATTAAAGGATTTAGGACTTAATTATACTGTAAATGAGTCAAATTAATTTTATTAGGGACTTAATTGGTGAAAAATTAAATTTAGAAGCTCAATTTGAATTTAATTGAGACTATTAAAATTTTAAAGGACCAAATTGGGTTGGGCTAGTGACTATGCAACGATGGGTTGGACTCGTTTCAGCCAACCTAGATGGTTAGGCCGGGTCTAGTCCAAAAAAGAGAGAGAAAGGTTGTTGGGCTGCTAGGTGGCCCAACACGACCGAGTCGGGCTCGACTGTTTTAGCCCAGCCCATATGCTTGGGCCGGGTTTAGCCCAATATATTTAATAATAAAATAAAAAAATATTATTAAAAAAATAAGAAAAGGAAAGGAAATTTTTTCCAAATTTCCAAAATGTATTTTAAAAATATTTTTAGACCTCTCGCATGTTTTTTCAACTATTTTACATAATATCAGGTTGTAAACTTACATTGTAAGATAAAAACATGGTATTAAAAATACATGGTTTTTTCCAAAAAAATCAAATTAATTTCCTCTATCCAAAAAAAAAAATATATGTATGTTTTTGTCTTCGAGCATATAGCCAAATCCTAAAAGGTTTTTCATGCATATTAATTAGAAGAAAAAAAAGATCAAATCATTTTATTATATATATTTTTTTAAAAATACAAATTGGATATCATTTAGGTTTGGACAAAATATCAAAAATCTTTCAATAATTATTTTGTTTAATTAATTTTTGGAGTGCTAATATTTAGTTGTAGACTTTAATATTTAAGGGTATAAAATTACATTATAAAGTATACCCTCGAGCATTAAAGATACAAAGTAAAAAATAAATGTGATGCTAAAATTTAAACCTTAGAACGGTTAGGGTTTAACCTGATAAGGTAGAGACTTTTTCACAAAAAAAAATCTGCCTTAGACCTGAGAAAAAGACTAATGTATAGAAACATGGCATAAACAACAATCAAACAATAATCCAGCCTATCTTAGATAGTGTGCATTATGATGATGCATGTTTTTCTTGTACAACCAGTATCTTGCTCAGACTCTCACATACCATAGATTTTTTAATAACTGTAATAACATATAGCGACTCCTAAACTTTATAATCATAACTTTATGATTATACCCAAAATTCATTTCCTTTCAATACATTTCAAAATGTAGACCCGTCATTCAACACCACGCGCATTGCGACATATTATATTAATAAACCTAAGGTTTTGTAAAATCAATTGATTCAAAAGTTACTCAATGATTTAACTTGAAAATTTTAGGTTCAAGTATGTCAGGTTTTACATTTTATATATATATATATATATATCAAAACTATATTATTTTGATAAATAAAAAAATTAATGAATTAAGGGTCGGTTTTTTACCAAGTCAGCCATGTTTTTACCTTTTATTTTCTTTTAATCTGGACTAGTCCAAGTCAGGCCAGTCAAATCCCAAATTAACTTATCAGATCGGTGTGATTTTTACAGCTATGGATCTTAGGTGAAGATTGTAGGTAGAGTTTACATTTGTTTCCTCTAAAAAAAAAAAAACGTTTTAACATGAAAGAGTTCGATGAGGACAAAATTATATATTTCCGTGCACAAAGGATAGAGTTATAATCAAATTCAAGATTTAGGACTAAATAATAATTTACTCATAACTAGCACGCTACTGCTCATCATGAGACCACGTCATGTAAATTAACAAACCACCGGTTTTAAGGTCCATTTATACCTTCTCTTCCATGATGCAATGTCCTAATGTCATAGCATGATTTATTCATATATTTTATTATTTGTCTTCAAAATACTTTATATTATGCTGCAACGTACAATGTATCCAACTCTAAGCACTAATAAATAAGTAAAAGATTCAATATTTTTCTTTCGTTGCATGGTTCCCTAAGTACATCGCTACCAATAATTCTGTGCCTCTCATCATCTCCTCTCTATCTATATATATATATATATATATATATAATTTATCGATTTTAACAACACTACTTTTACAAGCTTTTTGCAGGTTCTTTAGACTGGATTCTTCGTGTTTATCTCTACAGGTTTGCCTCATAAATGCCCCCTTTTTACTGAAAATGAAATATTCCATTAATTCGTCTTGAAAATCTTGAGCATCAGATTCAAAAGAAGCCGCATTCCATAGACAAGACTCTTTGAACGTGGAATTCCAATATTGCTAATTTTTCCACGAAGAAGAAATGAACAATAATCTAAAAATATAGAAAATTCACAAGTAATATTTACGCAGTGGACTTCTGACTTAGTTTATTAATTAGAATTTGGTTTTATTATATGAACAGCTAGCTAGACCTTGAATACGTCTGACTGATCATATTTATACGACCACCATGGATGCATGCATGTGTTCTTAAGAATATCAAGTGGGAAGACGCCGGTGATCTTAGGGATCAAATACTTTAGGGAGGGATAAGAGAGAATCGCTCCAGAAGAAACAAATCTCCATGATGGATCAGAAAGAACATTAAAAACAAAACTAAAAGAACATAAAACACCTAGTGGGCTAAAGTTAATTTGAAAGAAACACAAGGAAGATGATCAAGATGATCATTAACCCTACTAGGTTTAGATAATTTGAAAAGGTAATAGTGATTGTTTTTTAAAATATTTTAAACTTTAAAAATATATTAAAATAATATTTAAAAAATATATATATTATATATCAGAACATTAAAATGATTTAAAAATATCAAAAAATTTAATTTAAAAAAAAAAATTAGATTTTTTTAAAAATATTTTTCAAATACAAAAACAAACAAGCATAATTGGATTTGATTGGATGAAAAGATCACTAAAAATTAAGTTTTCCTAGTCAATATATTTTCAAATTTGAATAAGAAAGATCAGTTGGGACAAAATCTGAATCTCAAATCTCTCAAATCAAGCAACTAGACTTAATAATGAAAATTAATGATGAACGAGGAAAAACCATAAATGCCACAAAGCTAATCCCATGACCTAAATATTCATGGGTCCCAGGCCACTAGCATTTATATATAAGGTACCTGAGGATCATGTGCTAAAGGGGGTCCAACTTGTTCTTGTTTACCAGCAGAAAAAGGGGTCCAAATTTTGGTTCTTTCGAGTGTTTGAAAACAAAATACAAGATAAAGGAATCACGTTAAAGCAACATCAAAAGGTGATAAAGAAATCGTAAGACAAAACCCACAATTTCCATGGCGGGGCATGGAATAGCAAACGGGCCTAGTTGCTAAATATCAGACAGCAATTATCGCTTAAGGTCTTTTTTTTTATTTCTATTTTTTAAATTATTTTTTATATAAAAAACCTGAAATAATTAATATAAGAAAATCAAATTTTTAATAAAGAATTATTTAGACCGCAACCCCAACCAGCGTGTAAATCTGTATTTATACCTGGTCACAGTTCAAAATGCTTATCTTATCCTTGGGCTTTACGCCTCTCCAGCAAGTTGATCGTCAATTTGAACCCACTTTTCCAATTTGTACTTGATTATCTACAAGATTCACGAACCTGCCATTGTCCCTGGCTGGTATAAAAATTCAAAGTGAGGGGATAAAATGACTCTAAAGCCCCTGTACATAAATTCATTCTTTCTTTGTTATTCTTTATTCTGATTTTAAAAAGTTGGTTGTGGACTTCCGTGCTTTCCAGAGGACATGTTAGTAATTTACTTTTATTATAAAATAGGGACACTTTAGTAATTTAAGCACACCAACTAGGCACTATTTTATTACACTTCAACATCAACGTTTTTTTTTATAAAACTCGCTAGTCCCTTCTTCTCCATAAGAAAATCCAAGACACCCACCCACCGCTTCCACCGCTCTCCCTCGCCACTTGCAGAGCATCACCAGGTCATCAGTACCCTTCCATGCCTCTCAGAGTAGGAAAGTGACTAGCTCCATCTCCCTTCCTCTCTCTAATATTTATACTCGCACGAAGCCTCCAAAAGTCATCAAAACCTCAAAGAAACTAAGAACCTGAAAACCCCATCTCTCATAAATCTTCACTGCAAACAAGAAAGCCAAAAAAATGCCTGCTAATCCTCCGAGGTCATCCCTTTTAATCCATAGAATCAACAACACCACAAGTAACACAACCCTAAACACCAACACAACCACCGCAACTTCATGCCAAAAACGGTGGTCCCCTCTACCACGCGACGCCACCCCAGTTCCAGAGACCGTCTCACGCTACCACACCCACGCTGTAGGCCCCAATCAGTGCTGCTCTGCGGTGGTGCAACAGATCGCTGCCCCAATCTCCACCGTATGGTCTGTCGTTCGCCGGTTCGACAACCCACAAGCTTATAAACATTTCGTCAAGAGCTGCCACGTCATCCTCGGAGACGGTGACGTGGGCACTCTCCGTGAAATCCACGTTATCTCGGGCCTCCCAGCTGCTAACAGCACCGAACGCCTCGAGATCCTCGACGATGAACGGCATGTCATTAGTTTTAGTGTTGTTGGTGGGGACCATAGGCTTGCGAATTACAAGTCGGTTACAACTCTCCATTCGTCCCCCTCAGGGAACGGCACCGTCGTCATGGAGTCTTACGCGGTCGATATCCCTCCGGGAAATACTAAAGAGGACACGTGTGTGTTCGTGGATACCATAGTTCGGTGCAACCTGCAGTCACTGGCACAGATCGCCGAGAACTCGAATAGACGCAATAATAAATCATCATCGTGAGTGACTGATAATAAAAACATTTATTGTTATAATTTATAGATACATTTATGGTTTGATTTTTTTTTTTTCAAATGGAAATGTATGATTTGGTGAAACACCTTCTTTTTTGTGAGAATCCTTGCGGGTTTGCCAATGATAATTTCAACACCCCCAGTTTCTTCATTATTCTTGTTATTTTTTATTTTAGTTTTAATTTTTGCGTAGCCCCATTTTGTGAGTGAAATACTATCGTTTTTAGCGCGCATTTCGTGAAATATTATAACAACAAGGCTGTGTGATAATGAGAATTAATCGTAGCTTTCGTGAATTAATATATGTTTTTTCTTGAGTCCTGAGGATGGTGGATTATGATCTCCATTCCAGTAAGTGCCAGCAAAGCTGGCTTCTAGCATTGAAAAAACATAAAATATTTAAAGAAGACAATGGTTTTTGAGGTTTTTATTCTGTATGGATTATGACATAAAGAGTAGCAGCAAATAAAATAGGTTTAGAATAAAGAAACTGCTCTGGGTGTGTAAAGAAATCTTTAATTTCCATGTGAATGGCATATTTGGCTGGGGACTTGAACAATCGCCGACGGCCGTGGAAGGTGCGGCAACTTGCTTTATATTCTAATGACCAAGATGCTAAACCTCGTATCGTCAGCAGCCAAATCAAGTTGCTAGATGTGATAATACACATGATTCTGTACTAAAAAATAAGCATACAGATGCATTCACATGGTACATGGTTGATGACTTGATGGTACATCGTATACATGCTTATCTGGAAAAAAAAAAAATCTTAAGCGTGGTAAAAAAAAATAAGGGGGGTGGTTTAAAGTTAAAGTGAGAGCTACTACTTAGGTACGAGCTAATTATTCGAAATTAACTTGATGAACAGTTTTTTTATTAATATTTTCAGTTAACAAATTAATGAAAAAAGAAAACATCGTTTTTAGACCCGACTTGATAGTCGGTTCGGTCCAAGGCATGGAATCTGGGTTTTGATCGGGTTGTCCGGGTTAATTTTTTTTTTTAAATAAAAATAACATCGTTTTAATATATATAAAAAAGTCAATGAGTTACAACCGGATCAACCCGCCGGGTCACTTCGAGTTTTTTTTTTCTTATTTTTTTTTAACCCAACCCGATTCTAGCTACAGGTCAGCCAGGTCCTGGGTCAACCCACCGGGCCGTACCAGATTTCAAAACAATGAAAAAAATGTTTGGTTTCTTGGAAAAAAAAAGAGAGATAAAATGAATTAACTAAATCAAATTGAAAAAAAATATTATAAACTATAGATTCAATATAAACTAAATCTAAACTAAAAGCATGTAAAAATAGCATAATTAAGAAACCCATGATCTTAAAAATATAAAATTAAACTAGTTTACTCCGTTCAATTCAATTCAATTTTTTATATAAAAAAAATCCAGTTTGTTTGGTCCATACCAAATCCATTTGAACTTCGAACCAATGCTCACCCTTAATAATATGTTTAAGGGGTGCAATTAGAATGGGGATTAGAGCTACTAACGCTTTTTTAAAAAAAAAAACAATTGTTAAAAATTATATTTTTATATTTCAAATTATTTTAATATATTTATATAAAAAATAATTTTAAAAAAATAACTACATTTCTAAACAAAAATAAATTTGAACCACAACCTTTATTAAACTACCGGTCTATTTATGAGGAAAACGTGGGGCCAGCAAAACCAAGAAAGAGACAGACGACATGGGGGAAGTTAGAGGCTGAAGAAAGAGTATGCAGACACCAACGCAAGGAAAAGGATCTTTGATGGGTTTTGGATCCATTATTATTGTCCACAATATAAATCTCCTTTTCCACCTCAGACTTTTTCCACAGGGAAGAAGAAGAAGCATAGAATACTAATAACGTGAAGAACTGCTGCCCTGTCAAGCTGCAACTTGATTTTTGAAAACTCGACAGTTTGTTAAAAGATTCAAACAACTTGCCATGTTGTTTGATTTTCTTTCCCTTTCTCTCTCTATTTTTTCTTTTTTTTTAAAAAAAAAAAACAATAAAAATGGAAAGCAACTTATAGTACGGTTATGGTTGTTTTTCAAATAATTTTTCGTGTTAAAATATATGTTAATGATATATTTTTTTTATTTTTAAAAAATTATTTTTGATATTAATATATCAAAATGATTTAAAAATACTAAAAATATATTAATTTGAAGTTAGTAAAAAAAAATTAAATGTTTTTAAAAATATTTTTTAAATATAAAAACAAACAAATTTTAACAGGAGACGGGCTTCTTGCAGCAAGTTGGCAAGTGGGAGGGCGGGTCTGGTCTGCTTTTAATGTTCTCATGTAAAATTATTTGTCTACTTTTGAATGGCTGTACGCCTACCATTCTCTCTCCGCCTTGCTCCTCGCTGATTGGATGATCCGTTGAGACAACTTGGCCTGTTAAAGTCTGTCCACTCATTCACTTGACTTTTCCGCAAGTGCTTTACCACGAAATAACCCTCGCATCAAGTTGTAGCTATCCAGCAGACAGCAGTGAGTTTCCTTCCTTTGTTGAATCTGCGGTCAGCATAAAAAAAAGCTGTCAAGAGATTTGAATGAACTCACGTATTTTTTTCATAGTAGTTATTTCATCTGCATTCCCTCGTGGATAGGATGGTTTTTCTTGCAATTCTTTTAACGTTTTTTTTTTTTTATATTACAACTTTTAAAATTTAAATCGTGAAGTTCATGCGTGCATTTAATATTGAGAATTATAAATATTAATAAAATTTAAGAATTAAAATAAAAAATATCAAGTTCTTTGTAATTTTGTTTCTCATGTTTTTAAAAAGTGATTTCTGAAAGATTAATACTTTTTAAGGTTTATTTTATACAACCACAATTATATTTTTAAATACAACTAACTAAATATTATATATATATATATATACATATATAAACCTTAACTATAATTATATCTACCCACACTTTTTTAAACTTTATTTTTTTTTAAATCACAACTATAAAAACTATCTTAAAAAAATATACACTTACATATAGAATTTTATGGTTGGAAATTGGGTTATGAAGGTTTTTAAGATGATTTTTTGGATTTTTCAGTTGAAAAAATTAGAAGTTTGGGTTTTAGATCCAAATAACTCCACTTCAATTTTTCAACCAATAAAAATCGCTAAAAAATATTGCAAAAAATGACAAGTTGTGTTAGCAAGATGAAAAACATGTTATCCATGACATAAAAAAAGGGTGCCGATGTGATTTTGAAAAAGAAAAGTGTACGGCATAGCCTTGCATGCCCATAGCGTGATTGGTTTTTTTTTTTTTAATTCTAGATATACAAGCCTGGCCTTCCAAGACTTGGAGCTCCGGGATTTTTTATTTTTTAAAAAAGCTAGGCACAAGCGGCTTCATACTGTTGCCCTTCGTATTTGTTTTAATTATTTATATTTTATAATACTATTTTTAAAAAATATAAAATTACTATAATAATATTTTAAAAACCATATTATTACATCATTTTCAAACGATTAGAGCGGTAATATTTTCAATTACTTTGTAAAATTTTTGCATAAATATAATATGAGAATTTAAAAAAAAATCTCTTGAATATTCAATAAGAATAAAAAATATATAAAGTAAATCTAAATAAATTTTCATTCAATCTAATATTAAGATAAAATTAATATATATATATATAAAAAAAATCAATTTAAGCTGACCTATTAAGTCAACTAGTCGGTTATAAAATTAGGATAACCTCATAAAAATCAAAATAAATTATGAAATTTGATTTAAAAAAATTATTGTTAAATAATAACATTGAAAAAAAATGACACAATAAAACAACTCAAACCTATTTAGGTTAACTTATAAAACCTGTAATTTAAATTATAAGACCAAAATAATCTTTTTATTTTTATTAATTTAGTTTATAAGAATATAACCACGATAATAATTTTCAACTTTCTCACTGGATAGGTTTCTTCACGAGTAGCTCTGTCTCTCCACAGTTCCACCACACCCCTAGCCAAAAAGAAAAAGAAAAAGAAAAGACATAAAGCGCATTCACCAGCCACGAGTGAAACAATAGGTTTGGTAATGAAATTCCTCATGTAACTTCCAATTTGGTCTGGACTGGACTCATAGATTAAGACCCGTACGCTGCTTTAAGATAAATCAGAACTATGCTAATTATATATATAAAAAGTTGAAGGCCAAAACATTGAACACTTAGACTCAGTTTACTATTTATTACAATAATAAAATGATGTTTTATCCTTCCTCGAAAAACTAATGCGAGTATAAGTCCTCTCTTTTTTTGTTTATTTTATTTTATCATTTATCATTATTTTTTTGAAATAATATTATGATTTTTTTCAAAAATATTTATCAAATTATCTCAAATTTATAATATAAGATATAAGTTTTGTTGGTTAACCAAGGCTAATTCATTTTTTATTGTTCTGGTTATATGTCCATCACGCTGCATCAAACTAACTCGAGTCTGGTTTTTTTTTATTTAATTATTTTAAAAATTAAAAGTTTATCGATTTATTATCTTTATTAAAAAAATATTATTGTTTGATTAAAATAAAATTAACTTATTAAATCAAATCCAGCTATAACCTCAAATGTTTATTTTTTTTATTTATTTGAAATGTTTTTGCTGTATCTGGATATTATTTTTTATAAAAGAAAAATTATAAACCCGAACCCAAAGCGTGGGATTATATCTAGCGGAATTTTAATATCGCTTTCTTTTATTGGACTATGGCTTAAAATAACAAAAAAAAATGAAAAGAAGGTAATCTTTGGCTGCCAGATCACGAAAACAATCAAGCCTTACATGTGCCAATGTAATTTGTTGGCTTGTTATGTTGAGTTTTAAATTAAAAATAAAATAATTCAGATTTTTAATTTATTTTATTTTTATATGTATTTTAAATAGTATAATTAAATTCAATTATATATTTTAATATTTTATTTTAAATATAAAAATTATAATAAATTATCAATTAAATTTAAATTACATATAGAAATAAATTAAATTCTTCCAAACCAGCTATTAAAATATAAAACCATAGAGAGACCGTTGAGGGCCTAGTTCCACGAAAGCCCATGTATAATAATCTTAAGAGAAGAAAAAGACTCGCCATTTGTGGATAGGCGAATCTCGAACTGCCATAGCTATCACTTTATTTGATTTTATATTTTAAAAATATTTTTTTTAAAAAAAATTAATTTTTATTTATTTATCTTGCTTTGAATTAATATTATTTTGATATTATTAGATCATTTTAAAAATAAAAAATATTATTTTAATATATTTCTAAATAATTAAACTTTAAAAAATTACCGCAGTTATATTTTTAAACAAATTAATTAAAGGAAAGCCTCTTTTTTTTTAAAGAGAGAAATAGAAAAGGAGAATTATAAGGGTGAAAATTGCTTCTTAATATATACGCCATTCTAATAAATTGTTTTTTGTTTTACGTTTTAAAAATATTTTAAAAAAAATTTAAATTTTTTTTATTTTTTTTATTTTAAATTAATATTTTTTTAGTATTTTTATATTATTTTGATGTATTGATATAAAAATAATTTTTAAAAAATAAAAAAATATTTTTTTAATATATGTTTTTAATAAAAAAACATTTTAAAAAAAATCATAACCTAAAAAACTGATAATTATAATCACAGTTCTTTTATTTTTATTAAATGCATTTTTAATTGAACTGTTCATAAATTAGCTTAGAATATTTGCGGTAATTTTTGTTCAAATGAGATTTTCGATGTACTAATCAACTGGCTTCGAGATCATATGGAAGATTCTAACTAAGTTTTTTTAAATATATATTATCTTTGAGGAAAAAATTATTCAAATCAAAATCTTTTCTACTGTGTGCCAAAATATGGTTATTTGCAAGTGCTTTATCAAGAATTATTTCAGTTTGGAAAGAGAGATTGATGCCTATTCTACGCATCCAGAACATCCTCAAGGCAGAGTTTCTTTGTTTTCTTTGAGTAAATAATCAGCAGCTAAAAGGAGAGTAAAAAAAAAATTATATTTTTACCTTTTATTTTTAGTTTTTACTATTCCAACAGGTAAGTTAGCTAAAATGTTTATTCTTATTTTGAAAAGCTATTTCAACAATTCTTAATAAAAAAACTAAAAGTAAATAAAATGACACGAATAATGTCATGATTATATTATATAAAAAAATATAACTAAATTAGTTATATAAATATATAAAAATTAGTTTAACATAAAATATATTAAGATATAATTAGCTTTTATAAATAGTTTTTTATTATTGGAATATATATAAATAAAAAAGTTATATTTATAATATTCAAAAAACTATTTTATTAATTTAACTCTTTAATGTAGCATTTTTTATTGAAGATGCTCTAAGAGTATGAAAGCAAAACTACAAAGGTAGAGTTTCCTCGCAACAAAAATTGATAGTAACTACACGGGGAGCCTATGATCCGTTGTCGGCTAAACAAAAATATATTTTCTATAAAAAAATAATGTATAAAAGTTGTAATTTTTAGGATCAAGAAAACATTTAATAATTTCAAATGTAAAAGCAAATGCATATGTTTAAAACAATAAATAAATAAACACATTAAAAAATCTCCAACACTAACTCAAAAATTAAATCAGGAAGCTGAAAGAATAATGCATATTAAGATACTTGATGTTGTAAAGTTCTTTTTTAAAAAATATTAGCTATACAACAATGATTTTTTGAAGGAAAGAAATAATTCGAAACAAATTGGAAAAAAAATAATTCTCTAAATAAATTTCCCCTTTCCCTATTAATATATTTCCCATAACCTTTTTTTTTCATCTTGGGTTCTTAATTTGATAAAAATTGAAACTAATTAGAATAGATATAAAAAAATCAAGATAATTTTATTAAGGGTAAAAAAAGCATCCCTCCAATTTAATAAAAAAATAATAATGTTTTGGTAATACAAAAACAACACACTACTCATGGTTTTTCATGGGAATTTTTTTTATAATCCTTTTTCCAAAATTAAGCATGCGGAGAAAAGTCGGTGAATAAGATTTAAAAAAAAATATGAAAAGCTGTAAAAAAAAAAAAACTTACTGATATTATAAAAAAATGTCATAATCTCATAAAAATCAAAGTAAAAAAAATGTAATAAAACAATATCATAAATATATTTTAAACCATTTAAACTTAATGAATTTACATTAAAAAGGAGAAAAAATTTGAAGGTATTTAGAAATAAAACCAAGAGGCTTGAGCTTAGCCAAAAAAATGGTGAGTCATGTATGGGCTTGCAATCATGCTTGTCAAGCGTGTGAGGCGTCACGATAATTATCTTTCTAGATCAGGATCTCTTCGGTAATGAGAAAGAACAAGAAATGTGGGAAGAAAAGAAATGCCTTTTTTGGTTTGTTTCTTTTTTTTTTTGCTATTTTTTGGTTTTAAAAAAAAAAGAAAAAAAAAAGTTCAAAATCAGATTATGACAATACTACGTCACCTTCTACTATAGTCACTTTCCACCTTAGGTGCCCAGTAAGTTGGGTTCAAACCTATTTGCTATTAAAAAAAAACCCTTTTGACATGGCACATGTTGCGAATCTGTTTATAGACTAGATAGACAATGTGTTTATAGATAAGATAAAAAAGGTTAAGTCGCAAAAAAGCCTAGGAGTGTCAAACATGTAGCCTAATAAAAACAACCATAACTTTTAATCTAAATGTTAGATTAAGCTATAATTTTTTTAGAAAATTCCAAAAATCCTAGTTTCTATAAAGTTAAAATCGCATTATCATCAAAGTCAGTAAACCTTTCTAATAAGGCTTGTAAATTAGTGTTTAGGATTTTTTATTTTTTATAATTGATTTAGGTTCTTTTTTCAAGTTGGATTAGAAATCTCTTATTATTTTTTCACCTTTGTTTAGAATTTTTTACTAGTGTATAAATAGCCTAAAAGAATTGTAATAGGTAATTTTTATTAGTGATCAGATTATTAAATTACAGATTTTTTAGAAAACCTCATAATTTATAGACTAGATAAACATGTTGCGAATGCATTTAAAAACAAGATAAACAAGACATTTATAGACAAGATAAATAAGGTCAAGCCCATAAAAAAAACCTAGGTATCAAATATGGAGCCGGATAAAAACAACCATAATTTTTTATTTGAATATTAAATCTAGCTAAAATTTTATTAAAAAATTCCAAATGTCTTAATTTCTATAAAGTTATAATCTCATTATCATCGGAGTTAGGAAACCATTCAAATACGACTTGAAAGTTAGTGTTTGTGATTTGTTATATTTTTTTAATTGATTTAGAGCTTTTTTTTCCAGCTGGATTGTATACGTAGTGTAGAAGAGTTGTAATAAGTAATTTTTATTAGTGACCAGGTTATTGAATTATAGATTTTTCAAACAACCTCATAGTTTTCTCTTAATTTCTCTACAATTTTGGGTTTTAACCTTAGAGCTTAAGAACCCAAGTTTTTATTCATGTGTATATGCCATGTCATTCTCTCAATAAAACTATTAATAATCTCAAATAAACCCTCAATCTCTTTAAAAATAAAAACTAATCCATTCTAAAAAATATTCGGGAGCTTTGATCTAGTTTTTTTGCTTAGATAAATAGTTAAAAACATTACAATGAAACTCCTATTAGTGAATGTAACTCATTGATACCAAAAACAACTTTTTTAGTAGTTAGATTATAGGCAACCAACCCACCTCCACTCTCCTTCTCTATTTCCGAACAACTCTCTCTCACCATTATCAAATTTTAGAGCTATAACGTGACCAAAATAAAATTTTGAGTCAAAGCATAAAAAACCTTAAGAAATAAAAGCTGAAAAAGAAAAAACAAAAGCTTTGGGGATTAAAATAAAAAAAACATGCACCATGCACATTGAAATAAAAAACGAGGCAAAATATTTGTTTTAGTTTCAAATTTAGTCCCTAAAGTTTTAATTGTTTTGAATTAATAGAATTAAAAATTATTTTGTTAAATTGAACATTAATTCGACATCGTAACTTATTCTTGATATTACAAAAATCTCATATCAAGCCAATCAAAATAAATCATCAAATCCAATTTCAAATCAATTAAATATGAAAGGATTAAATTGAAAAAAATGTCAAGTGACTGAAATTAAAAAAAAAAAAACATTATGGATAACTATTGCAATCCTTCTCTTATGTTGCATTTCCATTAGGTTTTTTTAATAATTCTTCCATCTCAAATTGTATTTTGTGTTCATGATGTATAAAACGCCAATTTTATGAAACAAAACTATAGTTTTTGCTAAAAATAACAATAAAAAATAAAGATCAAATTTAAGATTTAAAAAAACGATAACGCACTTTGCTATTTTAAAGAGAGTCAAGCATTAAAATCAAGTGGAGAGAAAAAAATTAAAAAAATAAAATAATGGGTCATCGGAGACATATTAGAGGTCCTCCATCATCACGCACCATGGTATAATAAAGGCCCCACAAAAATGATTCTAATGGTACAAAAAAAGGTCACCTTTAGAGTTTGGAATAAGCGCACACTCCTCCACTGTGCGGTAACCTTCAAAACACACGTCAATCACTTTTTCTCTTTTTGTTCAATTGAATCTAATTTGACACCAAAAAAATATTGAACTTTTGTTTCAGTTTAAAATTCAGCATTTCAAGCTTTAAGTGCTCTAAATCAATTAAATTGAATTTTATTTTTTTAAATCAAGTATTAACCGAGCACAAATTTGTTTTCTTAGTGTAGCAAAAAATCCATTCAAGCCAACCAAAATAAATAATTAAGTTTAATTTTAAATCAACTCAATCTAAAATGATCAACTTAAAAACAATTGAGCGACTAGAAAAATAAAATAAAACACAATAAACATTATGCAATATTATTATAATCCACAATAGATTATATCTTGCCTCACATTAAAACCAATAAATGTTTTAATTTCTTTTTAATTAGAAGCAGCTGGCCAGGTCGGTCTGCATCTTAACCGCTAGGTAGCATGCAATTATACGCATGAAAGTATTTATAGAAGGAGTTGCTATAGCATGTTCATGTTACTTAAGATATCAATCGGATAGTTGAGTTTTAATTTAATAATCAGATAAGAGATTGATACTTAACTATCCGATTGATCACTCAATAATTAAGTCTGTTAGAGAGGAAAACAACACGAAACCCACTTGTGTCATTTTTATTTTTATCCGAACAAATTAACAATAATAATAAATAAATAAAATAACTCAATAGCTGACCCCCACCTACAGTACATAGTGCAATATACTAACATGTCAAATAATATTCCTCATTATTTTTTTAATGTTTAATTTACATGAATTAATGCAGGCCATTGCTAGATAATCAAGTCCACGATATTTATAATTTAGGACCACCAATATATATATATATATATATTGATAAAAGAAAAGAATTAATTTGAAGGTCTTGAGGCAACTTCAAGGCAACGAATATATATGGATGTTGAGACATGAACCACCCTGACCTACTGCCTGTATATCCATTTTATTTGACCCACAGAACAACAACTCAGCTCTAACCACAAGGAATTGAGTAAACATAATGCATTACAGCTTGGTTGATCTGTCAAGTTACAAATTAGTCCCTCGACATACATGTATTTACTTGCATGGACCGTTGCATTTCCCCCATATTTATATATATATAAACAGAAAAAACTAATGATCTCTGCTGTTAACTACATCATGGTGGTCCATCTCCACGAAAAAATTAAGATATTGATGATGATAGGTTTTACATGAAATATTGAATAATTAGAAACTTCTAAAGAACATGGCCTCTTGACAAGAAAGAAAAGGGTATTAAATGCTTCAAGAAATAAAACTAAATGAAAGGGGGGTATTTTGGTAATACAAGGGGTACCGCCCTTCTGGCTGTTGCTTTCAGAAAACTACCTACAAATCGAAACCCACTTCTCCTAACCTTCGAAAAGGAAGTCACGACGTGTGATCTTCAACAACTGCTGAAGAGCTACAAAAGGGAGAAAGAGATGCCACAGAGAGACTCTGCAACAAAGCTGAAGATGGCAACGAAGCAGCTGATGGTTCCGGCGACATGGGGGATCAGAAGCAGCTTCCATTCCCTTATTGCACTTCTTGTCGCGTTCCTAGTCATAGCTTCCATCTATGTAACCCAGAATAGCGGTGTGCTCGTAGAAGATAGGACGTCTGAGAGTAAGAGCTCCGGTGAGTTTCCGTCAAGGTGCAATTTGTTCTCAGGAAAATGGGTTTTTGATAACAAATCTTACCCTCTGTACAAAGAGAAAGAATGCACCTTCATGTCTGATCAGTTAGCTTGTGAGAAGTTTGGGAGAAAGGACTTGAACTATCAGAACTGGAGGTGGCAACCACACCAGTGTGACCTTCCTAGGTATAAATTACTATATCTCCCTATCATCAACCTACAAATCAATCAAATAGCTAGTATATTACTCTTCTTTGCGGTGACTGATAAGATTCATTCTGCAGGCTGTGATGTTTGGCTATGGTTTTTGAGTTTTTTGTGTGGAATGTTTTTTTCTCTGTGTCATGTTAATAAGGTAGGTTCAATGCCACAGTATTGCTAGAAAGGCTAAGGAACAAGAGGCTTATGTTTGTAGGGGACTCGTTAAACAGAGGCCAATGGGTTTCAATGGTCTGTCTCGTGGACTCGGTGATTCCTCCAGGGCTCCAATCCATGCATCAGCACCGTAATGGTTCTTTGCACATCTTCAAAGCCATTGTAAGTGGAAAATCATAATAATGTATAATATATGAGAAAGAGTTAACAAGAGTTGAGATGGCCGAGTTGGTCTAAGGCGCCAGATTAAGGTTCTGGTCCGAAAGGGCGTGGGTTCAAATCCCACTCTCAACAAATCATTTTTACCTTCTGTTTTGATAACCCAATCAGTTTATGGGCTTGGTCTGAACTTAAAAAAGCAGTCTTCTTGGGCTTGGTCTGGACTTAGAACTTTTTTGTTTTTGGGATTGGGCCCAGTTGAAAATTTCATTTTTTTAAAACAAATAAAAATCTTCATTTTATTTTTTAGCCAGGTCTGGTTTAAATTGTTTTCTTAGAAGTGTTATAAAATTTGGATTGGCGTGTTAATCTAGTGAGTGACTCGTTTATGTGTGGAGCTTGTTTCGGATAGGTTTTACTTTGAATTTATTTTTTTTTATTAAAATAATATTATTTCAAGTTTTTTTCAAAAAATTTATAGTTTGGATTAATTCATTAAACCTGTAAGTTAACCCATCCCAATCTTAAGCGACTCGATCCCGAGAATTATAATTATATTTATGTGATTTTGCAAATTTAGCTTAAGTGATTGTTATTAATGTGGTTCAGGAATATAATGCAACAATTGAGTTCTATTGGGCTCCTTTACTGGTGGAATCAAATTCCGATGATCCGGTATACCACCGAGTAGATGATCGGACTGTTAGAGTTCAAGGCATTGAAAAGCACGCGAGGCATTGGACTGATGCTGACATTCTTATTTTTAATACCTATCTTTGGTGGAGAAGAGCCCAAATGACTGTCTTGTAAGAACATTCTCTGTATAAAGTTCATCACAAGCAATGTTGTTTTAATTAAACAAAATAATTAAATTGATATTTTTACTGAATTAAATTTATGTTAACTCTTATTAAAAACCCATCTCAAATTAGAGACCTTAATAATTTTTAACTTTAAGTTAATTTTTTTAAAAAAATTAAATCTAGACCAGTGATCAGGTATACCGAATCCTAGATTTACATATAATCAAGCCGGACTGAGTTTATTAATTTTGCTTGTTTATCTAACTTGAAAATTTGATATCAGGTGGGGATCATTTGAAAGGCCAGATGGAATTTACAAGAGAGTAGAGATGCCAAGAGTTTACGAGATGGCTTTAAAGACATGGTCAGATTGGCTGGAGGTTCATGTAAACCGAACCAAAACACAAATGTTCTTCGTCAGCATGTCACCAACTCATCAAAAGTATAATACAATTTTATTTTAACCTAATGTTGTCTTCTCCATTTCTCCTTGGCTCAAGATCAAGATTCACGTGTGTTTCAGGGCTCTAGAGTGGGGCGGCGATGAAGGGCAGAACTGTTACAACGAGACAGAACCGATCTTCAAAGAAGGATACAGAGGAGAGGCGTCCTGCCCAGAAATCATGCGAGTGGTTGAGAAGACTCTCGATGACTTGAGAATAAGAGGATTAAATGTACAAATGATTAACATTACACAGTTATCAGATTACAGAAAAGAAGGCCATCCATCGATATATAGAAAGCAATGGGAGCCATTAAAGGAAGAACAAGTATCAAAACCTAGCAGCTATGCAGACTGTATACATTGGTGTCTCCCTGGAGTTCCAGATGTGTGGAATGAACTTCTTTATGCTTCCATTATTAATCTTTGACAGATCTAATGTAAATGTTTCTTCAATGTACGAGGCTTTAAGTTTTGGTTCTTGTTCTCAGGAATTTGAAATGCAGAATTTGGCCTTAAATCTATTGTTAGATGCCTGCCACACTCTTCATCTTGTGCTACACCGTGAAAAGCATGAAATACATTCTTTCCGTGAGATGTATGGTGCGACGCACCTCTCAAACAAATAAATATACTAAAAAAAATAGAGATTAATTTACATTCTCAATATATGTATATGTATGCATGTATGTATCGAACCTAATAAATTTGCGTTTTTTTTCTTTTTATATGGGAAAAATTACGCCTAAGTTGAGTTTTGAAAAATTAAATTTTATATTTTGAGCCAATAAAAATTCTAAATCTAACAAAATAATCAAATTATCTTTATATATATTAAATTAAAAAATCAACTAAACAACACACCTGATTTTTTTTTTCTGAATATGGCAAGAGGGTAAAAAAAAAAAAGGTTTAAATGGAGTGACGAAGGTAATAACTGCTGGAGCAGTTTTTGTAGCATGCCTCCTCTTTCCATCCATATGGTCTGCGATCTCATTCAGCCTGGTGCTTCCAGGCGAGCTTACTCCGGCCCAAGCCCCTGGTATATTATAAACAAAAAATTACAGATAATATTTATTTTTAATACTATTTATTTTTGTTATAAAAATATTTTTAATAAAAATTATTTTTTTATTTACTTCAAATTAATATTTTTTTAGTGTTTTCGGATCATATTGATGCGCTGATGTTATATATAATTTATAAAAAATAAAAAAAATTATTTTTATATTTTTTCTAATAAAAAACACTTTAAAAAATAACCACAATTATACTCTCAAACAACTCTTAAATAAAAAAAAATACAAGAACAAGGTTGACATTCTCCACTTTCACTCCATTGTTAATTGATGTTTAAAAATATAATATCGATTTTTTTTTTAAAGTATTGTTTTGAATGTATTAAAATAATATTTTTTATTTTAAAAAAATTATTTTTAGTATTTATACATCAAAATAATTTTAAAATATATATAAAAAATTAAACAAAAAAAATTTTAAATTTACTAATCGACCGTAATCCAAACAAAAGCTAAAAACGAGATGGTTTAGATTCCATGAGTAATATTTTATCTCAAGGCGTACATATTTTCACTTTGTGATACAAAACACTTAACTGGGTAATCTTCAAAGGGATTTCTTGCACCATGAAGGGGTTGGATCAAATTTTCACAACAATTTTTCTTGCCCCCCCTGTTTTTTGGTTTAGTACCCGTGGAAGGAGGAGAGTTGGGCTAGTGTTAGCCTTTTCATAAATGGTTAAAATTATTTTTTAAAATGTTTTTATTTAATATTAAAATAATATTTTTATTATTTTAAAAAAATTATTTTTGATAACAATACATCAAAATAATATAAAAACATCAAAAACAGATTAATTTAAAACAAAAAAAAATTCAATTTTTTTAAAAATGCTTTTGAAGTGCAAATTCAAATAGGAAAGTTGGTTGGTTTGTAAAGTGTTTTTTGTTAGGAAATTTATTAAAATAATATTTTTTTATTTTTAAAAATTATTTTTAATATGAGTATATTAAAATAATTTTAAAATATAAAAAAAATATTTATTTTCAAAACATCTATTAGAATACAATTCCAAATTTATTTCTATTTTTACCATATTGGTTATTTATTGTTTGTTGTTGGGTTTTGGATTGCTGGATTTCATAAATGAGAAAAGGATGAATGTGATGTATGTTTTTTTTAATTCGATAAAACAAATTATAATACTTAATATAAAAGTATATTAGTCATTAAATAAAAAATAATAATAAATATGTAAATAATCATATGATTTTTTTATAATGAGAATGTTAAGTGTTAGAGTTTGTATAGAATTTAGGATGCAAATTATAATTTTTAAAAAATCAGTATATAAATTTAATTTCAATGATAGAGTTAATTTTTCCTTTTATATGATGCAATTATAATGAGATTTACATTACTTTTCATTCTTTATAAGCTTTAACATAAATTTTTTAATTAAGAAAAACTGATTTTAATTAATCGAGATTTATGGAAAAGGTTTTAATTAGGAAAACGATTAAACATTTGTAACAATTAGAATCATATGGAGATCAACAAATTATCTATGAATATGGCAATCAATAAATACATGGTGATGGCCACATTAATTATTAATGAATAAATCTATATGCAGCTGGTATGTTAATTTATTATATCTTTATTAGAGGTTATTTTGTGTTTTATATATAATATTAAATTATTAATTTTAAATTATATAGACATCATTTAATATATGATCAAAATAAAAATAGCTTAACTTACCTACTCCTTTTTTTCCAATTATTTAAATCTAAATTGTATGTGTGTGATATTATGATATAGAATTCTTTTTAAAAATATTTTTTCAGTTGAAAATACATTAATTTTTTTAAAAAAAAATTATTTATATTAGCACATTAAAATAATAAAAAGAAATAAGAAAAATTTATTAATTTAATATTTTTTAAATAAAATTTATTTTTAAAAAACATCAAAAAGTAAAAACTTCCCCACTCCCAAACATGGTGAAAATTTATAATTCACTTATTGTTAAAAAAAAATAAAAAAAATAAGTAAGAATATATTTTTCAATACTAAGAATACAAGATAAATAATCAATTTATAGAAGAAAATAATAAAAATATTAAAAAACACTAGAAAATTTAAATGTTATAAAAAATTAAGAGATTAAACTCAAAAATCATAAAGTCTAAGAAATTCTAATTAAAATTCAATATATATAATTACAATTTTATAACTCCTAACAAATTTTCTTTAAAAACATGAGAAAATCTCAGCCTTCTTACATCCAAGTTCAAAAAAATCATAAGAGTCGGTAATAGATCCATGTTGTAGCATTACTATAATAAAAAGAAATAACATCTTCCTCCTGATAATTAAAATACTGTTATTTTCAAATCTTATTTAATTAGCAAGTTTTCCCCTTCCACAAATCATGGTGTTTGCCCGTCATCCTTTTCAACCCATGTCAAAGATGCCATCTTTTAATGTTAAAAAATGGAAGAGACAAACGTCAAGACTCAAGAGGCAGACCTCCGAAAACTACGGTGCTACTCACAAGCACCAGTCTTATTTGCAAAGGCACCGTAACTACCACACATCATGGTCTTTCGTTCATACAACTGTGGGACCAAGATCAGTCCAATCCTCCAAAATCACAGCTGGCCACAATCTAAGTAAGCCTGGAAAAATCAATGCCCCACTTAATCACAACCATCCATAATCTCTCAATAATAGCTGCAGCGCCATATCAGAGTCCCCACACTCTCTCTTGCAATATCTTTGGAGTCTCAGGACAAAGCTCAAGAGTTTTGTTTCACTGAAAATCAAATCTGTTGACTGAAATGATGCAGAGATGGCATAGAAAAAAATCCCATTTTCCATTAGTAGCATTTATTTTTCTTGGTATTATCGTTTGTTCAATTCTTTACAATGAAAGTAGCATTCAGCAGGTCCACGAAGAAGACCCATCAAACCAAGGTCCTAACCGTCAACAACATGCCACCACAGTAACTTACGTTAAGCCAAATCTTGGTACCCACTCAAATCTTGCACCAGGTATGTAATATGTTTCAAAGGTTCAATCTTTTTGTGTTTTTCAATTTCTTGAATGTAAGAACTGTGTAAGGTTTTGATCTTTTACCGGTTTGCTGTTTGGGGTTTTGTTTTCGTAGTGCTTTTGGATAGGTTTAGTAGATGCAACTCAACTAGTGAGTACAGTGGCAAGAGGATCAGATGGGGTGACTCGAAAGTGGAAAGGGGGAGGAGAAAGAGCTTGGAAAGTTGTGATGTTTTTGCAGGCAAATGGGTGTTTGATAGTGAGTCATATCCGCTTTACAATGAGTCTGATTGTCCTTACATGTCTGATCAATTGGCGTGTCATAAGCATGGAAGGTCTGATTTGGGGTATCAGCATTGGAGGTGGCAACCTCATGATTGCAACTTGAAGAGGTACTTGTCTCTCTTAGTTCATTTTCAAGTATGTGTACTGTATTTTGTTTTTAGAGTGTAGTTGGATGTGCTTTGAAGCATGAGAATGAAGACCCTCGAGTTTTAGATTTGCTTATTGCCAGTAGCCTTCTTATTAGGTATTGAAGTGGGAATCCCATGTAGTTTAGATAGGTGAAATCAAAGTCTTAGTAAGCCTAGAATTGAAGATTCTGTAAAGTTGAAGTAAAGAGAACTAAAAAGAACCTTCTAAATTCGCCCCATCAGCTGACGCCTGGAATCTAAATCCGGTTTCTTAACTTTGCCTGTCTTGGTGAAAGAATGCTCTTATTTAAAGTAGTTTTTGTTGAGCCGAACCATTCTGTTTATTGAACATGATATGCAAACCTGTTAATTTTGGGTGTTTTATGTTAAATGAGATTTGTTTAGTTCTCATTGTTGTTTTCATTTGGTATTGTAGATGGAATGTGACTGAAATGTGGGAGAAGTTGAGAGGGAAGAGACTAATGTTTGTGGGGGATTCGCTAAATAGAGGGCAGTGGATATCAATGGTTTGTTTGTTACAGTCAGTAATTCCAGCAGATAAGAGATCCATGTCACCAAATGCCCCTCTTACCATTTTCAGGGCAGAGGTAAGCACAAACCTTGCATGGAGTTTAAAGTAATCTTAATGTGCAATAGAAGAAAAAGTTTGGTGAAGTTTAGTTCTACAGTTTTGTTATGATATGTTGCAGGAAAATTTGAAAGGTATTCCTCATTGATTTGTGTTTGTTTGCAGGAATACAATGCCACTATCGAATTTCTCTGGGCCCCTCTTCTTGTTGATTCTAATTCTGATGACCCAGTGAATCACAGATTGGATGAACGGATAATGCGCCCAGATTCAGTTCTAAAGCATTCATCAAAGTGGGAGCATGCAGACATACTAGTTTTCAACTCGTACTTGTGGTGGAGACAAGGCCCTGTTAAGCTTTTGTGAGTGCTACACCATTGAGGTTTCGTCAGTTTAGAAGACATGAGTTGTAATGCAATTATAGAATTGGTTATGAATTGGTGCAATAATCAAGCTTTGTGACATTTGCAGATGGAGTGCTGACGAGAATGGAGCTTGTGAAGAATTAGACGGGTTAGGAGCTATGGAGTTGGCTATGGGGGCCTGGGCTGACTGGGTGGCTTCTAATGTTGATCCCCAGAAGAAACGAGTCTTCTTTGCTACCATGTCTCCAACACATCTCTGGTGAGTGTGATCCATTGCCTGTGAACTTAATTCTGACTCCATGACCGTGAGTTCTTTCTGCATATAGTTCTTGGTATTTAAACCACAGAGCTGACTACAAATGCCATATAATTATTCACCAACTCTCGGAGAATTCTAACCGTCCTTTGTTAGTGACTTGAATTCAGAATGAAGTTTAGAGTTATGTGAATCATTTTAATCAAGGATTGTCCGCTAACTCAAATGTAAACTGTTAATACTTCAGTTTGGTTTTCATTTGTAAACTGGTGATCGGAGCATGGACCGTGAGATTGTTCACTATAAGCTTGTCCTCCCTTGCCCATGTTCTACTGTCTTCCACCTTTTTCTTTTAGGTCATGTTTGTTTCCCGGAAAGTTTTTCCAAACTTTCCTGTATTTGTTTGTCATTAGGAAAGTTGGTCAACGGAAAACACTTTCCAGTCAAAAAAAAATTTGACTTGGTTTTCATGAAAGTGTTTTCCCTTTAGCTGTGTTTGTTTTCCGGAAAGTGGTTTTCGAGAAATCACTTTCCAAACTTTCTTGTGTTTGTTTACCGGTAGGAAAGTTGGTCAATGGAAAACACTTTCCAGTAAAAGGAAAATTTGGCTTGGTTTTCAGGAAAGTGTTTTCCTGAAAAATTTGAGGGGAAAACACTTTCTGGAAGTTGTGAAAATTTTAGAAATGTCATTATTTGCTGATTATATCAAATTTAATCCTCAAACTTTTGATTGTTATATATATTTTGTTTTGAATATTTATTTTTCAATTTCATCTCTTAAAATTTTATTTTTATATTAACTTTGGTCCTTATTTTTATAATTGCTATTTGCTTTTTTCTTATCATTTTTTTATTGAAATTTTTTATTTATCAAATTTAATCCTCATTCTTTTGATTGTTACTTATTTTATTTGAAATAATTTATGAAATGTTGATTATTATTATTTTAATTTCTTCATTTTTTTTTAATTTTTTAGATTTGATCCTTATTATTTTGATTATTATTTATTTTATTTGAGATAATTTATGAAATTATATTTTTTTTTCAATTTCATTATCATTCAACTTTTTAATTTGTAAGATTTGTTCTTCATTATTTTAATAAACTTGAGAAAAATAAAATATTAATAAGTTATTTTCCAGCTCATTTTCCATGACATAACCAAACACTGGAAAATGTTTTCCAACTCATTTTTTATTACACTATCAAAACATCGGAAAATACTTTCTCGGAATTTACTTTTCCGGAATTCATTTTCCAAAAAAAAACTACTTTCCAGCAAACAAACGGAGCCTTAATCTTAAAAGACTGAATTTTTACTTGTTAATTGTGGCTGTTATCATGAGTAGCCAATTTTGTTTCAATTCTACTTTAATGACCAGCATTAAGCAACATATCACTGGGCACACCTTTTTGCCTAAGCTCCACCTCAATTTTCTTGTATTAGACATTCAGACATCCATTGCCGCTCTTGTTACGCGGGGCATGAACCATAAGTAACAAATTTAAAAGAGGAGGGTCCAAGAAGCTTAGCTAGTGCCATATTTGGTGCATTTCAATGTCATAGAAAGAGGCTTTTAAGCTGCCTTCGCAATTAGTCTCATACATCCATGCAGGTATACACGTAATAGATTGGCAATCTCAAAACTTGTTTGAAAGAAAACGATACAAGCCTTACTTTTTTGCGATTTAAGATTGTCAAGCTTCTAGCATATGCACCTGGTCTAGGTTATAGTAGCTTGTCACCCTTGGCAAATTTGAGAATCCACCTCTCATGTTCATGTTAAACTATTTGCATATTTCAGGAGCCGTGAATGGGAGCCTGGAAGTAATGGAAATTGCTATAGTGAGAAGATGCCAATTGATTGGGAGGGGTACTGGGGAAGTGGTTCTGATATGCCTACAATGCGCATGGTGGAAAAGGTTCTTGGCAGATTGGGATCAAAGGTTTCAGTTCTCAATATTACACAGCTTTCAGAGTATCGTAAAGATGGCCACCCGTCAATCTATCGAAAATTCTGGGAGACATTGAGCCCTGAACAATTATCGAACCCAAAATCTTACTCTGATTGTATACATTGGTGCTTGCCTGGTGTGCCTGATGTCTGGAACGAATTACTATTCCATTTGTTGTAAAAGCAAATGTACCTGTCCACATTGCAAGTCATTTTCTGTAGCAATTGGAATAGAATCACTGTAGCGATATGTATTTTGGAAAGGAAATTGCAAAAATGCTTGCCAAGGACGTCATTCATTAAAAGAAAAGCTGTGCAAGCTTACATATTTTGTAATTTTAGATAAAGGTTAATCAATTTAGCTCACATGATTAAAGATAAGTTTTGGTGGATGTAATCCCATTATTCAGATCATATAATCCTAATTTTTTTTGGATTTTCTGCATAAAATTTCGTAGATCGTTTCTAAAAGCACAATTTGTAACTTTCCAAAGTAAATGTACTTTTTGAATAAAGGATGGGATGGTCAAGTTGATGCTGAAGGAGGAACTACATGCCCAAGAATATGAAGCTGCCTTCAATCCAAAGTTTAAAAGCTAAAAAAAAGAAAACACATTTGATACAGGGATGACCAACGTCAGTATTCAAGAACAATGGCATCCAAGAATATGGAGCTACTTGCATGCAGAAGTTGATAGCACAAGAAGCACATTTCATTCAAAGGATGATCATGTCTATCAGTTCAACAAAATTGGCACCACAGCTGCCTGGCTTCATAAGATAGGCTAATTAGAACATCCTATTGATAATCCTAGAACTGTTTACACATTTGATGTTTGTACAAGTACTATATGCTATTCCTTTCTTTTGTGGCCTCTACATTGGTTTTTATACGAGCAGGTTGCATGAGAAGCTGAGCTGTACCATCCCATCCCAGTCTTGTCCAAATCCAAAAAGCATCTTGATTTTCCCAGTTCCTACTTTCTTTTCTTTCTCAAAATGAACTTGAAAGCTAGAGTGAAAGGGTGAGGTTGACATCATTTCCTCCATGGCACTCTTGAATTGGTGAGTTGGTGCTCAGTGGAAATGCTCCATATTCTGAATCCAAATGATTGTTGCAAGTGCAGTAATTGTGATCTTCTGGAGGGGCATCATAGGAGCTTGCAACATTAGCTTCATGATAAGGGTTATGAAGAACCTGTCCAAAAGAAGAAATGGAATGAAGAAAATGCATTAAAGCAAAAACATATCAGAACTAAAGATTAGAGAAGATCTGCTCCTTTAGCACTTGAAGAACACAGCAAATAAAAACCAAGTAAACCAAAGCCAAACTAGAAAAACAAAAGATTCCCATAGACAAGAAAATGCACTCGACAAGCACAGAATAAGAGTCAGAAAATTTTGTGGCCTGGGAAAACTAAATCAACATAGAAGCAGGAAAGGAACAGAGCACAACATTTAATGAAATCAAAGAAGTTCAAGGAGAAGAAGCTCAGGAACCAAGTAAAAGGAGAGTAAGAAGCTAAAACAGACATTGCTTGAAGAGGCAAAACAGGAAAGCAGCGGTATTTGACGAAACAAGAAACTCAGCAGCAACAAATAGCATCATTACCAAAACAAAAATATGTAAACTGGAAGAATTTCCTAAGCAGTTCAGATTGATTAGATTATAGGTATGAAAGAAAAGGTTCACCGTCCTACAAATGGTGCCATCGTCCTCAACGTGCCATCCTGCTTCCTCACAGAGAGCCTTGAGCAGGTCATTGCAGTCTGCATGTTTCGGAAGCTTGTAGTTTCCATGCTTTCGAAGACCTTCAAAAATTTTCTTAGCCACTGCTCGCCTTCGACGCTCCCTCTGCTGGTTCGTTTGCCGTTCT
This sequence comes from Populus tremula, assembly GCA_964019445.1. NCBI lineage: Eukaryota > Viridiplantae > Streptophyta > Magnoliopsida > Malpighiales > Salicaceae > Populus > Populus tremula. Next base: position 11,683,613 of record CAXHTJ010000008.1, read on the forward strand.
CTATCAGAAGGATAGCGAAATTTGGTGACAATGCGGCCATCTTTTGTAGCTCTATGTACTGTCCAAGGTCCCCTGCTAGTCTTGATGCAGCCACTTAACACCACCTTCTTCTCATCTACCATATTTTCTTCCTCCCTTTCTCCTCCAGTCTTCAGTTTTGCTAATGCTAGTTTTCTTTTCTTTTTCTTCTCCACTGCTATCTGCTAATATATACAGAAAACAACATAAAGGTAAAAGGAAACAAAAAGGAGGGAATCATAAGTGTAAGACGCTAATCAGGCTTGTTTCACTTTGACCCAGAAAATCATCCTTGAGATTAGCAAATGGATCGGAGTGTCATTTAATGGATAAATAAACGGTTTGATGCAACACATCGGGGGGTAAATGCCATACTTGATAGCAGAGATGCCTCCCTTTTAGCCAATTCCAATGAATATATGCATGGACAGTCCAAGAATCAAGTAGGGTACGACCCGGGACAAACATGCAAAAGCCACAGCTACTGTAAACAGAACACTTTATGCCCAATAATAGGAAGGACAGTAGACAAAGATGAGCACCTTTTTTTTCGTTTTTTTTTTTTTTTTAATTTGAACCCCAGATAAGAAGCTTGCTGCTTTACATGATAACCAATCTCAATTGTCCATTGCATTTATCCTTAGATAATCCAATTAAGGACATGATAAAAAAAAATTATTCACCAAACAGTGAAGGATGGCATCAATTGTTTGATTACTTCATCTGATTACAGGGGTCAAATCAGTTGATTAATAACTCCGTTGATTTCATGCAACCTAAGCGGGCACAGCAAATTTGAACTTTATAAAGACATGATTCTTGTATTGTCTTAAGAACTCGTTTACAGATTCTAATTTTATAACACAACATACTAAACTGAGTTTTGAAATTACATAGTTTTTCAATCAAAAATCACCTGTTCTCAATTATTTACATAGATGTTTCAGTTGAATTTAATGATTGTACACTAAACCAAAAATGTTGCAGCGTGGAGGGACCATCTCCCTCCGATGAAAGCTAAACCAATTCCGAGATGCTGGACCTATGCCTTCCCCACTGTGCCCAACATTGAAAATTAAGCGATGGGATGGTCTGGAACTGAGGGGAGCCTTCATGACTTCGTTGCATGATTGATATCTACGGATTTCTCCTGGAACTTCAGTTGCTCAAACCTTGGTAATGTAGCACAAATCTATAAGGAGAATGTAATAAATTCACAAACATCGAATTCAGGCGGAGAGGCTGACAAATCACAGATCAACCACAAACCAGTGGTATTTCAAGGATTCAACTTTGACTGGATAAGCTCGCTGGCTGCTTACAAGTATCCTATCTTTTTCTGCGTCTGTACTATTCCTAGTCAATAAGGATAAATCCATAAGACCTAGACTATTTGATAAAATAGCTCAAAATAAGTAATAAAACAATAAGAATAAATCATTGGAAAAGCTAGCAGAATTATTCACAAAGAAGATACGCGAATACTGAGCTAACTCCATCAGCAATTTGTTTTCCAATATTAAGAAACAAAACCATTGCCATGAGTGGATTTTAAGATCTTACTTCTACAACTAAGAGATTAATTCTCCCTAATAAAAGTCAATTGACACAAATAGGGATCATTTGACATACAAGGAGGCTTGCTTGTCAGTTCAAAGTGGCCTCTTCCAACTTCTAGCCTTTTCAATCATCAATTATAAATAAAAACTTCTTGAATTTATCAATAATCAGCATAAAACAAGTAAGGTGGTAAATAATAGCAGGCATCATATACCAAAGCTGAACTATCATGATCAAATTCTATATTGTTCACCAAGGTAGAGATCTAGGCCAGCATTGAGTAGAGGAAGCAGCATTTTTAAGGTGCAAAAAAATTGAGGAATCAAAACTCAAAGAATAAGTCGAGTTTTCTGTTGCTTCAGCTATCCAGGGATGATTTAGTTGATCCTTTGCTCTCTTTATAAGAAAAAGACAACCTGCAAAGATAATGGCTTGCATTCACAAACTTATCCATCCTTCTCATTTCCATTTGGAAATTTTCGCCATGAATCAACTTGTATTAGATTATAAACTAATGCATTCTGGGGTTGACAATAAAAGGACCAAATACACTCATGGATCCAGCAAGATTATAGTTGGTTGGTGTAAATGAATCGTTATCTATGAATGGTGAACAGAAGCTGATGGCAAGTCAGGACTTTGACGTTACCTCTGAATCCAATGTAGAAATGGCAGTATCAATCACAGACACACTGTTTCTTTTGCAGAGGAGCTGTATAAACCTCTCCCATGGGCAACACGAGTGCAGCGAAGTCAAATTCATTGCATAATCAAAAAACAATGGGGAACCAAACTGGTCAAGTCATGAAACTTTGTCATTTTGATCAGCATGGCTGCAAGTGGACTGGGTTTATGTGTCTACCAAGAAAGCAGAGGTGGGATCCATAAAAGATAGATACGTATAATTTACCAACAACGAGGAACTTCACCCATATTTGACAATAATACTGATACTCGAGGGCTGAAAAATGGCTTAAAAGGGCAGCCTTTAGTTAGATTCAATTGTTAAGATAGGAGAAAAGCAAATAGGGGCTTACTGAAACTGTTGCATTGCCAGGACAAAAGTTGCCATTTGGTTGTAGATCCTCTTGCTTGTAAGCAAAGTGTATTCAAATCAGAATTCACAGGTAAAAGTCCTGCTACTTGGCTGTTATTTGAGTACGCTGTGCCATTTTCATTTGAAATATCAACCAACAGCACACGCAGTAGCCTTTGAAGTGGATTCATCCTTGAACCAGTACCACTATCCAGAGAATTAGCAACTGTTGTATCTAATGAGCACAGTCCATTCCTTAAGCAATTCTGTATACAAGTTGCTTTCTTATTAAACTCGCAGGTGCTGTCATTGTGAACAGCATCAAATTTCTCCAACAAGTTACCCCCTGAAATGACTATTTTTTATTTATTAAAGGGATGGCTAGACATGGTTCGCAGATAATTTAAGAGGTGAAATGAAAGTTTTTGAGATATGTTTGCTCTTTGAAGCTTCTGGATTGGTAAATGCAGAGTAAAAAGAATTGTCCTTGTTTGATGAAGCCTCATCAAATATAATATCTTCAAAAACTGAGAGACCCATATCAAATGCATCCCCCTCGTTTAAGAAAGCTCCTATGTCTGGGTCACCAAGAAGACTCCTTGCACGTTTCAATGCCTCACTGGAAACAGAAAAGGATCTTCCACCAGCAGTGTGGAATTTAAATGGTGGTGGTTTGGGAGCAGAATATTGTGCTTCAGGTTGCAACAAGTCTGTATCGACCTCCTTTACCAATTGGCTTTTTAATATTCCAGACTTGGAAACTAAAAGAGACCTGGGAACTAGCAGATCATCACCAATAACCCCATTATTTCTCATGCCGGCTGTCATCCCTGAATGTGATAAATCCTGCCACACAAATTGCTCAACAATGGATGGTTTCCACACAAATTGCTGAACAGACATCGCTTTCGCAATCAAAGATTGTCTCAATACAACTGATTTCCCTGATCCTGCATGGAAGATCGGTGCATTTCCATCATCTTCATTCCCTTTCTCCAAAAGCTACAGAAAACCAAATTCGTTATCTCCCCCACATGCTTCACCTGCCAAACAAACAAAACCATTTCCACAACAGTACAATAGACAACCAACAGAACGCTAACAAATTATTTCACTATCAATTTTGGTGCTTCACATATGGCTTAAGCATCATAAATAAATTTAAAACGCTAAATCTAATAAAATAAACAAATACTTCAATAAGAGAAAATCACTGAACAATTTAAATTCCTTAGGGTTTGTAAATAAACTAAAACCTAAAATGCAAAAAAAAAAAACATAAGAGACAAACACGCACCCTCGTCGTCGTCTTCACCGCCGCCGAGGACAGCTAACGCTTTCGCAATCGAAGATTGCTTTAACACAGCTGATTTCCCTGATCCTGTGCGGAAAATCGGTGTATTTCCGTAAAGCGGACATCCTTCACTCAGACAAAAACACAATCCATACGTGAATACATGTATTACACGCGTATTTATACAGCTATACATACCCATATTGAAGAACCTTGGCGTAAGAGATCAGCCATGGAAGGGAGGTCAGTTTTGGAGCTGGGAGTGGAGTTAGGGCTCCGTTTGGTTTAGGTTCGGGTTTGGTGTGGATGATTTGGCCGGGTATTTCCCATCGGATATTTTTTCCCGGCGTCGGAGAAGATTTGTCACGTCTACATTTTCCGTGAAATTAGGGATTTGTTTTTCTGCTGAGCGAGGTGGTGCTAAAGTTTTTAGTGTTTTTTGTTTCAAAAAAAAAATTGGGTGTGTGAAGAGGGCGGGAAAAGTGAAGAGTGTATTCGGAGGGGGAATTGGATTGAAGAAACACTTGGGCTTGTATGTTTGGGTTATGGTCTTGGGTTATTTAATTGGGCTGGACCGGGGGAGTTGAGGCCTGTTAGCACAAAAAAAAGGAGTTTACTTGTGTTTATAAAAACCATTTAATGATTCTTACTAGTCAATGAATTATTTTCATGTGTTCATTAGTTTCTTGCTAAATTTTATCCATAGGTATTGTTGAGTTTATTTTTAAAAAATAAATAGAGTAAATTCTAAGCTTTTACGAATGAATTTGGTAACAAGGAATATAATGGTAGGAATGGAAATGGAAGTTTAATTTCTATTTTTTATAGGAGTTTTGTTTAAAGAAATAAAATGAAAATGTGAATAAACAATGGAAATGAGAACAAAAGCTCAATTTTATGGGAGTATATTGAAATAAAAACAAGAATTATTTTTTAAGATAATATTTTATTTCCATTCCTTGTATATTAACTGCTTTTATTATATATTTTTCAACTCTTGATAAAAATAATATTTTTCTTTCCTAATAAATTGTTCAACTCTTAAAAAAAAAGTAAAATAATTAAAGGTACATGAACAATTTCATATAAAAGAGGACATTTTAAGAAGTACGTAAGATAACATTCCTTAAAAAATAAAAACAAAATATGAACTTATTTATCAATGAGAATTTTGATAAAACTCGTCAATATTTTACTTCCTAAAAAACAAGAGGATGTTTAATTTTGATTAAATTATAACCCGGTCCTTGTAATTTAACATAACTAACTAATTAGTTCTCAATTTTTTACAAGCAACATATTTAACCTTTATATTTTAAAATTTATAATTTAGTCTTTCTGTCAATTTCATGAGCTTCTTCAATTGATCCCCCCCCTGAAAAATAGGATAAGAAAGGAGAATCAGGTAAATGAAAAGGCTCGACAATGAAAGATGGTGTTTTAAAGAAACTAAATTTAGGATGGTAAATCCAAATCAAAGAGTTATTTAATTATTTATGACAGAAAATACACTAATTAATTAGTTATGACTAATTTATACACCCGTACTTTTTTGGGTTGCGTATAATTTCTTAAAACGTAAAAAAAATTCAGATCATGTGTCATAATAGTTTGAATTTAAAAAATCATTATTCAACTCTTTAATTAATATTTAATTAGTTTGTCGATCTAGGTTATAAATTCCATTAGATTGAATTAAGTTTTTAAAATTTATTATATAATAAAAAATATAAAAATTAATTTATCATCAACTCAATATCATAAAATAAAATTCAATAAAAACCTTATAATTTAAATTAAAATATAAATAAAAGGAAAAAAAAAGCTCGACTTGACTCTTTATTTAATATTAAGTTTAATTGCCAAGCTTCTGACCTCCACGGTTCCAATACACGTGTTAACCAACCTAACAAAGTTGATGACACATGATTCCAATAATACATTAAGGTTGTCTTTTTGCAAAGAAAATAATGTGTCCTCCACAAGGCTACACATGCTCTAACTAACTAAGCCACCAATCAAAATTGATGACAAATAATTCAAACAATACATCAAGCTAGTTTACTGTCGAGTGAAACCAACTCTTAGTATTTTAATTGTGTTTATAATAAGCTAAAAAAAACTAAATTTAGGATGGTCAGTCCAAATCAAGGGATTATTTAATTATTTATGATACTAAATACACTAATTAATTAGCTAAAAAAACTAAGTTATAATCTCTCTCCTGATGGATTAAAAAAGGAAAACGAAAAGAATTGTGTTTTTTGATAGCAAAGTGCATACTTATCTTCATATTTTTAAATTCACGGGGTAAAGAATTACGAGTAAAATTAGAAAATCGGAAAACATTTAAATTTGCGAGAGGTTTTTTCTCCATTATTGGAGAGAACCAAAATGGTGGGGGGCCCACATGGGAAGATTGTCCCTCATTTCTCATATGGAAAATTCCAACCACTTCGAATTTCAGTCCTTTCTCCTTTTCTTTCTTTCCACGTTTTATGCTGAGAGCATAGGGTCAAAGATTTTAATGGTAAAAAAACAGAAGAATTTTTACCTTTTCTTTCTTTCCACGTTTTATACTGAGAGCATAGGGTCAAAGATTTTAAAGGTAAAAAAACAGAAGAATTTTTACCTTTTCTTTCTTCTCTCCTTTTTTTTTTCTTTTATTTGATTTTGTACCAAGAAATTTTTGGCATTAGGTTTACAAATCTTATTTTTATATATATAAATTCGTTCTTAAATTCAACTTCCATTAGGCTACTTGAGTACTTTGATTTTTAATCGCTTGCTAAACATCTCTTAATGAAAACTATATTCAATGTTTGCTGTTTGAAAATATTTTTATGATTGTTTTTTAAAATATTTTTTATTCAGAAATGTATTAAAATAATATTATTTTTTTAAATTATTTTTTTTATCAATGCATCAAAATGATTTAAAAACATAAAAATATATTAATTTGAAGCAAAAAAAATAAAAAAATCATTTTTTTTCAAAAAAACTTTTGAAATATAAAAACAAATAGAGTTTTTAATTTAATCTCTTACTAAATATCTCGTTAGAGGATGTTTGGAGTAATAGTAGTCTTAGCTTTTCAAAATATTTTTCTTAAAAATATTTTAAAATTATATTTATTTTAATATTTTAAAATTTAGTTTTAATATCAATACATTTAAATATGATTATAAAAAAATAAATAAAAATTCATAAAATTCTAATTACACACGCGGGATCTTCCTCGGCGCGCGGCAAGACCTCAAGTGCACAGCTGGATCTTGATTTCATCGAAGTGGAAACTTGAAAAGTAGTCGGACCCTCGTAAAAGTCAATCTCTTTGTCCTCTCCAACACACTCCGAGGAGAAGAAAATTATAATAATTGCTGGAATTACGTATCGTCAAGGTTAAGTATAAGAGGAATAACAGGACATACTTCACACGTATCTAGGATTTTGGGGATTGAGAATCTGGGATACCTCCTTAACTCGTCCAGTTTTGGCAAATACAAAATTCATCGCATTTACATCGAAGCAGCAGACAGCGGCCGAGGGGTCAACAAGGGATGGTCTAGTGACCAATGCTTTGCGATTTCTAATAGAATTCGTAGGCTGTGTTTTTTTTTTTATTATTATTATTATTAATTTTTGGGTTAGATTATACGTACCTCGATTAATTTTATTGACTCTGAAGTTAATGATCATATAAATCTTCAATGACCATCATATTAGCAACCGCATAACTTGAACATGAGATTATAAAGAGAGCAACCCCCATGAAATTCTTAAGCTATGTTTGTTTCTATGGTTGGTGTGATAAATGTTTTAATCTAATTATATATTTAAAAATATTTGGTTTACTATGTGTAATATAATTTTGTATGGGTTTTATTAAAAATTTTGTTTTAAAATATTGGTTAAAAAATTTATAATTTATAATTTATAATTTTTAAAAAACTTAAAAATTACTATAATATCTGGCAGACACTCAACTCCGAATTCTCAAAATAAAAAGTTGGGATATAGGGATGAGTAAAGCTACTATCATTGTTGTGTAATTGAAGATTAACTTGTCATTCGACCTTTCCATGTTATAAAAAACATATACACAAAGGTTTTTATTCATTGATATTCAACATTCTTTTAAACACTTTCTTACAATTCTGCAAGTATTTATCCTTATATTTTAGGAATATTGCAAGCTCTTACTATCATAATCTTATAAGGATTATAAGTAATTAATTCAACAAGGATTCTAATTAATTAGTCTAACACAAATCTTTTTTACATAATGATTATTTCTTAGACCAGATTCTAACTAATATCTAACAATCATTCTCTTGAATAATTTTTCTTAGACAGTCACTTTAACAATAAAAAACTTTAATTTGTTTTAACCTTGTTTTGAATATCCATCCAATAGTCTTTTATCATTTTGAAAGCTCTGTCAATTCCCACATGTTGTTTTTTGTAATGGTATCAATATAAGAATAGAGTAGAATGAGCAAATAGATCATTAGATTGTTTGATTTCGATTATCTCATAATCACTCTTTCAAGCTAGTTTTTTTTCTAACACATTGTAATCATTAATCATTTATTAGTTAAAGTATATTTTTCATAGGCTTCTCCCTTTCGAAAGCAACTTCTTCCAACTCCTTTTCTCTTAGAGAAGCAATACATTGAAGTTTGCTTTTGTTTTCTAGCTCAAAAGCTTTCTATTTATGCTTGTAATAACTTTCTATCTCTTCATACTTTTTTATAAACACAACTCTTCAGTCCTCTCTTTTACATCTCAATACCTAACAATAAGTATACATGTTCATTCTGAATCCCGTTGACCTATTCGTAGTGTTCTTGCTCAATTTTATTTATGAAATCTTCACATTCATGATTAAATGACTCAACATCTTACTTATGTTAATCTTGTATTGCTTTAATCTCTAATATAAGGTTATGATGCTCATCTTTAAGCAACCTATAAACAACTTCTCTGTCCTCAATCACATGTTCTTCCTTCCTTAGATCTCCTGTTTCAATTTAAATATTTCCTTCTTATTTTTCAGTTTATCTTCGTCGGCCATAAGTTCTAGCTTCATAGCCTTAAAAGTGTCTAAGTACCATAAAGCTTGTTAATTTTTCTTTTTCATATGACAATATATCAACAAAGATGTTTCTTCTTCCTTTTTCTGTAGTATGGATTGCTAAAAACAAAGTCTTAGAAGCATATTTATTAGTCTTTATAAATTTTATGTGCGTTTTTCCATTATCTGAGTTTTTTAATCAGTAGTCGCAATGATATGACCAAGTTTTTTGCAAGGAAGATATTGAATATAAGACTTACAATCTTTTTTAAAGTGATCATAATTTTGAAATTTATGGCATTAGATTTGAGACTTGTTATTCTTATTTGCATCTTCACAACCTACCTCTATTATTTATAATTATAATGTATCCTTCTTGCTGATCAAATCTGTTATTTATTTGACCTTTGCCTCCACTATTTTGACCACATTGATTGTGCTTAATCTTGTTTAAGATTTCGTTTTTTAGTCATCATGTTTAATTGAGATTGCAATGCTTTTTAGTGGCTACCGCAAACTTCTTCGAATTCAAGCAATGTTCATGAAGTGCTAATAAACCTTGTAATTCATTAATTAACATCTCACTCAAATCTTTTGATTATTCAATAGTTACTATCATGTACTTAAGTGAAGTGTTAGACTTTAAAGACTTTTTTTTATAACTAGGAGATATATCATTCTTTTCTCCATTGGCATTCATATGATTAACTAATTTTTGTGTTCATGGGAATACTCATCAATAGTATCATTGTTTTTTTTATTCAGATAAGTACAAATTATATGCATAAAGTCTGCAACTTTACCATTTTTGCCTTGTCTGAAACTTTGTATGATTTGTTTAAAACATCTAAAGCTTCTTTTGCAGTTTCAAAATGCACAACATTCTCAAAAATAGATAATTCCACCTTTTGAAAGATGTGATATCAAGCTTTTTTATTTTTTTTTTCTTGGCTTGATTTGCTTCTTACATATTCACTAACTTTAGAACTTCATTTTTGACAACATCCTAAGCATCAATATACCAATAAAAAAGATTGCATTTGAATTTTCCAAGGGTTCAAAGTTGTTTTTGCTATCAAATTTGGATAATGAACAATCTATAAATTTTGTATTAAAACTCATTCTTTTATTTGAATGGCTCCGCTACCAATTGTTAAAAACACTAAATCCAAGCTTTGATATCAATTGTTATAAACAAAAACACACAAGTATTTAACCTCTCGGTCGCTTATTTATTTATAGTCAACATTCTTTTAAATACACTTTCATAAAATTTTTAAAAATAGAAATTTTAAAAGTTTTAATTCACTTTTTATCTATTCCCTTTGCAATGCCTTAGGCCTTATTTGTTTTATAGAAAGTGGTTTCCTGAAAAATTACTTTTTAAACTTTTCAGTGTTTGTTTATCATTAGAAATGTTAGTCAATGGAAAATATTTTCCAGCAAAAAAAAAAATATAGTTTGGTTTTCAGAGAAGTATTTTTCTTTTATTTTGAGCAAAAAACATTTTCTAGAGAGTTGTGAAAATTTCAAAAATACATTTTTATTTATTAATTATTTAAAATTTAATCCTCAAACTTTTGATTGTTATATATTTTGTTTTGAATCATTTGTTTTTAATTTCATCTCTTAAAATTTTATTTTTATACTAATTTTGGTCATAATTATTTTTATTGTTATTTATTTTTCTATTATCCTTTTTTTAATTGAGAATTTTTATCTATCAAATTTGATACTTAGTTTTTTTATTGCTATTTGTTTTATTTAAAATAATTTATGAAGTCAATATTTTTTTTCAATTTCATTCTTTTTTTTATTTGTCAAGTTTGGAATTGATTCTTTTAATTGCTATTTTTTTTTAAAATAATTTATAAAATTAGATTTTTTTTTAATTTCATCATATTTTAACTTTTTTGTCTCTTAGATTTAGTACTCATTCCTCTAATAAACTTGAAATATATATATATATATATATATATATATATAAGTTATTTTGATCTTATGTTTAATGTCATATTTAAACACTGAAAAATATTTTTTAATTTTTTTAAATAATTTATGAAATTTGATTTTTTTATTTAATCATCTTTCAATTTTTTTATCTGTCATATTTGTTGTTCATTTCTTTAATAAACTTGAAAATAAAATATTAATAAGTTATTTTTCATTTTATTTTTAATGTTATATCTAAATATTAAAAAATATTTTTTAATTTATTTTTTATGATATTGTTAAATATTAAAAAATAATTATCTCCATAAAATCCACTTCCCAAAAACAATTATTTTCAGCAGGCTGTTAGTGATGTTTTTCAAACACATGGGGCGTAGTTCGTAAGACCAAAATAAATAAAGCGTCTGACGATTCATCGTTGAATTCCAAACCAAACTACTAAGGAAATAAGGAACCTATGAATCTCAATCCGTATAATGCGATCTATTGTCTCTTCTCCAACTGCTGGTATCGACAAATGTCAATAGACATATACTTTGTTCAATTTTCCGTACTGCCAGAGAAATACATGGAAGAGAACAACAAACGACGTTGCATTTTGCAAGATTTAATAATTTTTTGAAAACTGTGACGATTTTTTTTTAAACTCTATATTTATAAGTTCACTGTATCCCAATTCGTTTGGTTGGGGAGGAACCGTACACTAAAAAATAATTTTTTTTTAATAATAATATACTTTAATTATAAAACTTGAACTCAAAAATTTATTTAAAAAAACAAGTACCCAACCACTTGAACCAACTATCATTAAAATTGTGATGAAATTTAATATGTTTGTGTAATTAACAAGGTTTTGATCAAAATTTTAATTAATTTTTATAATTTAGATTGTTTTATGTAATTATATTAAAAAAAATTTAAAAAATATTAATTTAATATATTTATAAATAAAAATACTTCAAAAAATACACACCACCCGAATCTTGAAATTTACCTAACTCTTGATTTTTTTATTAGGCTGAAGACTTGAAGGGGCTAGCATGTGGCCCTAGAGTCATGAATCGCACAGGCACAGCTAGCCCGTGAGAAGGCAAACCTCTGACCGCCACGTGGTGTATTTAGAATGAACCAGAGGACGTGTGGTGAACACGACGAGATCACAGCACTTCTCACCAAGACCGGCCTTGCTGTCTCTGGCTGGCTTTTGGGCTTAAATATTATGATATAAAAAACATCACATATAATTTTTTAATTAAAAAAACTTAATATTTATTTATTTTTGAACTTGTTAGAATTTAAGAATAAATATTATTTAATAATTATAACATATTTTAATAATTAATACTCAAATTAATGATATTAAAAATAAATTCAGTATCTGATCATTAAGTTATATCCTTTAAAATTAAAAATTAAAAATAAAATTATTTTAATTCCTCATAAAGCAGCCAGTAAATTGATTAAATAAACAATTTCTCAAGAAAAGTACAGCACGTGAGCAGTGAGGTATACTTTAACTCTCAAACAAAATTATCATCAAACATTGCTATAATTATGAAGGAAGAACAATTGTTTCATTATTATTAAAAAAATAAAGTCAATATTATAGGAACTTTTGATAATCTATTCCACCAACTTTTTTGCCTTTGAGTTGGGTTTTGCCGTCAGACTTTACTTTTAAGTTAGAATTCGAAGTTTTCTCCATTGATGGATTTGTAAGCGCCAATCCCTTTTGTTTTGTGTTCTCCCCTGTTGAAAAGGAATTAAGTTATAACTCTACTAAAAAGATAGGTATTTTTTCTTAACTTTTTACTTTTAAATATTTAAATCAATTTGAGTCAATATGAAAAATACAATCTTAAGATTATTGAAAAAATTAAATTTAATTAATGTATAAACATATTCGATTATAATATTTTTTTAAAAAATAAAAAACTAAAAAGCAAGTTATACTCAAAAAGTGCATTTGTTTTTTAGGTAGCTATTGTGGTTTTGATTTTTAAAAAATAAGTTTTAAAAAAGTATGATTAGATGTAGTTAGTTGAATTTAGATACATGTTTGGTAAAAATTATAATTGAAATTTATGTGCAGCTAAATACATGTATAAAATGTTTGGTAGTTATGTGGTTGCAGTTGTTTTTTAAAGTTATTTTAACTTGAAAATGCATCAAGATAATTATTTTTATTTTTAAAAAATTATTTTTGATATCAGCGCATCAAAATAATTTGAAAAATAAAAATTGATTTGAAGTAAAAAATTATTTTTTTTCAAAAATGTTTTTGAAGCATAAAAACAAACAAAATTTTACGAAATTCAGTTACAAAAGTATGTAAAAACTACTTATCAAAAACTACGTTTCAAATATAATTTTTTTGTGGGCCCTATAGTTAAAAAAATAATTTAGTGTGTTACCAAACATCTTATTACACTTTTTACACCGCAAACACAAAAATTACAAATAAACAAATGCAGCCTAAGTAATACAACTTATTCTATATTAGATCATAAGTTAAATAGATTAATCTAGTGGTCTTTTTTAGTTCAAATAATATAGATATTTTATTTTTTAATTTAAATCAAACTAAAAATTAATTTATCATTTTAAATCAACTAATTTTTTTTAACTCAATTCAATTAAGGGACAAGATCCTATATCAACTCGATATGCAAAGTTTTGTTTGGTGACCGTTTTAAAATTCAGTTAAAATTATATTTTTAAAAATTAAAATTTTTTATTTAAAATTAATTTTTTATATTTTTAAATTGTTTTAATATACTAATATGAAAAATAATCTATTAAAAATAAAATATATTATTTTAATATAATTTTAAATAAAAATTAAATTTTAAAAAATAAAATCCAGCACACTACAATACACCCATTTTTGTACTATCATAATTTGAATGAAAAGTGCAATGATCTCAATCCTACGGCCAGGAATTCTCTATCTAACACATGCCCCATGAATCATTGAGAAGGGGTACCCCTAAAGGCCTGCAAATCCAGCTGCCATTACTGCGTCATAAATCGCTTTGACAGATGGTGTCATTAATGTCATGCCCAATAGGCATGATGACTCCAACTTTCTTTACATTGGATTTTATTTCCGAGAGAGAGGACCACGTACCAAGTTTACCTTTTGGACTAATATGCCCTCGCCACCCCCCTTTATTCTCACTTTCAGAGGTGAAAATTACTCCAGTAATTTTTCTACAATTCTTCCCAATTAAAATTCCCTTCCTCAATGCCTAGAAATTAATTTATGAATAAGTGATTTAAATTAACATTTTAATGACTAGTTTTTTAGTGTAATTATTATTTATTTATTAACAATGTTTTAATTTAAATATTATAACATAGAGTATAATTATTATATCAAATGATGTTTGTTCTCTCTATTATAGTCATTGATAATTTGAATAAGATTTGAAAATCTTTTTAAATCTAATTCCACTTTACACAAGAATTTACAATCAATTTATTTGAGAACATGTGGAATATTTTTTCTAATTCACATAGGATGATAAATCATTTCTTGATTACTCAAATGCCTTTATATAGTTCTTGTTATACCCAAGATCTGCTCGTTTGTTACCATTGATTAGAACAACATATAGCAAGATCAAAGCATAACATTCTCTATATAAGATAACTTAGTGTTTCAAGTTTAAGGATCACTTAAATAATCATCGCGTGAGCCTTTCCATACACATGAGTGATCTCTCCATATAGAATTCTTATGCGGTTTAGTTCAGTGTACATGTCATCTGACAAGCACTTACATATTAGTTATATGCTCCCATACCTCAGCTTACAAGAATAACTGCTTTCTTTCATAAAATAAAGAGCATAATATGTACTAGTCTTGACAGCTTTAATTAATATTCATTCTTAATAGAGCACTGGCAATGAATATTTAGGAATAATGTTTTAATGCAACAAAAATCCTATAATTATAATAATTTTATAATTTTTTTTACAAAGTCTTTTTATCTCAAAAACTTTATCTTTATTCTAGATTCATCAATCAAATATTAGATTCTTTAATTAAATATTTGATGAATATTAAAGATAAATAAAGTCTTTATTAAAATTAAATATATTTACATGATTATAGTCAATGTCATATGTAATCAAACTGATTGGCTACAAGGTATATATATTGTCAATCCCATCACGAGAATTAATACCACATGATGCACACCATCATTTTTAGAACATTTAGATGCCTATTTAACACATACAACTTAAAATAGTATAATGCATTTCATTGTTCATGCAATCCCATTTGATAGAACTTCACATGTGTCACTCATGTTCTCCTTCTATGTACAAATACATAAGCATGCAAGTCATAACCAATCTCTTATACAAAAAATTATATTTACAATCCAATGTTATCATTAACTTGGTCTTACTAGTTCATTATTTCTTTTACATCTCGGGAGAATCAGGATTTAACAAGAAAATATATAAAAATATGACATTAGTTAGACTTGTATAATGGCGGGCTCGTCTATACACAATAAGATACCTTAGGCATACAAAGTCATTTGAATCTTTTTAATATTTTTATAATCTATCTATCCACATCTAAATATAAGTATAGTGGAAACCCTTTATATATATATATATATATATATATAATCTTGCATTTTGTTATTTTTTTTATTGTCACTTTCACAATTTAACAACTTTAGATACCTTACCTCTTTTCATTAGGTTTCTTTTTAAGACAAAAACCAAATAATAAGGTTTTGGGATTGAATATGACTCATTCTATACAAGGGATGATACCTCTTGAGGGGTTTTACATGTCATGAATTTGGCCAATCTTGGTAAATGTTTTATAGAGACCAACATACACTGTATAAATTTCTCTAAAATGATCTAAAATCCTTCTCTAGGTCTCCATAATCATATATCTTTACAAATATCATGGATCCTTTTATATGTCTTCATGATTAGTTTTTCTTCAAAATGATACAAGATTCTTATTTATGCTTTAGATCTTCGTGATCTCTCATCTCTAGTGATATCCAAGACTTTTCTTCTTAAAATGTATTCTTAAACACATAAAAGTAAAATTAAATCTTTTTACACTATTCTCTTATATTAATCTTTGATTGCTCTTTTTAATAGATATAACCAAGGGACAATCCCTATCATGCATAATCTAACAACTTAAAAAGACCTAAAACCATTGTCTTTAGAGCGGAAAAATAACAATAAAAGTTACCATATTGCTTTTAGAATGGCAAAACAACTCACACATTAGCAGAACCATGATGAAAAATCATAACAAACACTTAAATTGACTCGATTAATGAGGTTTACCTTCTAAAAAACACATCAATGCCACTTTCACACTCAATCCCAAGATAAAACCCTATTTTAAAGGCCTTATTGCTAGTATATATAACTTGACCCAAGTATCCATAACATTTTTACTAATCAAATCAGCCTCTTTTAATATCGAGGAATATCTCCCACATTGCCACCTTCACACATTATTGTTTTAAATGGCAAATCTTATTCGACAAGACTTATTAACTCTTATTTGGATTGAGAATACATTGACTATAAATAAATTGCAAGGTTTCAACCTAGATCCCAAGATCAATTGGCCTTAATGCTACCTTGGGTAGCACAAACAACCCTACAGTTCCAATGCTAGTTGATCTTCTTGACAAGTTTAATAAATCATTTTAAAATGCTAAAAGCACTTTTAATATATAAAAGACTCGAGATTTTGTTAAACGATGGACATCCTTAACCAAGCCCACCAGGAACATCCAAAGCACCATGATCAACATATAAAGATATCAAAAACCCTACGACTAGACTCTCACATATTTTAATAGGTTGAACTCAAAGCTAACATCAACGCTTTCATCTTGAAATCATTTATCTCTTAAGTAGTCCCTCAACATGGATATTATTCTTTTACTTGATTCTAAACATCTATGCATGATAGGGAAAAACCCCTCTCACCTCTAAGGTCAATACTAATATCTTTTTCTTTTTTTTGTTCGTGTTAGGCAATGTTTTTTATCTAACAAAATGGCCAACTTTTATATAACTCATGATAGTTTTCAGTTTGTAGGGACTATATGTTCCCAACTGGGTTCCTAGAACCTATTAGCTATAATGATACCCGAGACGTCATGTTTAATAAATAGATAGGTAATGGTAATAATGGAAATTAAAATGATAAGTCTAAGACAGGGCTTAGGGGTCCTCTACTCTTGGAGACTTAAAATGATAAGTCTAAGAAAGGGCTTAGGTGTCCCCTAACTCTTGGAGACATTCTATAAGACATGATCGAATATTAGTGCTTAAATCTGATTTTGGCCACCAACATTCTATATGATTGGTTCTCAACATTTAATATTTAGGTATTAACTCATTACCAAGTGTCATTTAAACATGCAACCTACTACTTCATGCAAATGGGTATGACCCATTCGTATATATAATTTCCCTATTACTTCATAAATGCTTCTTCAAGGAGTTTTCTCTTGACAAAAGTTTTGATGTCACTATGACCACAAAGACTCGTAGGAGACTAGTGATGGTATCAAAAAAATATTCTTTACCAATCCTACTAATACCCAAGCCCAAAGTGATAGGTCTAAGATAAGGCCTAGGGGTCCCTTGGTCTTGGATGCACTCTACAAGACAGGATCCAATGCTATTGCTCATGTTTTATTTTGGCCACCAACCCTCTACATGATTGGTCCTCAATATTTAATGCTAAGGTAATACCTTACTACCGGGTGTCATTTAAACATGCAACTTATCAAAAGCACAACATTCATATAAAAATTTTAGACTCTTTTCTTGAACTTTTAATATAAAGACCCTTTTGCATGGACACCATTAGAACCCAAAAGACTACCTTTTGTCTTTACAAACATTAATTTAAGTATCTAATAGTTCCCAATGTTTTCATAATTTTTTTTCCAGGTATCTTAGAAGTTAAATTTCAACAACCACATTCAATAGCTCAACCTCGAAGCTTAACAACCTATAAAAAGGGAGGCTCATAAAATTTATTAATAGGCTAAAAACCACAACCTCCTCACCCATATTTCTTACTTGTAAAACTGAAAGGATCGGCTAAGTTGTCATTAATTCAAGTATTTTTACAAAGTAGGAGAGCTAAGGTATTGACTTAGAGGTGCTGTTAATAATTTATGAAGCGAAGCATATTAAAATATTTTATAATAAACTTGCTTTAATTATGCCTTATAAAATTGAAATATTTTGGAAAAAACAAAAATACGAGTCGGTGCTAATATCCCAGTTGAATCCTGTAAGGGTATTTAGGGAAAGTACATTGACAATCGCGAGGGGACTCTGAAATTCTGGTAAGCTTTCCTGCGCAGCTGCGCCTCTGTCCCTCTCCAGGCCTGGGCGGTGGGGGCTGGCTCATCATGCGACTGAAAAACCAGCAGCAAAGGCCCGGGAAGTAGAAAGTTAAAAACGAAGCCAGAGAAGCTGGTACAATTTCGAAGGCTTCCATATAAGAGTCAGTGAAAAGTTTTATTTCGGTATGGAGTGTTGACAGAGTTTGGGATTTTCCCAAAAATGGCACCCCGTTATTAAACACTGGTTTTTGCAAGGAATTACTGGGTTTTCATCGCAAGAACAAGACATGTATTGTTCCTGCCAATATCATCAATCATACGCTGAACATTTTATAAATGGGACCTTACTATAGTTTTTTGGCACCATTTGCTTCAATTTTATTCCATTGGAGCAGGTATTGCTGGTTGCGAAGGCTGTGGCATGTGATTTTCAGTGGAAATCAATTCGAAATTTGTTCTCTGAGCATGAAAAGTTGGTGATAGTGGTTGGGCATTGTCAGATTGAGTGTTTCCAAATGTAATACAGAGTGAAATCAAGAATTTATTTCCATTGATTGCAATACATGAGGTGTGTGTTGTCATATCAAGGTACATAAAGAGAATGTGTGGATGCGATGTATGCAAGGAGACTGTGGATGGTGTTTTTGGCAATGGAAGCAGTGGCTATAATGGCTGTGGCAGGAGCATTGAATAGGCATGTAATGACTCGTCTTCGTACAAGATGATAATGCGGTTAAAGCAGTGTCTCGAGCAAATGTTATTTTCTAATCGAAAAATCTCGCCCAAAGATATCTTATTAGTAATTTTTAGTAACGGAGTGTTTTTTAAATAATTTTTTATATTAAAATATATATTAATAATATTTTTTTATTTTTTACAAATTATATTTGACATCTGCACATCAAAATAATTTAAAAACACTAAAAATATATTAATTTAAAATTAATAAAAAAATTAAAATATTTTTAAAATACAGAATAATACAGCCATGACCCATGAATATCATCTGTCGTACAATTCTCTTTTCACGAAAGAGTTTGATGAACGTGCTAGGCTTTGTTTTTAAGGTGTGTTTGGTATTGTGGTTTTAAAAAAATTATTTTTATAAAAAGTATTTTTAGTTGATGTTGGTTTGGAAAAATATATATTTGGTTAAAACTATGGTTGAAATTGAGGTTGAACAAAAAGTAGTTTAATATGTTTGGTTAAAAAAATGTTTTTCAAATTGAGGTTATAAAATAATTTAAAAATATTTTTAATTTAAATATTGTAGATTTAACTACTATTATTACATCATGAAATAAATAATATTGATATCAAATATTTTTTATTAATCAATTAAAATATATGCAATGTCATCACATACGAAATCTATCCAACAATGACTATATTTTTCATGGTTTCTTAAGCACGCAACAACAAAAACTGAATTTTTTATTACGTCATCAAGCGATATCCTTCTAATTTTTTAAATAAAACACAATTAAAATAAAAATAAAAACTGATTTTTTTTAACTAGATCAGACCCGGTAAGAACATAATTGGAATTGCGATCAAATTCCACAAATGTTATGTCATCTGCGATATCCTTCTAATTTATGTAGTGTTATTAAATAATATTAAATACTAGTTTTTCGAGTAAAACTCAATTTGTTTTTTAAAAAATTACAATTTCATTACGTACAAAATTCATTCGACAAGAACTATAGTTTTTATGATTTTTTTAGCATGCAATAAAATTAGGTAAAATATTATCAGGAATAAAATTGAGATTACAGTACGAGTAAATTTAATTTATTTTAAACTATTTTTTTAACAAAGAAAAAAAATATTATTCACATTCACATGAATAGTGCGAGTGAAATCAATTGATTGCACTGGTTTTTCAAAAAAAAAAAAACTCAACTTTTAATGTGAACAATGTAACACACTGGTTTTTCAAAATTAAAAAAAAACATTCACTTTAGTGAACAGCTACTGTGGAGCATGGCTCCACTATTCACTCAACAGTGAAGCCATGCTCCACTGTTGGTGTTAATTTCTAGATGAGAAGCAGCAAAATGCTACTTCTCATAAAACTCCAGTTCTATACGGGTCCTACCTATTAAAAACAATTTTTTTTTGGTTACCAAACATTAATTAATGTAGCTGAGGGTGAACCTCACCCGCAAACACGTTACCAAACAGCCTCTTAGAAATGAGTGCCTTTGTCTTCCTTGTAGTCCAAAACCCAAAAAACAAAAGTTGGAGATTTTTGCTTGAAAATGACTAGTTTTATTCTTATAAATTTTAAAATTATTAGAAATTTATATAATTATTAATTTTAAAATTTTAAAGAATTAATAAAAATATAGATAAGCTGACTCGAAGATATGTGATTCGAAAATATTTACACTTAGAAAAGGTGTGCATATTAAGAAAAATATTACAATTTAGACGGTGTTCATTTATTGTCTTAGGACAAAGAAACGGAGATAGGTAGGGCATGTTTTTTTGTGGCTCTAAAGAATAAAAATCCACTTCATGATCATTTCACAAGAATATTTATTTTTATATTATTCTTTCTGTTTTTCTAATTAAATATTTTTTTATTCTTTTTATAACTATTTTTTATCAAATAATATTAACCAAACACAACTTTATATGATACTTGATTAATGTAACTAATGGCCGATGTAATTATCATCGAGAAAGGAACTTTCCCGATCAACGGTGAAGTTTTCAGAGCCGACACCAAACAATTAGGAAGGAGTACTTTCAGGCATCATAATTTTAATTAGAGTATCTCTTGGTCCCGCGTCTTCATATTATATCATGATCACAGATTTGCCATTAATGGAGATAGCAATGATCAATAATTTAGGAGACAAGGTGAAATTCGTTTTGATTATGGAAACATTGATATGATGTGAAAAAAAGAGTCTTGCATGATTTGGAGCTGAGAAAAGATTCGGTGAAGACATTCGAGCCTAGGCTCGTTTCATGTGTTGGTGATTTATTATAAACTCGTTTGTTTTTGTGTTTTAAAAATATTTTTTAAAAATTTTAATTTTTTTTATTTTAATTAATATTTTTTTAGTATTTTATGATCATTTTGATATACTGATGTAAAAAATAATTTTTAAAAAATAAAAAAAATATATTACTTTGATGCATTTCTGAATAAAAATCATTTTAAAAAACAATCACAACTACACTCCCAAACGCATAAAAAGGAGAGATTTGTTTTTTCAAACATTCAATATATTAATATCCTATTTGATATAATTTATTTAGAAATAATACACATTTAACAAAAGGAACTGCAATCCATATATATTTATAAACTACAAATCGAAATAAAAAGTAATATCTTGTAAAGAAAGGAGAAGAGTTTGGCCTTTTTTAAAAAAGAAAACAAGGAGGAGTTTGAATTTGAATCTTACTCTACTCACGAGAAAGAAAAAGGGCAAGAAATCGAGATAGTTATTGAGAAACTATTTAGCATCATCAAAAATCAACTTTGATCTTTAAAATAAATTTCAAAACATGTAGGTTTGTTCCCTACTTTTTCCTACCAGACGTTTAAAAAATATGCATTGAATTGCATAGCTAAATTTTTTCATACTTACCTCTTTCCACCAAACACACATGCATGTGTAATTAATGAATGCGTATGATAAAATTATTAGTGTTTCTGAATAAAATGGATAAATACAAAAAAGAAAAGAGAACTATAAGATAAATCTATAGTTAGAATTTATTTTTAAAAAAAAATTGTAATTTTAAAACAGAAATGATAAAAAAATTATTTATTTATTACATAATTGTGCCAGAACACGATTGAAATCATGGTTTTTAAAAAATTAATTTTGTAAATATTATTATATTATTTTAATGTGTTATTAATATTAAAAATAATGTTTTAAATTTTTAAAAATATTTTTAAATAAAAAATATTTAAAAAACAATCACTAACATATTTATAAAAATATATAAAAGATAAAGACCTAAAAATTGCATTAGCGGAAAGAAAGTGAGAAAATGGGCCAACAATTTGGTAAATACGCGGTATATCATAATTAAACAAGATATAAACTTCTACACCATAGTCTTGCCTGTTGAAAAAACTACGACGGTAATCATTAATCAGAAGATTAACTAGAAAGGATAAGTAAGTAATGATGAAGCAAAGAAATTTTGGGAGTACAATATTTCACCAAAGAAATAAAGAATGTACGTATACCGTATAAACCTCCCCGTATATCATTACATTCCAACCGTAGTCGGCAGAGACATTAAATACGCTTTGACCCTCAACAAAAAAAAAAAAAAACCATTGAAAACTAAGCATTGATTTGTTTAGAATAATTAAATATTTGGCTTGAATTTTTTTTGATAAAATATTTTTTAATGATAATAATAGAGGAGGAAAGAGGTACTGGTATTAGTGACCGTGAGATGATGAAGGGTCAATAAGGTAATGAAATAGTTGCGGTGATAAAAAAATATTATTGAAATAGTTAGATATATATATTTTAAAAATTATTATTTATAGAATATTTTATAAAATTTTATTAGTTAAAATTATTTTTTAATAAATAAAATTGTTGTGATGATGATAAAAAAAATGATTGTTAAAATAGTTAAATGATATTATAAAAAGATTATTATTTATAAAATATTTTATAAAATTTTATGATTATGTTTCAACAAGAACTAAATTTCAAGATTAATAGTAAAATATTTTTTATTAACAATTTTTCTTTGAAATATTTTAGGAGAAACAAAAACAAAAAAAAAATCCATAAAATATTTTTCTATAAAAATACTATATACAAAACAAACATCCCCTAAACCAGAGAACACTGTCATTTGTCAATGAGGGTATTAGTCAAGTTCTCATGGGGCTCCAGAAATGACATTTGTCTTCACACCCCCACGTTCTCTTATCAGTTTCTGCTATAAATACACCTTCCCCTCCTCCGAACCATCCCCACCATTACTAACCTCGGCTATGGTTTTGGTCCCTTGGAAGCTAACTAGCTGAGAGGCTTGATATACAGAAGTATGGAAGAATCTGTTAAGCTCAGGAGGGATAGCGCCCTAAGGGCTCTTTTTATTTGGTTTTTGACTATCAGTGGCGCTATCCATCCTGAGTTTTACTGGTTCTTCTTGCTACGATCACCTCCTGGCTCCTCCCTCTTGCTTCAGGATTAAAGTGCCATTCCTTCTCTTTGAGAAGATGATCCATGTGTGGTATGATTCTTTAGTGCTTTTATGTTCATATATTTCTTGTTGGTATTTCTTTTTGTAGTTTCCATGGTTAATTAGCGAGGGAAAACTCCTATATATGCTCATGAATATATATATATATATATATATATATGGTTTCTGTTCTGGAAACCATCATAGCGTACCTTCGTTCAGAAATACGCCATTGATGAAGGTAAAATGGTTGATGCGAACTCGCTATTTTGTACCATATGTTGATAATGTTTTACATTTATCTACATGTTATACCTCTGCTTATGCAGCTCTATTACACTGTTTTGGTTCCCTCTTGGCGCTCTGATCATGGTTATGGAGGGAGCTAAACTTCTGCTTTACATATAAATGATGAAAGTGATTGTGATGGTGATGATGATAATACCTACAAAAAAAAAAAAAAACTCTAAAATAACATCAGTTTACAATAATAATTATAATACAAAAACAAAATAATGAGGGCTAGCGTATCCATTTGTCAATTTTGGGACTTGGGATGATGAACTTAGCGACTTTGTCTTCTTCCCGTCTTCGTGCAAGTCACGGTTCCTAGCTAGTCTTTTTTTGCGTCTTCTACTTTACATTTCATCAGTTGTCTAAAAATTTATGGCGAGGGTTTGTGCAATTAATATCTGCACTCATTTCCAGCTTTAACTCTGATATTTTACCCCCTTTTCAGGTGGCTGTGTTTCCACGCTTCCTCCATTGTTTCCACTAAAATACCTCAAGTGGCCATTTTAGAATTGTTTTCTATATCACAGCAGAATCTTTTCAGATTTTAACGTGTTCATGGAATTTACAGTGACATAATTATTCAGTGTATTTTGCCATAAATCTCAGCATAGTCTGAGGAGGTACCAAGTTTGACGCGACTGCTTGTGTGCCTTAATTTGGTTGACAGACAAAGGTATTGCCTTTTACTAAAATCCATTTTCATGGCCATCGAAATTTCAAAGTTTCCAACCATGGAGAAGAGCTTGAACTTCTCGTATTTGATACAGATTTTTATATACATTATTCATAATTCTGAGACCATTCTTGAATTTCGTTATCTCGTCTGGGAAAAAAACATATCAAGGCCAATGACTTTGGATTTCTCCTAAAGCGCTGTAGATTTTTGTGCAAGTTTGAATATATAATACCCTCATAATTATTGAAATATCATGGAAGTTAAAAGTGCATATGTGAATTTGTATATTTTTTTACTTTGCAAGTATTTTCGATTTCAACTTGATTTGTTCAAGATACATGTAGTCGAAGGTTTAGTTTAACAAGTCAATTAGGTAACTCACTATCTTGGAGGCTGATTTTGACTGAAACTATGGAGAAATCTAGTTTTTTTTCTCTAAAAAAACTTTGCTTAGCTTGGATCAACTTCCAATCCATGATATTGTGTCAATTTCTAGATTGAATTTCTGTATTAATAAGACAACGAGAAGTTAACAATTTGAAAAGCTTTCCTTGCAGATATAAAGGAAATGATATCTTTGACGTTTGGAAAGATACGCTTAAGTTAGGTGATGTGCAGATTGAGGACTAGTTTTGTAGCTATATCAGTGTTTCCATGCGAACCTACCACACAAATTTTGCTCAAACCCAGGCAATGTGTGCTAGGAGCGTTTCTTGTTCTAGTTATCTAAGAAGTATTAGGTAATTCATCATTTCTAACGTTTGTACTTGGTTGAACTTATCTTCATCTTGTGAATAATCGCAGGTTGCCACTACATCGGGATTGTGACTTGACCTGTCAATGGCCACAAGAAGTTCACGGAGCTTAATGGAGATAAGCCGGCAAAGACAAGAGAGGAGACGGAATTCATGGAGGAGGGTCACCGACATTTCACCAGTCCTTTACCTTTTCTACACTTGTACAAGGACAAATTTTAACCCCTTCTTTTCGTATCTGGAATGCCTTTTTGCATGTGTAATCAGAGATGTTTTCCAATTTTTTTTATATATGGTTGTCATGTAATGTTTGGTTATTCATAATGATAGAATTCTCCTTTGGATTCAAGCAAGTGGTTAATTTGTATACAATATATGGTTAAAAAACCCGCCGCATTTATGAGTTGATTGATAACTTAGGCCATGTTTGTTTTCAGGAATTCACTTTCCTGGAAACCATTTTCCTCACTTTCCCATGTTTGGCAAATACATGGAAAGTGAGTCAAAGGAAAGTAAATTCTGGTCAAAGGAAATGTTAACGTTAATCTCAGGAAAGTGTTTTCCGCTTTTTATTCTTGGAAAACACTTTCCTGAGCCGGCGTTCTCGTGCTTTCTTAACTGTTCATGTTAATTGCACTGTTCAATGAACAGTGCAATTAACATGAACAGTGTATTGCGTACACTGTTCACTAAAAAATAGTGAACAGTGCAGTCTCTTGCACTGTTCACTTGCCTGCCGAACTCTTTTTTTTTTTTTTTTTTAGTTTGCTATTTTTTTAACATTTAAAAAAAATATAGTTTAGAGTGAATTTTATACCTTAATATTTTATCCAATTTTATTACATGCTAAAAATATTATTGAAACTATAGTTTTTGTCGGATGTATTTCGTATGTAATGGAATTATAAATGGTTTCATGGAATAGTAAAAAATATTTCACAAGCTTATTTCTCTACAATATAATATGATATATATAGTTATATTTTATAAAATAAACTATGTATGAATATAGGATATAATAAAAAAAAAATTCATCATTATACATTTTAGATTTCATTTTTTTTTATTGTAAGTGATTAAATATTTTATATTAAATATTTTATATATATTAGATAAATTAAAAAAAAAATTATTAATAAATTATTTTCCAGTTCATTTTTTATAATACAACCAAACACTGGAAAGTGTTTTCTATAACACTACCAAACATCAGAAAATACTTTCCCGGAATTCACTTTCCAGGAATTCACTTTCCCCGGAATTCATTTTCCAAAAGGAATTCACTTTCCTGCAAACAAACGGAGTAGATTATAGAACTTTAATAAGTTAATCCATAACTATATTGATTTATAACCTAAATTATATCAGTTTAAATAAATAATAAATAAATAAATAATTTGATTGGAACGATACGGATTTAATAAATTATTTAATAAGTTGATTTATAATCTAAAATATATCAGTTTAAAACAAAAACCATGGTAGTTAAAAAAAAAATTGGTTCATCAGTTTAAAAACTCAGTTCTTGTTCTAAATTTTTTTTAACTAAAATAATTTTTTTAATTTTTTTTTATAAAGTCTAACCACTTTATCCAAGGCCTCTACCTTATTTCATGTCGGGTTTTACAGCTAATATAGTAAGGAATAAAGCTCCAATACAAAGAGAAGGTGTCAAGATTTGAAAGATCTGGAGCCCATAGGATGAGCCTAAATGCTAAAGTCCAAACAGCTGAAGCTGTAAAACGCTCAACCCAATAATAAGACATCTCATAAGCCTTTTTGGATAATGATAATAATAATAATAATAATAAATTAATTAATTAACAGAAAATCTTACTTCCTACTATAAAGAGAGATTATTTGAGTTTTGAGATATCATCATCTCTCAATTTTTTTCTCTACAAAAAAGGCATGGGAAATAGTAAATTTTGTGGTTTTGATTTCAAAAATTAAGTGAAAAAATAAATATAAATTGTATTTTTTTTAATTAAAATCTTAAAAGAGTTTTTGATATATGTTAGTTAACTAAATATTTTTAAATTTCTAATTAAGATAAAAGCATAGAAATAAATGGAATCTTAATCGTAAATAAAACAAATAAATACCAAGGAATTTGTTTTACAGCTAATATTGTGCACATTACCTAAATCATTATGTTTAATCCACGTACCATCAGTCTACTTATCATAAATGACAATTATTTTTCATGATTTAATTGACAGAAGTAACCTTATTGTTATAAAAATCTCACTATTGTCATAGAAAAAGCGATTATCAGACATTCCTAATATTTAGTGTAATAGAAAAATTGTTAGGTAATCTTTGGTGGTTAAAAAGATTTATTTTCTCCATTTAAGTTTTAACTTTGAAGTATACTCTTGAGAGGTGATTTGAATACAGACTTAAAAAGGGATTTGAGTAACGGATCAATCCATGAATCTTCCAAACAATCCAAATTAATTATTTTTATGTAAAATATTATTTAATTATTTTGTATAAAGATATTGTTGCTTATCCGACCAGTTGAACCAGATTTGATTAGATTAATCAGGTTGCTAAAAATTTTATTAACTCAATTAAGTTTTATCATGTTAATATCTAATTCAATTCAATTAAAATCTTAATTTGAGTTAAATTTTGAATTAACCCACCAAACTTAACTAAATTTAACTTATGTTTAGAATTTCTATACCTAGTGCATTTATTCCTTAAAATATCACATTTTTTATATCATTAAAAAAAATAAGTCTCGATTTACATATAATATAACTTAAGGATAATTTTATCATCGATCAAAAGTAAAAACTCCTGCTTATATTGCATAGTAGCAATTTGAACTGGGAGGCCCCAACGAGATTATGGAGTCTAGAAATTCTATATTGGGCCGATCAATTTTGAAGACTCGAATTAGGCGGCCCATGTAATACACTGAAGAGCCTATTAGGCCCATTTAATTCACTAAACGAAGATATTTTTTTTGTTCTTTTTCAAGAGGCGCGCAATCTATCTGTTAATGGAAGCCATAAACAAACTTCTGGCTTCCAGCCTATCTTCTTCTAGATTTTTACTTTCCTTTCCAACCAAAATTCAAAACACGCACAGAGAGAGAGAGAGAAAAAAAAAATTCAAACAAAATGGCCACAGTAGCTCTCTCACTCAAGCTTCTAAGCATACATAATTTCCACACAAATCCTTCCTTTATTTCTCAAAAAAGAAACGAAAATTTATCCGCTCCTTTAAAAACCACCGTCCCTAGATCATCACCTCCTCAAAACAACACCGGAACCACCAACACCACCACGAAGAAGACGGCGAAAACGACGTTGCTTGATAACAATACCCCTAACGAACCGAAACTAAAACCGACTTCCGTTGACAGCAAACCTTCTTCAACTTCCACGTCATCTCTAACCGATTCGGTTGCTAATCTGTT
This sequence comes from Populus tremula, assembly GCA_964019445.1. Lineage (NCBI taxonomy): Eukaryota > Viridiplantae > Streptophyta > Magnoliopsida > Malpighiales > Salicaceae > Populus > Populus tremula. The sequence goes on from CAXHTJ010000008.1 coordinate 11,712,272, forward strand.
TACTCGTCTCAGGTGCATTAACTACTGGTAACAAGTAGAAACGTTTAAATTTGTTGATTAGGTTTTAATTATAACTTTACAGCGATTAATTACTTTTTTTGGCTTATAATTGTGTAGAGATGGAGTTAAAATTGACGAGGTTGGAGTGGAGATTTTATCAATTGCATTGCCGGCTGCTTTGGCCCTTGCTGCTGATCCTATTGCCTCACTTGTTGATACTGCTTATGTTGGTCATATCGGTATTTATACATATTTTGTTTCTCATTTTTATTTAGTTTTAATTAATTAAGAATTTAATTTTGTTGATTAGATTTGTTAAATAATTGTAGGATCGGTTGAATTGGCGGCGGTTGGAGTGTCAATTTCGATATTTAATTTGGTTTCCAAGTTGTTTAATGTTCCTTTGCTTAATATTACTACTTCCTTTGTCGCCGAAGAGCAAGCATTGATTAGCAAAAGTAACGATGGTAATTTAATTAGCTTTTATTTATTTACTTATTTATTTTATTTGAGAATTATTTTATTTTATTTTATTTTATTTTTTGATGTTTAGATTCGGTGAAGGGTCAGGAAGGGAAGCAAGTTCTTCCTTCAGTTTCGACTTCTTTAGCGCTTGCTGCTGCTGTTGGTGTTGCAGAAACGGTGGCTCTCTCAGTTGGCTCGGGATTCTTGATGAATATCATGGGTATACCTGTTGTACGTCAAGCTTAGTTATGAATTTTTTACTTTCTTTTAACATTTTAAGTTGTGAAATTAATTTAGATTTCTTGCATCAGTTGCTCTCTTGGATAGAGAATTTATGTTTTTTTGGGATTGGTAATGTCAGTGATCAGTCACCTAAATGTCAATGCTGCATATGATCGCGATGAGAAAGTCTTCTAAACGTCAATGCTGCATGTGATCACCATGATAAATTGAAATTCAAGTCATTTTAATTATGTTGCTTTGATATAGTTATATCCATGGTAAAACTGGAGTCTGATACTTATTAATTTTTTTGTTTGTGAGATTTTGATGTTTTGGGTTGATTTGCTGACCTTCTAATTGTACATTACATATGAATTTTGTTTGACATAATGGATTGGACTCCTTTCAAGTTAGGTGTAACATGATCTCCATGTTAGGAATATCCGGATCATTGTTTTGAATTTCAATGGCTAGGATTTCATATCATCCAACTAGTGGGCGGTTAGGATTTTTTTTTAATAAAAAATTGGTAGTTCAATTTTTTTTTTCTATAAGGAAATCTAAACTGTTGAAATTCAAATCAATGGTTTGGATTCACCTAACTTGATGTATCATGTTGCCCCTAATTTAAGAGGAATCCAATCCTGTGATATTGGCTTCTATCTTGCATTTTGGCTCTTAATGATTGCCTGTTAGAATGTTAATATGGCAAGCTTGTACTGATGATCTTCATCAAGTAATCTGTCAAGTTACTTGGATATACTGTAAATTTGAGGGTACATTACTGTAAAATGAATTTTAAATATTATAATATCGACACAGGATTATGGTCCAAAAAGTCTTTTGAGATTTTTGTCATGTCACAGGATTCACCAATGCGAGTGCCAGCTGAGCAGTTTCTTACCTTGAGGGCCTTTGGTGCTCCACCCATTGTAATTGCACTTGCAGCACAAGGCACGTTTCGAGGATTTATGGATACAAAGACACCCTTATATGCCATTGGCAAGTATTGCAGCACTGTTTTCCTTTTCCTTTCCTTGCAATCCATTAGAGTTCACAGGGACAGAAAGTATATAGATGGATTTTCCTTTATTAAGTACACCAGGTGAAGAGGATGTTTTAAGTCCATATTTGAATATAGTAGTTGGTACACCTATATTAGTTAGCAAGGAAATTGCAACAAGTCAGTAAAATGTATTTGCAATAAACATTTATGCATTTACATATGTTTGGTTGATGAATAAGCAAAAGATGGCCTCATATTCACCACCAATATCAGCAACATGGTCCCATATGCTCGGAAAATATGTCTAGCATTTCAGGCTACTTCTTCTGATTGCATGATTTTGTTGCGAACCACACTTGTGATAAATTTGTATTTTGACTATCAGGTGCCGGCAACTTACTGAATGCAATATTGGATACAATATTCATTGTTGTATTTGGTTTCGGCGTTGGTGGTGCTGCAGTTGCTACAGTGATTTCTGAGTATGTTAATAATGTGGTAAACTATATAATATCAGTGTCCTTTGCACATGATATTATTGTGTTTTTTTTTTCTTTTCTAATGGAACTGATTAACTGTTCTCTCCTATAAATTTACCTGTGTCCCCTTTTCTACAGATATCTCATCGCTTTCATCCTTCTCTGGGAGTTGAATGACAAGGTGCAGCTAATCTCTCCAAACATTGATGCAAGAGAAGTTGTCCGCTATCTGAATTCTGGTATGTTTCTTACCAGCTCCGTTACATCTATTTTCATTTCAATTTGATGTCATTAAGAAAATTCTATCATAGAAAAATACAGTTCTCCATGCAACTAAATCACCAGCCTTTTTGGTGGGGCATACTAAACCCACTTTTGGCTAACTTAGTTACCCAAGGGTGACAACATATGCACACAAGTATTTCATATTGAATATCTTTTTCTGTGGATTTCATTTCTGTTCAGTTAAAAGATCAAAGTCCACTGTGAACTATAACACCCACTACAAGTATAATGAATGAGAGAACAACTCATTTATTTTCTGCTTGTTACACAGTTCACACGTAATAAGTTTTTAAGCCTGTTATGGGCATGTTGTAGATGTGTCATCAGTAATTGATTAAAATATTTCTGGGTTAGCTGGCAACGAATTTGTTACACATATCCTGTTGAGAAGATTGTTGCCAGATGAATGGGGGAGGCCAGGGGGGCATGACTAATGTGTCTAAGAAAAGAAGTTCTTATCATGTACTTTCAACACCTATGATTACTATTTATGCTTCCTGCCAGCATTGCATGTGAATGCAATGTTCAGTGTGATCCCTTCACCTTGGCTGTCGGCTAGCTAATTTCCTGAGCTCAGTTGAAATTTTATGTATCACTTTCAAGCATCTTAACCAAAGTGATATCCTTTATGACTGATGAATTCAGTCTAATAGAACAAGGGACACAAAAAGGAGTAGACAAATTATAATGCTCTGTCAATCATAGAATGCTGCAACTACTGAAGTTTTTTAATTAACCATGTGACAAGTTTTATGAAACTTGCAGGTGGTCTTCTTATTGGCAGGACCATTGCAGTGCTGTTAACAATGACATTAGCAACATCCATGGCAGCTAGGGAAGGCCCCGTACAAATGGCAGGTCATCAAATTTGCATGCAAGTCTGGTTAGCTGTATCTTTGCTTAATGATGCTTTAGCCATTGCTGGCCAGGTAAAGAGTGTGCAGTTTAGTCTGTAAAGTGTATTTTACACGTGCTGATGTGAAATTGCATTAAAATACTGAATAGTATGACTAGGCTAGAGCTATTTGATCAATAGTTCTGAGCCAGGCATTTTGGTGTTCATACATCAGCTGTAGCTTCATTTTTAGATAAATGAAGCTACAGTAACCCTCAATGGCCAGGTACATAGTTACAGTTTTCACAGATGTAAAGTGTATTTCACAGATGTATGTGAAATTGCATTGGAATGCTGGACAGTTTGACCTGACAGCTATTTTTGTAGCCTGACATTTTGATGTTCATATGTAAGTTGTGGCTAAATGAAGCTAAATCTGTTGGGGAAATTTGATCTTTCTGTTTGAAATGTTTTTTTTGTTTCCCATCTCAAATATATAAATATGTGATTTAATTTGTTGGCATTTGCTTAGAAGAGCTGTATCCTGAGTGGTAACCTTGTTGAATGATCCTTGAAGCCAGTGATTGTTCTCCTTCATTGAAAACATTTGACTCCATTGTGCACACTGGAATTCCCTGTAGTTGAAAAGTGGAACATGCATGCATCATTGTTTCTGTAATCATCACTCTTCTGCCTATCAGTCGCAACTCCTGTGCTTGTTGTCTTGATTACTCCTTTGACATGTTCCAAAAAGAAGAAACAAAATGTTACTAGCTTCCACTGCTTGAGTAATCTTGGTATGTTGGCTTAAATAAAGAAAACAAAATGAATAGTCACAAAAAGTATGGAACTAGAGCTGAAGTGCAAAGGTCAAGACAGAACAACTGTAGTCATTGTTTGATCTTAAATTAGGTAGAAGTTGTTGTTAAAACCTTGTTTCTAATAGTCTTAGAAGGGAGGCTTCTATACATAGAAGGTATTTGGAAAATTTTGCAGCTTCCATTTTTGATCTTTTGATTCTGAAACTTTCCGTCATAGATAGGGTTGCTGAGAAGTGCTGATCATTTCAGTTCCATCATTGCTGTTCTGTTTCTCTTACAGGCTCTTCTGGCCAGTGATTACTCCCAAGGGAATTATGAACAAGCACGATTTGTGATTTATAGAGTTCTGCAGGTTGCTGATACTTCTAGCTATTTTGCTGTATTCACTGTTGGTTGGCTTCATAGTTTTTGATATTAGAAAAATTAACCAATTGAATTCCATCATGCTATCACTTGATTGAAGAGCAGATTGGTTTGGTAACTGGAATTGCTTTGGGTGTGATATTATCCCTTGGGTTTGGAGCTTTTTCCAGTTTGTTTAGTACAGATCCAGAAGTTCTGGGAGTTGTCTGGTCTGGCATTTGGGTGAGGATTTCTTTTCTGCTAATTTTTTTCTTGTTGGAGGTCATTTATATGCTCTTAATAAATATAATAATAGAAAAAACTAATGTTATCGACAATGAATCATAAAAGCAAACAGATAATCCTTAAAAAAAAGAACTTAGTAATAGGTCATTGTTGCCTTGTAGCTACCTGATTTTTGGTTCTGATTTTTGGTCAATTGCAATGCTGAAAAGTCAAGAATAGAAAGGTGTCCAGTTTCAAAATACTTGCGCCTTATGGTGCTGGTCACTAGAACCCTCAAGGTTGCAGTTGAGGTCTATGCCTTAACCTATGGGGTTTTGTCCTAGCATCACGTCAGGCATCTTGAAAAAACCTTCACATATGGTTGAATTTAAGGATTCTATTTGTAGCTTCTCAATTCCTATGAAGCCAGGGTTTGGATCCTACTTATGAAACTTGGACAATCCAATTGTATTGCCTAACTTCGCCTAAACATAAACATTACTTTTTTGCAGTTTGTTGCTGGGTCTCAGCCAATGAATGCTCTTGCATTTGTTCTTGATGGGCTATATTATGGGGTTTCAGACTTTGGCTTTGCTGCCTACTCTATGGTTTGTTCTTGTTTCTTTTGTAATAAGTGTATTATATGATGTGCCCTTTCCCTTCTCAGCTCCACATTTGTGATTGCAGGTGCTGGTTTCTCTGATTTCTTCTGTCTTTGTACTTGTGGCTGCTCCTGTATTTGGTCTCACTGGAGTCTGGGCAGGTTTATTTCTCTTCATGACCTTGCGTGTAGTGGCTGGAGTTTGGAGGTAATAATTCTTATACTTGAGAAACTTTTCTTCTAAACCATTCTGCAATCATTTAACTTAATCATATAGGTTAACTTTTCTTCCAACCATTCCGCAACCATTTCACGTAATCATATAAGTGTCCATAAATTGTATTATTGAAGTTAGATTGTCAGTGAATTGCATCACAAGTTTTTTTTTTTTTTTTCTACTTTTAATGTAATGAAAAACCATATTTGGTTAGCATGAGTCAAACGGGTATGTGAGATTTTCTGGTTACAATATATCCTAGCTCCGCCCATCCATGTCATATCAAACTAGTATGTATCTGCGATTCCAGTTTAACTACCTGTTAGAACTCCTGAATTGCATCTCTACTATCAAAATGTTTATGCTCCATTCATGGGTCCAAATCATGACTTCATGGAGAGAGAGAGAGATGCTTTTAGGAGATGACATGGCAAAGAGGAGGTTCATATGATACTTGTAAACATTCTTTTGGGCTTGAGATATAGGCTAAGGTCTCTACGAAATATTTTCTTGCACTTGTTTGTGTATATCGAATTGCTTTTTCCTGCTACCTTGCACTAGGTCTTCCTAAAATCTCAATCTCTTTTAGGCTGGGCACAAAAAAGGGACCGTGGGAAATGGTCTGGGTGAATTCGCAACAGGAAAGCGAGTGAGATGGCTCAACAGTGTAGGCTTGTGATGCCATACGAGGACAGGGTCCTACAACATGGCGCCAAGAGTACTCAAGTCGAGATATTGAAAACCATCGAGCAACACGCATCGGTGCGCCCTAGATCATGCTGTCTTAATGGAACTTGAAATGGATTGCATCTTTGTTGATGGAGGTGGCTGTTAAAGGGTTGATTATTACTGAATTCACGAGTTACGACAGTGGCTGATTTTAGAAATAGTGAGCTAGAACAAATTATTGTATATGGAGAATTCTAGTTAGGAGCTGAAAAGCCATTTTTTGTTCTCTTTATATATAAATAAAAACTGTAATGGGAGGACAAATCTAGACAGAAACTTGCCAAGATTTTGCAAGAGCTATAGAAATGCTCCTTGTAGCATCTCTTACGAGTGATTGTCAGCATATTGTACAAGATTGTTCCCCTCTCAAAGGAACTACATATTCTATAGAAATGACATGCATACGAAGTCAGAAAAGCTTTGTACAAGATTGTTAAAATTCTCTGCTGGGAGTTCAAAGAGATTGAATTGCTACAGATCCTTCCACCGCAGATAAGAGTAAAAGAGAGACATATATATCAGGCTAAGGTTCAAAAATTACAGCTAGCTTTAGCACCATCAATGGTACTCGCCGCTAGATACCAAAGCAACTTGTTTTATTGATACTCGAATATTACTAGAATTGTAATTCAGGGAACCAGGGATCAAGCAATTCCGGCTCTCCAACTAAGCCCCAGTTGATGTCCTGCTTCAACAGATCAAAATTACAGCCCCCACCTAAATCTGCCTCCTGAATGAAGCTCAAGCTCCCTGGTAGATTGGTTCCTGGGCTCTGCAACTGGCAGGAGAGTTCAGGTGGCCGTCCACTCTGCAACTGGCAGGAGAGTTCAGGTGGCCTTCCACTCTGTAACTGGCTTGCAGCATGAACCTCGCCGTGAACATACCCATAATTCCTCTCTCCCTTTGAAGCACCACTGTCAGAAATACCTTGGACAAAAGGCTTGATATCAATTTCTGGATTGCATAAACCCGGGTTTATGTCATCATGCCTGGCCTCAAAGTGGTTAGAGTCAGCATGAACGCCGCCGTGAACATACCCATAATTCCTCTCTCCCTTTGAAGCACCACTGTCAGAAATACCTTGGACAGAAGGCTTGATATCAATTTCTGGATTGCATAAACCCAGGTTTATGTCATCACGCCTGGCCTCAAAGTGGTTAGAGTTACCACCTGTCAAGCCTGAAAACACTTCTCCCGTCGTTAATGGCATCTGAGCATCATAGAAAGATTTGCGATCAGTTCTCATATCATGGTCGGAATACAAGCATTCATGGAGTCTGCTGCTCAATCTGGATTCCGCAATCTCATTCTTTAATTTATTTTCCACATTTTCAGTCTCATTCTGCAAGAAATCATATCTGTCGTCGATCCCATGACAGCCCCAAGATTCCACAATTTCTGCAAGTTCTCCATCCATTTCTGCAAGTTCTCCATCCATTTCTCCCCTCAATACGGGTGCTTCAGCTTCAACATGATGAGAAGACATCCATTCATTTGTTAAATCCCATCCCTCAGCTTTCAACTCCCTTCCACTGCTCTCTGCCACCTGAAATTTCTCAACTTCCTCCTCCGATTCATTGACAGCATAAATCCCAGAAGAGCCTGATTGTTTATTTACTTCTCTTGACCCACAATAACCCATCCTCAATCTCTCAACCATATTATCCTCGTACTGATCCAGTGTTGTTTTAGACTCAGTTGCAGTCATCGAAGACGATAAGCTATCCAACTGACCCCCGGATTCATGAGAGTAGTCTGGGAAATTGAGTATGGCATTAGGACCATACATGGCTCTTGCAGCATAATCATAAGCACGAGCAGCTTCAACAGCAGTAGAAAATGTACCCAGCCAGAGTCTAATTCTTCGTTTGTTCGTTACGCTGCCTTTTTTGACAGGCTCTCTAATTTCAGCAACCCACTTGCCCCAAGTTCTCTGCCTAACACCTCTATATCTACAGCTCTTATTCTCAGGGCCACCTTTTCCTTTCATGCAACCTTTCTTCGACCCCTTGCCTGGAACCTTGGTTATCTGAAGCTTGTTGTTTTTCTTCCACTTTGCAAGTGTATCTTCTATTGATTCACAACCATTCCGCCTTCTCAGCCACTTCTTCTTGTTCTTGCTGCTAAACCCAAGCGAAGAACTCTGTCTCAACGAATCTTCCATGTCAATACTCATTAAAGACGTTCAAGCTTGTTCTAAAACCACAAAATGAAAAGGTTATGAGAACAAAACCCCATGTGTTTCTCGTAAAAATCTCAAGAGAATCCAGTCTTTGCTTACGATGAAAACAAGTTAGTAACCGCTAATAAAAATAACCCAAGTTGTCTGAAGTCGAAAAACAGAGAACTCACCAAAAGTAACTTGATTGATACCCTCCTTACCTTCCCTTTTCTTTCTTCTAACTCCTTCAAGTGTCCTTCTTCCTTTTACTTTTGTCTATTGAGGTTTATCTAGGGTTTTAGGAATATAAGTTGGTGCTCGTGTTCCTGTGAGGAAACTTTGCTGGGAGGACTTATCTTCGATGCGAAGTAACGATTGTCTACTATTACTCTTTCTGATTTCAGGACTTTAGGAGGGAATGGATATGCTTGCACTTATGCTTTTATAGTCCCAAGATAGATGATGCTTTGTGACGTGGCCCTATAAGACTTTGTCGTGGCTTACATTCAGCCAACGCATAATACACGTGGCAATACCCCATTACTTGCTTCATGTCATTTTCTTGGAGATCAAGACATCGCGTCTGATATTTTCTTCTGCGTGGTCTATCCAATAAAATATCAATTTGGGCCGAATTGCGGCTATTTACTAGAGCATCAAATCGGGGAAGAAGAAGATAAAAAGAAAAGGTAAAGGAGAGGAAGCGTCCAATTTTTCTACTTTTCTGTCTTGATAAAGGCCAAGGATCCGTGTAACTTCTATTTTCTTTCTTTTTTTTACGCGTTGTTTTTATGTTACATCACAGCATGTTTTTTACTTTTTAAAAATTAAATTAATGTTTTTTAAAATATTTTTGATTTACTGATATAAAAAATTAAAAAATATAAAAAATATTATTTTAATTTATTTTTAATTAAAAATCACTTTTAAAAAACACATGGACTATAATATCAAACACGCATTAAAATAAAAATCTCCAATGTATATTTAATTTGAATATAATAAATATCAGCTTGAATTAAATACATATTTATCCATGTATTTATATTTCATGTGGAATAATAAATATAGATACATGCATAAATATCCGAGATATGATGCATACGGTAAAAGTAACTAATATCAAGCACGTATTAAAATAAAAATTTTTGTATATATTTAACTTGAATATAATAAATATAAGCTCGAATTAAATACATATTTATCCATGTATTTATATTTCATATTGAATAATAAATATAGATACCTACATAAATATACGAGACATGAGACATGATGCATATGGTAAAAATAACTAATTTTATTACCGTTTAGGTAAATAATAGTGTATTTGCATGCACCCCATATTAAAGAAATGTTAAGAGTATGAAGATTTTTTTGGCAATGTTACAGTTTGATCTTGAAACCTGCCAATTTGACTTATTATTTGGCTCAAGTTTTGAATTAAACCGCGTGAGAGCTGATCTAAAATGAATTATTCAATTTAATGAGTCTAAAGACAACTTGAATAACCATTAAAAATATAATATAATTTTTTTAAAAAAACTTTAAGACAATAATTTGTTTTTATATTGAGATAATATTAGATTGGATTGATGTTGGTCACCCTACGACTGAGGTTATGAACTCAATAAATTTAATAACATTGTTGTTTTTAAAAATTATTTTGTTTAATTTTATGATAATATTAGATATTTTTAAAATCGAGCATCAATCCTAAACAAACATTTATTTAAGATTATAATAACCTTATAGAAAAAAAAACTATGAATTTGATTTCTCAACCAATTCAATATTGAATAAAAATGAAATAAAAAAAACAATAAAAAAAATTAAAGAACTAGAAACAAAAAAAAATATCAACATGTCAAACTCGCAAATTGGATAATGGATTCCATTAGAATTAATAACTTGTTTTTCTTTAAAAAATATTTTTTATTTAAGTATATGATAACAAAAATAAACAATAGGCAAAATCAAGTATCAAACCAATACTGAGACTTTTTTTTTTAAGACTATGATAACTTTATAAAAAACAAAACAAAATAAATTATAAAACTATATTCTCAATCAGTTTAATATCAAATGATAAAATCGAAAAAAATAAATTTATATAAAAAAAAGTTAAACGACTTTCTAAAATTTAATAATACATTTTTTTTTAAACTATTTTTTTTTTAACTATATGATAAAAAAAATGGACAATTACATAATTGAGTTCATTTAGGGAAAAAAAAAAGGTAACCCACAAATTAGGACAACCAAGGTTATCTCACCAAACTCGCAAGTCGAGTAATTGACTCTACAAAGCTTATTAACCAAGTTTTTTTTTTGTTCATTTAACTAGTTCGTTCTTGAAACCTGTCAACTCGACTCCTTGCCCAGCTTGAGTTTCTAATTAAATTGCGAGGGAGTTGATCCAAAATGAATTATTTAATTTAATGAATCCAGAGACAACTTGGATGACCAAAAAAAATATGACATAGTTATTTTTAAAAAAACCTTAAGACAACAATTTGTTTTTATATTGAGACGATACAAAATTGGATTGACCTTGATCACCTTACGAATTCTATTTCTTAACCAATCCAATATTGAATAATAGTGAAATAAAAAATTTTAGAAAAATTAAAGAATAAGAAACTAAAAAAAATATATTACATTTGATGGGTAAACCAATTAAACCCGTGAATTAGGTAACCCAGGTTAATACATCAAATCACAAACTGGGCAATGGACTCCATTGGAATTAATAACTTGTTTTTTTAAAAAAAATCTATTTTTTATTTAACTATATAATAAAAAAATAAACAGTGACAAAATCAAAGTGTTAAACTAATATTGATATATTTTTTAAGACTATAATAACCTTATAAAAAAACAAAACAAAATAAATTATAAATTCTATTATCAATCAGTCCAATATCAAAGGATAAAATTAAAAAAAAAATTACAGACTTTCTAATGAGCACAAATGAAAAATTCAATAAGCAGAGATCAAAGCACCATAACCATAACCATTTGATTTCATTTCTTTTCTAAACCAACATCAAGTTCTCAGTTCTCCTTGTATAAGCAAATTCAAGATAGCACAAAGCAACGATTTTAATACAATGAAAGTGTACAGTGTACACAAACTCAAAAAGAAGGGGGTAATGAGCCGTTCTGAAAATCCACCGCAAAGCAGTTGCTGGTATCATCTGCGGTTCAATGATAATCAGGCATCTTGAACTCCCGCCACAAATATACAACAACGGTAGCAATCAATACTAATTTCTTGATTACAGATCTCCCAAACAATGGCTACGTGATTGGGCACCTTCCTGTTCAAAAAGATTCCCCCAAAACAACAGGGCAGGAGGAAAAATGAGAGATCTAAAGCGGATCAGCTTCTAACATTTCAACCAAGTGCTAAGAAAATTCAAACTTCGATGTCAAATGGAAGATCACTTTTCAGTCACCTTACAAAGAAAAATGGTACCAAAATCTAATAATTTGTTAAAATGTAAGATTACTAGGCCACAAACACAAAAGACAGGTTCTACTAGAATCATGACTACACCTTCACAACAGTCTATACAAACTCAAAGCCATGGACAAGATTATAGGGTATCCAGGAGCAAAGTTGCAAATGAATAAAGAGATTTCTGAGAACCATTCAAACAAGTTTCTGAGGCTTAGGTTCAAACGGATATTATAGACTGCTATAAAAAATAACAGGGACCATGAACAGTAGTTAGAGATGAGTCTCAATTCAAGCGTTACAATTTAAGAAGGGAAATCATGACACCATAACACAGAGAGAATTGACTTGGCTAAGTAGCTAGCTAACGTAGGATAAACTCGAAATACCATAAACAGCTTTGTCATAAGTGGAAACCATACACATCAAGCTAAACAGAGAACCAATTTGTTCATAAAATGTTGTGAAGCTATAGGGAACCCGTGTTTTTATTCTTACATATGAGTCTAGTCCCTCTTCAGGCAAGTTAAACTTAAAACCATATAAAGAAGTAATACTTGGATAAGCCTAATCGGATTCTTTTGATCTTTAAGCATACATGTGACTCAAAAAGTAAAAACTACATTAAAGAGAAGTTCAGGAGTTAATGTGAAAAGGGGGAAAAAAACATATGGTGCACAAATATTTTATACAAAGATGAGCACAATATATGAACTCTAGCTTCCTTGAAAACCAGGAAAACTTGTATAGACCCCGTGATTGCGCATACTCTCACCAAACAGTAAATTATAGTGAACTTGAGAGCATAAGAACTCGAGTATTCTCACACAACAAACTCTCAACATATTGCGAAATGGATGAATTTATGCTAGTTCTCTATCCAATTTCTCACTGTTACACACAAGATTCAATTCATAAATCTTGTAACCCATCATTTATTCATGTTGCAGTTATTATGATTGTAGCCGCTCTGCATTGAACTCTATTTTCTAACAAAATACCACACTTAATTTTTTTAATTTTTTTATAATGCAGCAAAGAAAAGAAAAACCTCAGCAAAAGAAACAAAATTACCTGATACAATAAGAGAAAAAAAAAGGACTGAAGCAGTTATTCTGGTACAGGCCTGGCAATTTTGTACCTCAGTTTCCTATTATGATTTTCCTGCCAAAAGTTCAAAGCAAACATCAATGCCATTCAAACCCATCCAGGACAAACATGCCTAATCCACAAGGCAGAGTTCAATATACTTAATCTTTCTGCCTTCTAATTGATGATTGGCCATGACAAACTACAACTATCAGCACTGTAAACCATTATTAAGAAGCTAATCACAAAATGCATGCACAAATACAATTATCCAATGCTTACCATATCCAACACCTTAGCATTACTCTTCTCAACTTGCCTAGCCAAACTATCAAGCTTACCCAACATTTTCTCATACAAATCCTCCAAACTCATTGTAGAATTCACCGTCTCCGATCCCATCAACTTCCCTAAATCCTTAACAGAAAACCCTTCTGCAACCATATCCAACTCCTTTTGATCATTTAAAACCCTCTCCATCCTATTCAAACCCTCCCCCACCTCATCATTCATCGCCGATGCACACTTCAACTCCGGAAACGGCGAATTAGGGTTAAAACACCCGTAGTTTCCTCGAAAATCCGGCCCAATGTTATCAATCCCAATCGATTTCGGGTCAAAACACCTTGAATTAACCCGAAACTGATACGCGCGATACTCATGCGTATGATACAACAACTCGCCTTGTACTGGCGTGGTAAACAACAAAAATACGCACGGATTCAAATCCTTCTCACCCTTCGCCGCCGTCTTAAGGCGGCTCAAAGATTGCGAAACGCAGAATTCCCTCATCGAAGGGCGGATTGGGGACTTCCTTCTCGCGGAAAACCAGCCGAGGAAATTACTGCCACTACTGCTACTATTGCTTTGATGAGTTGTTGAGGAGACGAGTCGGTGGAGCGTCACTGAGTCGACTCGGCCGAGCGAGTCGTAGAAGGAGAGAGGGATGTTAGGGCAGAAGAAGGAGGTAATCGTAGCGATTAGGTTAGAATCGGGGTTTTGGGGAGTGTTGTCGTCGGTGAGGGTAGAAGGGGTGAGATGGGTTACGTGGCCGAATAAGAGACCGTCCACGTCGCCGAGGGAAGTGGTGATGCGGTGCATCAAGGCGGATAATGTGGGGCCTGATATTGTGATCTTTTGGAATGGAAGATCGTCCATGGCGAGAGGGCGAGAGAGCGAGAGAGAGGGCTAGGTATTGGGAGAGAAGAGTGTGTTTTTTGGGTTTGAGGGAGAAGATAAGAAACGGTGTCGTTTTAATGGCTGGGCAATTGATAAATACCGTGTTTGGTTTGAGAAAAAAGGAGGGAAGGGAAGAAAAGGAAAGAGAAATTATTGGCTTTTTACTTTTCCTCCCATTATTAATATAATTATTAAATTCAGTTTGGCCATAAACTAATAGAAAAAACTTAGGATTAGAGAGTGGTTCGGGTTGAATATTCAATTGAATTAGATAATATATTGATTTAGTAAAGTTTTAATTTATCAAATTTGTTTTTTTATAATTGATTTGATTTGATAAAATTTTATTTTTATTTTAAAAAATAAAATAATAATTTTTAATTAAAATAATTGATTCAAGTTTGATTGATTGGTAATTCATAAATAAAAGTCTTTGGGCACCGATTATAAGCATGCTTTCTACCTTATATTATATTTTTTCTTTATGAACAATTCCTAATTTTACAATAAATATTGCAAGAATCAAAGAATCTGTGGACTTCCCTCATATAGTTAACCTTCCAAAATAAATTGAAAGCCAAAATTAGTCGTTTTTTACTCCTCAAAAAGTATAGGAAAATGCAGATTTTTGCTTAATCTCCTGTACTTGCCACCAAAGAACTTGTCGGAACCGCTCTAGTTTCAATGCATCAAGCAACTCATCATCGCTAATGGTTGGTGAATCCCTCATGAGCTCTATAAATCACACTCGATGATGGCTTGCTTGCTCATCAGTCATCAAGTAGTGTGGAAGAAGAGAGTGGACAAGGTAATCTGTGTCATTCTCAATTGTTATAATTTGTTGTCATGTAAGGAGAAAAACTCTTTTCAATAAAGATAATGATTCTTAAACCAATTTTATTCTTTCTGCAAAAAAAATTCCTTTTTCAGTTTTGATTTGGAGAAGGATCCAGGTTATGCGGGGACAATTTAACTGATTAGATTTTGAGTTTGTTTTTTAGATGTTATCAGTTTGAGTTTTACAAATCACAGGATTACTGAAGACTTATATAAATCATTAACTTTAAGACTCATATAATTAGTCGAGATGTGCACAAATTAACCCGAACACTCATGTTAATAATACAAAAAGTAAAACTAGATTAACTTTGAGTTGATTTTTTTTAAACTATTCATCAACCCGCAAGGATGAGTACGTTTAGTTTAATACCTATGTGAGAGACAAAAACGTAATTGTGAAATTTGATAATTTTGATTATTTAAGATTTTTTCTGTTTACTAACAAAATTCATATAATGAATTGAAAGAATACTATTATCCCAAACATTAATAATAATAATAATAAAAAACTAAATTAACTTTGAGTTGGTTTTTTTTTACTAGTCATCGACCCGCAAGGATGAGTATGTTTAGTTTAATAACTATGTAAGAGACAAAAACATAATTTTGAAATTTGATAATTTTAATTATTTAAGATTTTTTCTGTTTACTAACAGAATAATGAATTGAAAGAATACATTATTATCCCAATAAAAAAGATTATATTTTTCAAAAGAACTCACTGGCTTGTATTTACATATAGTAGACAAGAATATAAGAATATAAGAATTTGAATTCTACCCCCTCCCCTCCCCTATGATAGAATACTATTATCCCAAACATTAATAATAATAATAAAAAAAAACTAAATTAACTTTGAGTTGGTTTTTTTTTACTAGTCATCGACCCGCAAGGATGAGTATGTTTAGTTTAATAACTATGTAAGAGACAAAAACATAATTCTGAAATTTGATTATTTTGATTATTTAAGATTTTTTCTGTTTACTAACAGAATAATGAATTGAAAGAATACATTATTATCCCAATAAAAAAGATTACATTTTTCAAAAGAACTCACTGGCTTGTATTTACATATACTAGACAAGAATATAAGAATTAAAGAATTTGAATTCTACCCCCTCCCCTCCCCTATGATAGAGCGCACCACCTTGTAAAGCAGCACAAATAAACTGCAACAAAACATGATTACTCTTTATTCAGTTGTTGGCGGGACTTCGGCTCCTTCATCAGCAGCAGCCGAAGCAGGAGCAGCAGCTAGCTCTGGCTTAATCTCCTCAAGCTGCTGAACAACTTGTTCGGCTTCAGGACGAGCTGCTGGTGTGGGATCAACACAGTGCAGAGCTAATTTCAAAGTGTTAAGCAACTCATCATCACCTATAGTTTGTGCATCCCTCATAATCTCTAAATCAAAGACTTCATTAGTCCACTCTTCCTTCACTATTGAAGCAACCCATTGTGGCAAATCCATCCCATTCATTGGTTCACCTGGTGATTTCCCAGTCAAAAGCTCTAAAATGATCACCCCGAGGCTGTACACATCAGTCTTTGTGTTGGCGTTCTTGAGTTTCGAGAGCTCTGGTGCGCGATAGCCGAGTGTTCCAGCAGTGGCGATCACATTGGTGTTGGCAGCAGCAGTCATGAGCCTGGAGAGGCCAAAGTCTGCAATGTGTGCATTAGTTTGCTCGTCGAGTAACACGTTGCTTGATGTGAGATTCCCATGAATGATGTTCTCTTGGCTGTGGAGGTGATTTAGTCCACGCGCAACGCCAATGGCTATGTTCATCCTTGTTGGCCAATTGACAGTGGTTTCAGGCCCACGAGCTGCAAAAGAAAGATTAAGGTAGACAAGAATCGCTCCTGATGGTTAGGAATTTGCATAGCAAGACAAGGCCAGTTATTACTTTCTTTAAGTTTTTCTTTCCATCCCTGGTCTTTAATTCCTTTCCATCAATGTTCCCATGAAGCATAATAGACAGTTCTTGCTCAAAACTCATCTTTTACACCAAAACTGTACCTCACAAGTTCAATACAATCATTAACAACATCTTTTGGCTATTTAAGATTCATGAAAGCAAGATCATAAATTTCCTTCGTTTCAAACCAAGTGTTTCATGCTACTTTCAGCCTTCTTAATTTTTATTTCATCTTAATTTTAGTTCTCTAAAATGATTCCTAAATCATGAACTAATACAAGCAGTCAAAATGAATCATTAAAATGTGCAGATAGTGTAGATGACATAAAAACTGGCAGAATAAACTTACCATGGAGGTAGGATGCAAGGCTCCCTTTATGCATGTAGTCAAAAACAAGAAGCTTCTCTCCTTTGGGACCTAAATAATATGCCCTTAGTGCTAAGAGATTTGGGTGTCTAATCTTTCCAAGAGCAGCAGCCTCTGTCTCAAACTCCCTCTGTCCCTTTGTAGTCTTCTCCCTCAACCTTTTCACCGCAACTTGATTTCCATCCTCTAATGTTGCCTTGTATGCTGTTCCGTAAGTGCTCTTCCCCATTATCTCCGCAGTTGCACACAACAAGTCATCTGCTGTAAACAAAAATGGGCCATCAAAGTGGACTAACTTCCCACCCATTTCACCACCAGATTCAACTTCAGGACCTGCCGCAGCACCTGTTTTCTCACCTTTCCCTGGGAGTCCCCCCCGCGTAGTGGTTTTGCCACTCTTTTCCTTAGAAGCAGACCTTTTCTTCATCAAACAACAGAGCAGAATGGAACAGAGAAGCAGCAGCACAACTAGGAGAATACCAGCCGCTATGAGGATGATGTCTTTGGTGCTAAGTTTTCGGTGATGATGTTTTGGTGATCCTTTTGTTGGAGCTGGAAGAATTTCTGGAGGGGGTGAAGGACATGGGGTTGAAATGCTATAGCCACATAGCTGAAGGTTTCCCACAAAGGAGCTTGAATTGAACTTTTTAGCAATAGAAGAGGGAACAGAACCAGAAAGATTGTTGTAAGAAACATTGAAATAAGTGAGATTGGCTAGGCGAGCAAGAGAAGCTGGAATTTCTCCACTAAAATTATTTTGGGCTAAATCAAGCTGGTTGATGCTAGAAATGTTTCCAATAGAAGCTGGGATAGGGCCTTTGAACTGATTGTTTTTCAGGTTTAGCATTGAGAGGTTATGCAATCTATCAAAACCTTCTGGGATCTGATTTTCGAGACGGTTTCCCTCAAGATTCAGAGAGACTAACGAGGTTAAATTGGAGAAGCTAAATGGAATGCTTCCACTGAAAGCATTGTTTGAAATATCTAGCTTTTGGAGCCTTGAGAGACTCCCCATTTCATTAGGTATGGCTCCAGAAAGCTGATTGTGACTAAGAGAAATCTCTTGAAGTAAAGCCAACTTGCTAAGACTAACAGGAATAGTTCCAGAAATGCGATTATGATCAAGGGTCAAGAACTGAAGGAGAGAAGAATAGTTCCCTTTACTCCCCCAAGAATCTGGGATTGGCCCTGAGAGGTTGTTGTGTTGGATAGCAAGGAATATGAGAGAAGGGGATTGAGTAAGACCAACTGGGATCGACCCCATTAACGAATTAAAGCTCAAATTAAGTCTATATAACTTAGTAGAATTTGTAAGACTTGGAGGAATTGTACCAATGAGTGAATTGTTACTTACATCAAGACTCTGAAGAACAGGACAGTTACCAATTGAGGGAGGAATCGAACCTGAAAGCCGGTTGTTGAAGAGGTAAACCCCTCTAAGATTGCGAAGAAAACCAAGAGAAGAAGGGACAGTACCACCAAGAACATTGTCATGTAAACTAATCTTTCTGAGTGCTTGAAGCTGACCAATCTTCTCGGAGATTCTGCCACCTAGTCCCTTCCAAGGAAGCTGGATAGCAATAACCTGTCCTTTGACACATTTGATTCCTGCCCACCTACCAGAGCAAGCTCCATATCCACTATCATTCCAGCTGCGTAAAAACCCTTTGAAGTCAATCAGTTCATTCTTTATAGCTCGAAGAGATCGATAATCTGATTGGGTGACAACTACACCGTCCCATTTTTGGCTAGAAGCAAACTGGGGCAAAAAAACTAGTAGAAACAAGCATAAGTGTGCGCACAGAAAGCACTTGTCGCGGGAGTGACAAGTATTTTCCATGAACAACTTCAAGAAACAAGAAGGTAAGAAATGAAGAGAGTTTCTAAGAGTGTCTGCACTCTCCTCTCTTGAAGAAAGAAAAAGAATAGCAAGGAGGGGAAATTCGGTACGTGAGGGAGCAATGTGATAGTGGAGGTTAGAGAGGAGATAAGGGGGGACAAAAGGAGGGGGAGGGTGTAGTTTCTTCTCTGCTTCCAACGGCTAGTTTTACTTGTATACAATATGTTATTACTGAACGTTCATGAGCTGCTGAACCAGTCTTCAACCTGAACAGGGACCCTTCTCCAACGGCTATATTTCTTGGTCAGGGAACAACACCACACACATGTTTTCAGTCCCGGTCAAAACTCAAATTACAATTTAACCACAGTAAACTAGCATCTAGCCTCCAGGCAATACGTGGTAGTGTTAATTATTGGCAAATCATGAGACTAGTTTTCTGTGTCCTTCGTACAGGGCTAATCATTAAAGTCAAGCTTTTCTATGCATGCAACCACTGGGCTCATTGTTCAAGCACTCAACAGATTGATTTGCTCTCGTCATCGCCAAAGAGCATGTGCATGGATGCTTTTGGACCAAAATAGTTCATTGAGATCTTCGTATAGTGCATTTGCCCTTTTCAACTTTAGAAAATAAATAAATCCGCTGCCACAGACCACCACACTGCACTCTCATAAGTTTATTCATGCAGTATTATTTATATTATTTTAAAAATTAAGCCTCCCCACAAAAGCTCAATTAGATGGGAAAAAGGTCCGAATTCAATTGTTGAGAATAGAATCACGAACCTTCGTCCTCCATGTGACGGCAGAGGGCGGTAATTTGGGTCCATCACTTGCAGACAGAGCAATGCAAAAATAGTATCCAACTAAAGATTTATTAGGCCTAAATTACAGTGCAGATGCGCAAAACCAACGATAATAAAGCTTCCGAACAACCACCTGTATGCAGACATTGCAATCATGCAAACATGCTGATTTCTAGCTGCATTAGACCTGTAAGCAGACGGCCACTGAACCACAAAAACCTGACCTGCACCTCCCTCAATAATAACCCTAGCAGTATGAAGATATGTCAAGTGAGAAGCATCCTCTGGAGGACAGCAAGATTTACACATTCAGCTGCTACAAAGAACATGATGACTTGTAAAGAAAAGGTCAAGATCAAGATCAAGACCGAACATCATCTTGCATGTCAAAAAAAGGGGGGTTGTATGCACCTGAGTTAAATTTTGGCTTAAAAATCATTAGCACAAGGCATAGACACAGCAATGACAAGAACAAACTCATGTAACCATGACCATGCTCAATTGAACTACTGCTAAAGCAAACGGAATAAGCAAACACCATCATGCAAGAAGTCCACAAAACGTATCCCTGCTTGACAAAATCATAATTGGTGGTTCACACAATATGAATCCGTTATAGCCTAAGCACACATTTAGATTATCAAAGGTATGCATACCATTTACTTACTATGACTAGTAAAAAGTCCTACATAGATTCTCCAAGAACAGCACTGCTTGGAACCTCATCACCATTCAAATTAACCACCAATGACACCGTCATGATGCTGGTCAAGATCATACTGATCTAGACATTGCATTTAGGACCAACTCAATCAATAAATCAAGCATGCCCGCAAACTAATCTACACAAGGACATCGAGAATACACTTCTAAAACACATGATCAGACGCAAGCACCAAAAAGAAAACCTGTTGAAGGATATCCTGTCCCGTCAAGACAAACAAATTCATTGATGCAAATTCTTTTATGACTGATCAGTTGCAAGAACAAAAGTTATAACAATGTCACGAAAAAGTCTCAGACCCTTCCTTCCTAACAATGACGAAATCAATGTCTTGAAAATTTGATCATGCATGCATTCCAATTAACAGGCTACCAACAAAGTTCATCAGCATTGACTTACGAACGAAAACACATAACCAAGACACAGCAATCTCCCAACCACAAAATCAACCCCAAGATCCCATAGATCTGTCCAAATATTTCGAGTATGCGCAATCCAATCACAGTAAAACAAGATAAAGATTCACTAATCATGTAAAATCAAACTAATTACAGCCAATCATATGAATTACATCCTAAAAAGAAAGAAAAAACTTGTAGATCCGTTTACAGAATAACAAAACCCCATATGAAAAGGTACAAAAAATAAAATATAAATCCATACAAATTAGATCAAAATCCATTTATGATTCGTGTTTATTTCATCTACTAAAACACGTTAATTGATACCACATCCTCCAGATCCTCAAGCACGGGCAGCGGCCACAATAGGAGCGGCGGAGGCGACAACATTAGAGGCAGCGCCACCAAGGAATGAAGACAAGAACCCAGTACTCGCGTTATCTTGAACATCATCCAAGAAAAGATCCTCAGGAACACGAAAAGCGCCATGAGCACAGACAATCCCCACACCGACCAAAAGCGCCGAGATGATCAATGATCCAACGTTCGTTAGAAAAACCACGAAAACGCTCAAAACGATTAGAATCCCGAGCGTTTCACGGTCACTGAATGTCCGGCCGAAGAGGACCAGAGGCTGATCGGAAGCGCGGAAGAGATACAAGAAAAGCCAGGAGCAGAAGAGACCGACGAGGAGGAGGAGGGAGAAGGGGTTAGTAAGGAGGGAGAAAGCGAGGATTACGGAAATGATGGTGAGGTAATTGATGCGGAAATAGGTGTAGTTTTTGCGGATCCGGGTTGTGGCTTCGGATATGGATTCGGGTTTGGAGAAAGCGGATCGGTCGATTAGTTCGGAAAAGGGGCGGCGTTGGGAGAAGCCGTTGCGGACGGATTCGGTAATGTTGTTAAGGAATGCGCGTAAGGCGTGTGGAGGGAGTGGTGGTTGGGAAGCAGTGGCGGTGGCGGTGGTTGGTTGGGGGTTTGTGATAGGGAGGACTGGCGGAGATTGAGACGACATCGTGTAGATTTTTTTTTTGTTTGGAGGAAGGGAATTTAGGGAGATGAAAATGGCAAAGCTTAGAGAGACGATTTAAGGAATGATTTAGCGGAGGGATTTGAGAGAGAGAGAGAGAGAGATATTATTATTATTATTATTTTTTTATTTTTTACGGTCAATGTTTACTTTCCTTCTTAATTACGGTTCAGTCACCGACACGGGAGGACCAGCTTCGTCTTGCCTTCCTACCGTTAATTTGACAAATAAAAAGGTTTGACATGCCAGCTTTCTTGGTAGTTGGTTGGTACGTTCCTGTCTCTTCCTTTCTGCTGGAAGGATGGTGAAAGCCTAGAAGGGAAGGCTTAAATTTTGGAAGCCCAATGGGGTTTCAAGAGAGTTTGGGCTTAGCACAAAAAAACGCCCACCTTGACCCAGGGATTCGCGGGATGGTTAAGAAATAAAAATAAGAATAAAAATTAAGGATGCTTTTAGCATCTCTTAGCTTGGGAGGTGAAAATAAAAATACGTTTTTTTATATAAATTATTTATATTTATTAAATTCGGTTAAACATGGTGAATGAACTTGAATCAGCATTAATATTTTTATTTTAATAAAAAAATATAATTAATTAGAAAATGTTTAAGAATGTGATAATGATTGTTTTTTAAAGTATTTTTTGTTTGAAAATATATTAAAATAATTTTTTTTTTAATTTTTAAAAAATTATTTTTTATATTAATATGTCAAATTTTCATCTAAAAAATAAAAAAATATTAATTTAAAATATAAAAAAATTAAAAAACACACGAGTCAGGATATTTTTTCAAATACTGTTGTTCTACCGCTTCAAACAAGAGAAGAACGGTGCGGTTACACGACCAGTATCAGACAACATCATGCAATCAGATCCAAGATATTTGGTTAGAATATGCTCAGATCATTCATCTTAATTTATCATATGCTAACTTCTCTAGCTCCATTGACAAGTCTTTTACCATCTGGAAGTTAGGATATTGTGCATGGGGGCTGAGTGGCTGACAGAAATGATTCTTGGAATTGAGAATGAAAGGGCATCAAATGAGCAGCAAAGATGCATGCAAGATTACCTGCTTCAAGCAGGTGCAGAGGCATCTCGAATCACTTTCTTTGATACACAAATGATGATCTGCAAGAATCTGTATAATGCGCCAGATTCGAACAATTTGTAGATCTAGCTAGTAGCTAGCAACACAGAAGAAAATGATACTAGAGTGCCTTTTATGGAGATGGTGTGAACAATCCAATGTCTGAGTTCTCTTCGTTGCAGGGTTAACAAGATTTATGGTGAACAGTCTGAACAAGAATCAGTAACTAGTTTGAGATCATATGAGGATGCAAAGTCTAAATATCTAAATATGCATGTCAAAGAACATCCATTAATGACTAAACAGTTATTTAGGTTATATTTCAAGCAATTAAAAACATAGTTTTTTCCCATAAAAGAGGCACAGTTTAAAAGCATTCACGTTCTCCATGCCATAACCCTAGACGGAAACAGAGATATCCTACTTAGATGAGGTTTCTACAACCGCAAAGCACCAAAGACGCATCTGTCTGAAAGCGTGGTGTCAAGTCTGATAGCAAGTCAGGCAAGAAGCTTGCTTTAGAAGGTGGAACCATTCCAACCAAGGTGGGAGCGCTGTAAAATAAGGCAAGCATCAAACCATTAGTAGTGGCAGAAAAAACCCATAAAAAGGTAGTCGATATCAACAAAATCAGAAAATAAGTTGAATCCTAAGGGAATTCAGCAACTGTTCTCCCGCGGCCCGGCCAGTTTAAAAACAGTAAGGGTTTAATTACATGATCTAGTATTGGTGTAAAGCACGCAAACACTGTGCATAATCTTGGCTTTGATGGACCTTAAATACACGAAGAGTGCAATGATAAGAAAAATGCAGATGACAATGATCATCTTCTGGACAATTAGATGTGGAGATGGCTTGCCTGGACATCATAAAACTTGAGGAAGAACCGGGACTTGGGCACCGACAGCTTTGACAAAAGAATAGTTGAAATTGCAGAACTCAGTTTCTTGTTCACATCACTGCTAAGGCCACCAATAGATACCAATTCACCATAAGCTGCTGGCTCCTCAGTTCCTCCAAATGAAATTGGAACCGAGCCCTTCAACACAATCATTACATACTGCAGGATTGCACGCATAAAAATAGTTAAAAGACACATCTAGTGGGCAAACTAAGATATCAATCAACGCAAACATGCAACTTTCTTTTAGGTTGTAAAAACTTAACTAACAAAAACATAAAAGCAGAAAAAATTTAAACAAAGAGACTACTGGTGTAGGTGTAAGAGAACATAACTGTCGACGTCCACTATAAAGATGAACTAACCAAACATGCGGCCAGTGATAAAACCCATTTTATCTTTCATGGCCAAACAAGTGATAGTTGAATTAACTATATTATAAGCTACGTACACGAATCACTTCTGCCAATCGCACTTGAACATTGGATTTCTCAACGAAACTCTTCAAATGAGATCCCCCCAAGAAGCAGGTGATAGTCAAAACCTAAACCTATCCAGGTCAAAATCAAAAGATAAACAACCCAATCATATCAAGTGAGTTTAGAACCATAAACAAACTCAAGCTGCCATGACCGTGCCAAGAACTCAAGTATCCAGACAGAAGATTGCAAACAAGCATACAAATACACTCGAGGCAAGCACATTTAACATCAACAATAACCCACTTAATCATTACAGAAATAAATATTTCCAAAACTTTTGAGCATCAAGAAAATAATAAAACACATTAACCAAATCATGAATACCCACTTTAGAACATTTAACAGACTAATTGTTTCAATAATACGGAATCTTTTTCTTGCACAGAGGAACCCACAAAGAAGTTGTAACAGACTAACAGACCATAAATTTTTAACATTCTATCCACATTTCAGCATTCAAGGCTAAAAAACATGTATAACAAAAGGGTATTACCAAAATGAGGAGATTGAGCTAAACACACCCTAGAACCACAAAATAAAATGAAATAAAAAATTTTTTTTAAGGAATCTGAGGCAAAAGGAAAAAAAAATCTTACAGACTCAGGTTTCTTGATGATTTTGGCGACCTGAGAGGAGGCTTCAGAGAGGATGGCAGATGTGTTGACGCCATCAAGATTAACGTTCGTCGAAATGTTCAAGCAAGGCATTTTCTCTGTCGATTGTTTCCACTAAGCTCTTGTTCTCTTTCCTGCTCATAAAACCCGCCTGCAAATAACTATATAAAAGAAGGCTCACCACGTTGCATTCTACGGACTGTTCTGGAAGTATAAATTGGTGAAATGACTGAAGGGACCTTGTTGGCATGCTCGTGTGTAGTGTACGTAGAAGTGCTTTTTTTATTATTATTAATGCAGGTATTCGGGTTAGCTTGTACGTATTTTAATTAATCTCATGAGCTCTTAATTAATCTCATGAGCTCTAAAATTAATGACAATGTAAATTTCCAGTAGCTTTAAAATTTATAAAACTTGAATGAATAACTTCTAAAGAGTAAACATAAAGTTTGATCAGTTAAGTTACACATTTCAAAGTTAATTTTCATTGTTTTTTTTAATTATCTAATATAAAAATTATTGAAAAGAAAAAATAAATACATTTTTAGTATTAATTTTTATTAAAATGAATTTCTTAAACAATCATATTTTAAAATAAATATGTTGTTAAGTTTACTATTAATTATTTATTAAAAAAAATTACATGGCATTTGAAAAATATTGTAGCTGTATACAAGAATACATTATTTATTAAAATAACATGTTATAATAATTTTATCTTACCATCCGAAAAACTTAATATTGACTTTTAAGAGTGTCGAGCTTATTAATTATTATTAAATTGATTTAGAGTAAAAAAATCTTTTTAAATCTTAATTGCACTATGATACAACCAAAACACCCTTAGAAAAAAAAAATTGCCATTAAGAGATTTTTTTGTATTTTCACAATAGTTTTTTTTTTGTTATTATAATATTAGTTGAAGGGAAATTTGGTATTTTATCAAATATAAAAAATAATAAATAATTAAAAAGCATATTAAAACAATCAAAATGCTTTTAAAAATAAAAATATTTAAAACTATTTTTTTTTGTTATTTAAAAATATTTAAAACTATTTTCAATTTGACCCTTATTCTTTTGATTTATATTTTTTTCCTTGGCCTTTTTTGTAAAAGTTTTATTAGTTTTTAATTTGATCCTTTAATCCAAATTAATGGTGTTATGTTTTTCAACTTACTCCTCATTGTTTTGATTTCTATTTGTTTTTCTTGGTCTTCTTGTAATAGTTATTATTCTTTTCAATTTCACCATTCAATCAAAAATTTATTTTTTATTTTTTATATCAATTTTGATTCTCATTCTTTTTGTTTTTTAGTCCTTTTCTAAATTGAATTTCTTTTCTATTTTACCTTTTAATCAAATATAAATTTTATTTTGCATTTTACCCATATTTATGGGGTTTATATTTTCCTGGCATTATATTTTTGGATTTGTTTCCATATTCTTAGATGCAATTTATCTATTACAAGGGAGGACATATTTATTTAATAAGAAATTAATCAAAGTAGGGAAAGCATGGAATTAATTGAAAGAATGATTCATTTCATGGAGTTGTTCATCAAAGTAGAAACTGAAAGTGATAAGGAAGGAATATCAATAAAGGAAAAGGATAGAACAACAAAAAAAGGTTGATATTTTTAATAATATGTTTTAAGGTATCTAAGAATGCATTTTTTAGAGTGTTTGGAAACGCGGATCATTTCGTGTTTTTTAAAAATTCATTAAAAAAAAAATTTACTATTTTTTTTTAATACGTTAATCTCAAAAATAATTTTTAAAAATAAAAAAATATCATTTTGATATATTTCAGAATGAAAAACACTTTGAAAAACAACCGCAACCACACTTCTAAATATACCTTTTATAGCTAGGCTTTGATTATCTTTGATCTAGATAGTATATAACATAATTTTATTTTGTTATATTAAATTAAATTATATAGATGATAATGTAATGTAATTTAATTATATTATAATGATATTGATAATTTAATCATCATTATATCATTGAAACTATGATAAAATAGTTTCAATCCTTCATTAATGTATCCGAGGTAAAATATCTCAATTTATTTTCCTTCTTAAATTATTGTTAATGTATTTAATAATGTGATTTTTTTTTTCATTTCATGTGCTAGACACAACAACGGCTAATATATCTTTCAGTCCTTATTTATGTTTTTTTTTTTGAAAAACATGTCCTTTTTATTATAAGCATGTTCTTTTTAAATGACAAAAAATCTATCATTATCTTAAAAAAAAAGATTTAATGCAAAAAAGAAGAAGAAGCATACCGTTAACATTTCTTTGTAGTAATATAAAAAAAACAAAAGAACAATTGATACGAGAAAACTATATCAAAATTGACAATAAAAAAATAATATATATTTTATTTCCATTAGATATTTATGAACTATTTTTTTTATATAAAACTTTGCATATTTAATAGGTTTATATATAATGATTTATAATATAATTTTTAATTTACCATAAAAAACCCCAAACCTAGCATAACATTATGACATAAAAGGATGTTTTTTTTATTTTTAAATATCCTTTTAATTATTCAATTTAAAGAATTTAATTATAAAATCCTAACACTCTTGATATTTTTTAGACCTCAAAACCCAAATTTTAATTTTAACATAGTTACATAAAGAAAAAACACATAAAAATGACCAAATTTTCACCCTCTAATCAACCTAAACACTCAAAATCAAATAATATAACCATATTATTCGATAGTTTCACCCACATCTACCTAATGTTTTATATGTAAAATGCCTTGATATTCTTTATTTTATGTTTTGAAGGCACTTTTAGATGAAAGATGCAAAAAGGAGTAAATTAGTAGATTTGACGTTCAGTCGATGTTTTGTGCAGTTCTAGAGATCAAAATGAAGTGATTCTAGTGACACTAAAAAGCTAATATTCATACCTTTCTGAAAATGTAATGCAAGAAAAATAAAAAGACAAAGAGCATGGAAATCACATCCTTCAAAATCAAATATCGCATTCTGTCAATGTTGACCTTTGGTCATTCAAAATTCAATATCTGGAGCTTCAAAAATCCAATTGATGCAAAATCAATTTTCATGGATTCCTAATTCAAAGACCTATAAACGCTCCAAATTTCAGTGCAAAAACGATGCCATATGAGGGAGATATGATTTTTCAAAGATGACAGCTAAATTCTGCCAGCAAGTAGGTTTCGTGAAGAAACGAATCCAAATTACATCCAGAAGCATCCAAACCGACATACAAGTTTTTTTTAGCAATTTAGCTCTTCTAGTAAATCAATCTAGAAGGTCAAGAAAGGCAGCCACCAACAACAAACTAGCCGCCAGCCGCCTTCACACTACCACCATTTATTGATGTTCACACTTGAACTTTGATTTTTCTTACTTACAATTTGTGTATAAATAGGCAGCTAAGTTTATTCTATTAAGGGAGCCAAAAGAGAGTGCAATAGAACAAAAGAAAGAGGGGTGGCAACCAGAAGTGAAGAAACACAAACTCTCCCCTCTACAAATCAGAAATAATGTATTATTCATAGGGGTGTTTATGGTCCGGTTCGGTCCGGTTTTAACATAAAAATTCAACCGAATCAGAAAATACTATTCCTTGTTAATATAACCCGAACCGAACCGAGAACCGGTTCAAACCGAACTAGTTTTGTTCGGTTCGGTTCGATTTTTTAGCCTTAGAAACCAGAAAAACTGAAATCAGTTAAATAAGAGAAAACTTGGCCCAATCACAATCACTTGACAAACTTGGCCGAATCACATTCAAAAAAATCCTTGTTGAAAACTTTGAATCCAAGCTCTTCGGTTGAGATCTAAAAGATCTCCCTTAATTGAATCATAATCACTGAATCTATCCATATTAGAACAACTACATGTTAACAAAGATTTTAATAGCATCCCGTAAAGTAGAGAGTAGAAAGGCAACAATATAAGAGAAAAGGAAAGGGGAAAGGGGGAAAAGGGAGAGAGGGAAGGGTAAGGCCACTGGAAAAGGGGGAAGGGGGGGAGAGAGAGCAGGGAGGGATGGATGGATGGGGTTGCTGAAAAGGAAAGGGAAAAGGGGGAAAAGCTGGAAAGGTTTTGGGGAGGGGGGCGGGCTGGAAAGTTTTGGGGGGGGTAATTTATTATTAGGTTTAGTGTTTTCTTTTATATATTTTTTTAAATTCAATTAAACCAGTTCGGTTTGGTCCGGTTTAACCCTTCTTAAACCGGAACCGAACCGGACCGGGTGGTTTTTTAAATTTTTTAATCGGTTTATTCTATCGATTCGGTTAATTTTTTCTCGGTTTAATCGGTTGGTCGATTTTTTTGAACACCCCTAATTGTTCATTCTTTAGGAGTAGTTGTTCAATAGATATGCAAGACTAAGCTTGTTTTCTTGATTGCAAGTACGCAAAAACCTTTAGATTTCAAGAACCGTGAGATTTATTCTTCCATTTATTTTCAGTTTGTATTATGAACGAGTATGTTTGTTTTCTTATGCATATTTCCTATGATTGTTTATCGTAATTTGCTAGAGCGGACTCTAAATTATTATTGTGAACAATCTATTGCCAAGTTTGATATCAAAACTGGAGTTGTGGTATATAAACTTGTGAAGCTACTAAGCTTGATAATTATAGCAGAACTATGTTATTAAACTTAGGGAGAACATTCGATCAAAGCAACACAAGCATACAACTTGGTTGTTAAGATTAATGAATTTTAAGCTAGGGTAATTAATTTGTGCGACTGCGACATTTGTCTGCTTGTGTTGTTTTGATCGAATGTTCTTCCTAAGTTTAATAATGTTGTTCCGCTACAATTATCAAGCTTAGTTGCTTCACAAGTTTATATACCACAACTTCGGTTTTGATATCAAACAACAATAGATTGTTGACAATAATAATTTAGAGTCCGCTCTAGCAAATTATGATAAAGAATCATATGAAGTATGCATAGAAAAACAAACATACTCGTTCATAATACAAACTGAAAATAAATGAAAGAATAAATCTCACGGTTCTTATCTGAAGGTTTTGGCGTCCTTGCAACCAAGAAAACGAGCTTAGCCTTGCATATCTATTGAACAACTACTCCTAAAGAATGAAGAATACATGATTTCTGATTTGTAGAGGGGAGAGTTTGTGTTTCTTCACTTCTGGTTGCCACCCCTTTTTCTTTTGTTCTACTGCACTCTATCTCCCTCTTTCTTGGCTCCCTTAATAGCATAAACTTAACTGTCTATTTACACACAATCATAAGTAAAAAAAAATTAAAGTTCAAGTGTGAACATCAATAGATGATAGTAGTGTGAAGGTGGCTGGTGGTTGGCAGCTAGTTTGTGGTTGATGACTGCCTTCCTTGACCTTCTGGATTGATTTACTAGAGGAACTAAATTGCTAAAAAAAACTTGTATGTCGATTTTGATGCTTTTAGATGTAATTTGAATTCGTTTCTTCACGAAACTTGCTTGCTGACATAATTTAGCTGTCATCTTTGAAAAATCACATCTCCCTCATATGACATCGTTTTTTGCTGAAATTTGGAATGTTTATGTCTTTGAATTAGGAATCCACGAAAATTGAGTTTGCATCAATTAAACTTCTGAAGCTCCACATATTGAATTTTGAATGACCAAAGGTCAACATTGGCAGAATGTGAGATTTGACTTTGAAGGATGTGATTTCCATGCTCTTTGTCTTTTTATTTTTCTTGCATTACATTTCCAGAAAGGTATGTATGTTAGCTTTTTAGTGCCACTGGAATCACTTCATTTCGATCTTTAGAACTCACACTCTTCACAAAACATCGACTGAACATCAAATCTGCCAATTACCTCCAATTTACTCCTTTTGCATCTTTTCATCCAAAAGTGCTTTCAAAACATAAAACGAAGAATATCAAGGCATTTTACATATAAAACATGGACAAAACATTAGGTAGATGTGGGTGAAATTATCGAATAATATGGTTATATCAAATACACCCACACTTAACTCTTGCTTGTCCTCGAGAAAGACTAAATAAAATTAAATTGAAAATAACTATGATCAATCTCTTAATCTCCCATCAATGTCCAAGAGTATATGCATTATAAACAAGAATACAATCAAGAAGGATAAAGAGTATAAATTTTCATGAATTCATTTACATGCAAACTTCAAAACTCAATTAATTGTCAAGATTTAAATGAAATCTATGTCATGCCAAAGTGATAGGTCCTCTCATTGATATACACTCCAACACTCACGTGTTTAGGGTTTATGTGTTTAAATCTCTCAAATTCAATCAAAGAGAATGTTCTACCATAAGCTTGCTTTTCAATCTCATCTCCATTAGCAACTTATTACAAGTACTACATGAATCAAAAGGTCTTATTTTCCGGTTGTAATGGGGCTAAGGTTAAGGTGAGGTAAAAGAAAGTAAAAGGA
Source organism: Populus tremula (assembly GCA_964019445.1). NCBI lineage: Eukaryota > Viridiplantae > Streptophyta > Magnoliopsida > Malpighiales > Salicaceae > Populus > Populus tremula. Next base: position 11,743,840 of record CAXHTJ010000008.1, read on the forward strand.
AAGGTTCAAACAAAAAATAGAGCACTCTGAAAAATGATATTTTAAACAAGATATTCCATCAAAGCTCATAAATTTTTCATCTTTAATCACCAATGCTTAACTCCTTTTGATTTCAAGCTCTTTCAACATAAAACCTTAAGAACATAAAGGAATACTTTTTTTTTTTTTTTTTTTTTTCTTGTTTTTCACCTTCGGCAACTTTGCCCATCTTTTCATTAAACATCACTTCTTTTTTTTCACATAATTTCCAACCATAATTCCATAAGATATCACAAGTATACACTCTACCAATCCTTGGCCAGGGGAAAAGAAAAACATATATAAAGTTAAGGCTTATACATGGATAAAGCAAAAAAAGATAACCAAGCTCAAAACGGGTTCACTAAGGATAATATGCTTTAGGTTGGCTTTTTGGCTTGAGGGGTTAAAATTCCTAATGCCTTTATCATCTTCATGTATATTTGTAATGGGATATAATTCAATAAGATATGAAGCAAGTTCTAGAGATACTTATCATTGAAAGAATGCACACTCAAAGAATATAATGTTGAAGGCTCAAAAGCTTGCATTGTATAACACTATAAAGTCAACATGGCATATTCTCAAAGTCAATCCCTAAACCAATTAAACCTTAAAATTTGCATGCATACTCCTTCATTTGATTTATATCTTCATCTATCTCAATTAATTCTCATACATAATACTCATATTTCAAAAACCAATGGGAGTTAAAAAGATCAAAATTTTTTTTTTTTTAAAAAAACAAAAAAGAAAATTAAAATAAGAAAACCAAAATTCTCTCAATACCCCCACACTTAAAACACAACATTGTCCTCAATGTTGAAATAAAAGCAAAGGAACATAAGAGAATGACAAAGATAAAATAAAATACGAAAAATAAAAGATAAGGAAAAAGAAAGCAAATCTGATTTTTTTTTTTTTGTGCTGGGTTGCCTCCCAGTAAGCGCTTTTGTTTTATGTCATTGGCTCGACATATTGCATGCTCATTCTTCATAGATTAGTTCAGATAACTCTACGGAAGCGGTGAGTTCTGATGTCCAACCTTCATAGAAAGGTTTCAAACGATGTGTATTGACCTTGAGTACTTTGTTGGTTTCTAAACTTGTAATTTCAACTGCACCATAAGAAAAAACATTAGAAACAACAAATGCTCCAATCCAACAAGAGCGCAATTTTCCAGGAAAAAGTTTCAAACGCGAATGATAAAGGACTTTGTCTCCAACATTGAGCTCTTTTCTTGTAATCATTCGATCATGAAGACTCTTAGTCTTTTCTTTGTAAATCCTTGCATTCTCATAAGCATCAGTTTGTATTTCTTCCAATGTGATTCCAATCTTTTTGGGCACCAAAAAGATAGACGCCACCCATTCACTACCTGTGATGGGGGGAATTACTTCTGCATCATGGAGGATAGTTTGCAAAGCTTGCAAAGCCAATGCTGATTCATACACGTTTTGGGAAACATATATATGCCTCTCCACCTCTTCTATCTTGGCAAAATCATAGCCATGCTTAATTCATCCTCACAATCAAAATCACAAACTTGCTGCACACTTATCAACTTGGTCATAACATGTGATAGAATAAATATTGCTATAAGGACATGTGATTACATCATGAAAATTAAATTTAATCTTTTCATCTCCTACCTCCATAGACAAAGTATCCTTACCACAATCAATCTTTGTATTGACAGTTTTCAAGAATTGTCCCCCAAACAATATAAGAATGTTGTTTGATGAATCACAAGAATCATGTTCCATATCAACAATATAAAAATCGCATGGAATGACCAAACTATCAATCTTGACTAGGACATCTTCAATCACACCAAGTGGATAAACAAAACTATGATCCTCAAGTTGTATTACAATACTAGTTTTATTCAAAGGCTCCAGACTAAGAGAATCATAAACATGTTTAGGCATAACACTAATGGATACACCTAAATCGCATAAAGCCCTTTTAAAACTAGCATTACCAATAACACATGGGATAGTAAATGCACCTAGGTCTTTTTGCTTCAAAGGCATATTCTTTTAAATAACAACAGAAAGAACTTCACCCATACTTACCGTTTCGTGACCTTTTAGTTTGAAAGCTTTCTTGGTAGGACACAACTCCTTCAAGAATTTGGCATACTTGGGAATTTGCTTGATAACATCAAGCAAAGAGATGTTGAGTTCCACTTTCTTGAAAACCTCTCAAATATCTTTTTCCGTCCTCTTTTCCGTCCTCTTTCTTTGACCTAGAAGAACTCACAGGAAATGAGGGAATTGTTTTAAAACTAGAATTCATTGAGTGAGGAGTTACCTTTGGAGTGTTGGTCGATGTTTCAGTTTTTGGAGGAGGATGTTCCTTCTTTGTACTCAATTCGGTTTCTATATCTTTTTCTTCCTCCATCTCAATTTGTTTCGACCTTTTCTCTTCAAGTTCTTTCCCACTTCGCAGTATGATTGCACTAACATTTTTTTATTGGATTCAATGCTTAGGAGGGCAATTTTCCATTCATTTGTGCTTCCAATTTCCCTACACTTAAAGCTACTTGCCCCATTTGTTTTTTCAAGTTGTGAATACTTGACCTTGTTTCCTGTTGAAAATACATGACATTTTGTTGCAAGGTAACAGTATTAGAGGCCAAAGTTTTCATCATCTCATGAAGATCATCATTGGATGATAACCCCATAACATTGGAGTTTGTGAATGGAGGAGGTTGTCTTGCTTGATAATTATGTTAGGATTGAAATCCATAGGGATGGAACAGTCGGCCTTGATTGCCTTGTTGGGATGGGTTGTCGTAGCGTAAGTTGGGATGATCTCTTCATCCGGGATTGTAAGTGTTGGAAAAGGGATCATATTTACGTTGGGACTGTCCGTTGAATACTTCATCAATTGCATGAGCTTGTTCAATGTAATCTTCTTGCATTGTTGGGCACATATCTGAAGCATGTCCTTGTAAGGAGCATATGCTACAAACTTTCACCTGCTGCACATTTCTACAAGCCAAAGAAAGCACAAGAAAAGTAAGATCATTAACTTTATTTTCAAGGTTAGAAATACTTACCTCATTTACTCGTTTGTTGGAGAAGTCTCCACGAGTGCCAAACTGTTTTGAGTTGGCTGCTATGTTTGATATTAATTGGCTTGCAACCTCGGGTGTCTTATCCACCAATGCGCCTCCACTTGCAGCATCAATGATACCACGGTCAGTAGGCATCAATTCTTCATAGAAATATTGAATGAGCAGCTGATCAGGTATTTAATGATGAGAGCATTGAATGCAAAGTTGCTCAAATCTTTCCTAATATCCGGAGAGTGTCTCTCCATGAGATTGCCGAATCCAACATATTTCTTTCTTTATGTTGGCAACTCGAGATGTTGGGAAATACTTTTCAAGAAAAATCTTCTTCATGGCATTCCAAGTTCTAATAGATCCTGGGAGAATAGAGAAAATCCATGCCTTTGCTGCCCCCTTTAAAGAGAAAAGGAAAGCTTTCAACTTAACTTGTTCTTTATCAACTCCATTCAGTTTTATGCCAACACAAACCATATGTAACTCCTTGAGATGAGTATGAGGATCTTCTCCTGCAAGACCATTGAATGTTGGTAACAAATGTACAAAACCAGAGTTGAGCTCAAAGTTTACATTATTGTCAATGTTTATGCACAATGGTTGATTTTCCATGTTAAGAGCAACAAACTCCTTGAGTGTTTGTTGTCGTGCAACCGCCATGGTGTTAAGGCGAGCTTCCTTTCTTAACCTGCGTAAAGTGCTTTCTATTTTAAGATCAACCTGCACTTGAATTTGATTAGTAGAACGAGTCACATGCATCAATCGCTAAGAAAACTCAAAAGAAAGCAACCATACAAGAGATAAAAAATAATGCAAATTATATGAAAAACCCACGCTAGAAAACTAAAACTACCTAAAAACCTTAGCAAACAGTAGAATTTGGCCTCGATAGGGTGGGGCTAGTGGTTTTCCACTAGTCTTGTTCAGAACATCGTTTCCCTTCAGGAAACAAAAGGTAGAAACCTAATTTCACAAACAAATTTTGTTTTAAACAGTACCGCTGCCGCAAGTGAACAGTACCGCCGCAAGTGAAAATTCTATATCTTTTTTTTTTTTCAGAGATATAAATAACAATCATAGCAACTAAAAAAAACAATACAAGTACAAAAATCAATTAAAATTAAAATTACTTCCCCAGCAACGGCGCCATTAAACCTAATCTAAACAAACTTCAAATTTCCAATTTAATTTTTTCAATATGATTAACAAGCCAAACCACCCACTCTCTGCTTTGAGATGAACCTGTTGGTTTTTAAATCGACAATTTTTATAGCTAAATGTTTCTCTTAGTTTTTCTTTTCCGATGGCTTTCTCTCTTCTTTCTTGAGTTTTAGGAACTGGAACTCAAAAGAAAATAAAGTTTAACCACCAAAATGAAGATGTCAAAAACCCACAGGGAGAAACAGAATTTCAAGGACGGAAATGCATGCAATCCACAGAACATTTGAGTGTGCATCAACAGTGATTTTCACTGTTCAACCACTTATTTTTTAATTGTAATTGCAATGTAATCATAATGGTAATGTAATCTTCAAGCAGGTACAGAGGCATATTGTATTTACAGTTTTTAATACGCAAATGATAATTTTCAAGAATCTGTATCATGTCCCAGATTCAAACAATTTACTGCGCTAGAAGTAACACGGAAGAAATGATACTAAAGTGTTTTTTATGTAGATGGTTTGAACACTCCCATGCCTGAGTTTAAGATCATAAGAGGATGCAAAGTATAAATACACAACGCTGAGCATGCCAAAGAACATAGTTTTCCCATGCATGACTGAACGGTTGTTAGGTCTCAAGCAAAACATAGTTTTCCCATAAAAGAGGCACAGTTTAAAAGCTTTCACGTTCTACATGCCATAACCCTAGACAGAAACAGAAATATCCTACTTAAATTTCTACAACCGCAGAGCACCAAAGACGTGGTGTCAAGTCGCTAGCAACTCAAGCGAGAAGCTGGATTTAGAAGGTGGAACCATTCCAACCAAAGTGGGAACCCTGCAAAATAAAGCAAGCACCAAACCATTAGTCGTGGCGGAAAAAACAATAAAATGGCAGTCAATATGAACATAATCAGAAAACAAGTTGAATTCTAAGGGAATTCAGTAACTATTTTCACAGTTTAAAACAGTAAGGATTTATTTACATGATCTAGTACTGGTGTAAAGCATGCAAACACTGTGCATATTCTTGGCTTTGATGGGCCTAAACAAACAGCAAGAATGCAACGATAAGAAATATGCAAATGGCAATGATCATCTTCTCGACAATTAGAAGTTGAGATAGCTTGCCTTGGCATCAAAAAATTTGAGGAAGAACCGTGACTTGGGCACCGACAGCTTTGACTCAAGAATTGTTGCAATTGCAGAACTCAGTTTCTTGTTCACATCACTGTTAAGGCCACCAACAGATACCAGTTCACCATAAGCTGCTGGCTGCTCGGTTCCTCCAAATGAAATTGGAACTGAGCCCTTCAACACAATCATCACATACTGATTGCACGAACAAACGGTTAAAAGACATATCCAGTGGGAAACCATGATAGCAATCAATGCAAACATGAAAATTCCTTTTAGGTTGTAAGAGCTGAAAAATAACACAAACATAAAAGCAGAAAAAAATTTAAATTATGAGACTTTGAGTTTTGCAGGTGTAGGTGTACAGAACATAATAATTGTCGTCCACTATAAAGATAAACAAGTGACATCCGAATTAACTATATTATAAGCTTACACGAATCAATTCAGCCAAATCACTCGTTGACCATTGGAGTTAAGTTCTCAACGAAACTCTTCAAAAGAGAAACCTCCCAGAAAGTTTTAAAAAAATAGCATTGCAGAAAAAAGCATAGCAAGATACTCAAAACCTTAACTTTTCCAGTTCAAAATCAAATGATAAACAACCCAATCATATCAAGTGCGTTTAAAACCATGAACAAACCCAAGCTGCCATGGAACCCCCAAGAACTCAAGTATCCAGGAGAGAAGATTGCAAACAAGCATATAAATACACTTAAGGCAATCACATTTAACATCAACAAAAACCCACTTAATCATTACAAAAATGAATATTTCCAAAACTTTTGAGCATCAAGAAAATATAAATACAGTGAACCAATTTTAATACCAGCAGCTAGAATACACACTAACCAAATCAATAAAAACCGACTTTAGAACTTTTAACAGACTAATTGTTTCAATAATACAAAATCTATTCTTGTACTGAGAAACTCACAAAAAAGTTGTAACAGTCCATAAATTCTTAACATTGCAGCAATAAAAAAAACATTAAAGAATCTGAGGCAAAAGGAAAAAATCTTACAGACTCGGGTTTTTTAATGATTTTGGCTACTTGAGAGGAGGCTTCAGAGAGGATGGCAGATGTGTTGACGCCATCAAGATTAACGTTCGTCGAAATGTTCAAGCAAGGCATTTTCTCTGTCGACACTTCACAGCACGCACTTGTTCTCTTTGCTGCACATAAAACCCTCCAACAAATAAAAATAAATAAAAGAAAAAACCGTCACCACACTTGCCTTCTATGGATTGTTCTGGAAATATAAATTGGTGAAATGACTGGAGGACCCTTATTGTATAGAAGTGCTTTTTATTTTTTTTATTTTTTTTTCATTTTTAACTCAATTGGTGTTTGGTGCCCTTCACCTCCTATATTAAAAAATATTGAAAAACAAAAATTTATGCCTTTTGAATATAATTTTAAAACTCAGCCTGCGATTAGGTAGGAATTGAAAGAATGATACTGTCAGTCCTCTATCTAAAAACCCTAAGAGGAGATCATAATTTACTGCCGACACAAATTGTGGCATTTACAAGCCTCATCCAGCACATGAGGGGCCTGCTTCGATATTCCATTATAAGCTGTAAAATATTTCCAAAACCTTTGTATCTTTACATGCTGTCTGGAAATTTTTAAATTGAATTTAGTTATAGAGTTAAATCAATTTTTGTATTTAAAATTCTTATAAAAATATTAATTTAAATTTTAAATAAAAATTCAAGTCATCAAAAAAAGATAAAAACACTATAAATCAACTCCTCTACATATTAACACTCAAAATAATATTTGAAAAATACTCATCATCAACTATTTGCCAGTCTATTTATTTTGTTTGTGTTTTTCTTATGTATTTGGAGCCATGAAAAGATATATTTATTATTTAGATTTAAATAACGGACCCAAGCTCAAGTGCTGGGTGTGTATCCAATATGGGCTCGGGCATCACACCCGAGCCTAGACATCAAGCCTACACCTAGTGCCCTTAGGGCTTAGGTAAGTCCCTAAGCTTATATGAGCTTAGATATTAGGTGAGGGAGTAGCATCCGGCTAATGTTTTTTGGGCTTGGATATCATTTTCAAGATCAACATTTCTTGTGAGTTATGGGCATTATGTCTAAAAAAAACAATTATATTATAATGATATTGATTATTTAATTATTTCTATATTATGAAACTATGTAAAGTTTCAATCTCTAATTTTCTAATGATAATGGTAAAATATTTCAAGTCATTTTTATCTTCAATTATATTAAGTTATTTAATAATGGTTTTATTGTTATTTTATTTTATGGGCTATAAACAACACCTCCTAATATATCTTTTCAATTAAAATATATAGCTGCACGCCTTGGAATAAAAAGAGGGTGGAATTGACTAGTGGGGAGGTAGATAATCACTTCGGCAAATTGGTTTCTTGTATTGGCTAGACTATTTTTTTAGCTAGAATATTACATTACAATTACAATTATAGTTAAAATAAATAAAAGGCTTAGTCATTTACTACATGCACACTCGCATTTCATCATGAATTCACATAAGAAAATGATCATTTTGTCCTTCCCGACAAAAAACTTATACTTAGTATGAGGGGTAAAATAATCTTTTAAAGAGATTAAATTGTCAATGCAAATTTCATAGGGACATTTAAGTCTTTTCACTTTTAAGCTGCAATAAAATTACTAAAATACATTTAAAGACTAAATTAATTAAACTTGAGAGTGGAGGGCTTTTTTCAGACATTTCAATTGTTTTGTATAATAAAATCCCTAAATTACCCTTAAACTTAAATTTTCTTAAAGTTACGGTCAAGGGTATTTTTCATTTCATATAGGTTTTCTGTTGCAACTAACAAGCTGTTTTAAGGGTATTTAGAACTTTTAATAAAAATAAAATATTATTTAAAATAAAAATGGTTGGCATGTAGATATGGGAGATGCCCATGCACTTTGAGAGATACATACAACGCCTCTTAGTAGTCAAACATCACATTCAAGGGGGGGCATTCAGAGCATCTTGCCGCCATCAAGGTGGCGCGGTGTGTGTCAACACCCCCCTTTATGGTGGAGCTCTGACGATGTTTCTTTTCCTCCCCTTTTTCTCTCTCTCCCTCAACTTCTAAGAACACACTGACCTTGCAAAAACTTAAAAAAGCTGTTTATTGATTTTATCAAATTTGATATTTAGTTTTTTTTATTGTATGAAATTTGATTTATATGTTTTATAATTTCATCTTTGGCATTTTATTTTTATATCAAATCTAGTTCGTTCTCATGTCTTGGGTCACAGATTCGGTTAATTTACATTGCTTGACTCATGTTTTTTTTTTGCATTGTTTTTTCTTGTTTTTTCAATTTCATGCCTGACACTTTGTTTGTTGGAGAATTAAACTTTGTAATTTTATTCGGTTTGCTTTTCATAAAGTCATTTTGGTCTCACAACTAGGCCACAGATTCGGCTTTCTAACTCGGATAGACTCAAGTTAATTTTTTTTTAATTTCATTTTTCAACATTTAATTTGATGAGAATTGAAATTTATATTTTTTTTTATTTTTTATTTGTGATCATCCCATTCTCATTTAAGTTTTTCTTTGGTAAATAATAAGATGATAGGAACATTTTAAAAATATTAAAAAGATATATTTTCATAATATTAATAAATATTTATTTTTTGCATTAAATTATTATCAATTTTGTATTGCTTTATTTGTTTCGATGTTTATTTTTTATAATTATATTATTAAATTAATCAAACTTATTAAATTGAATCAAGTTAATCACTTAAATTTTTCATGTTTTTTTAAAAATACAAATACCGTGTTGACATTTTTAATTTTTTTTATGCTAGAAAAATATTTATATATCCCGTGGCGAGCAAGTTATCTACATGTAGACTATTACATTTTGTTTTTTATTTGATGCAATGTATTTTTTCTAAGGTGATTGGCCCCCCATTTACCGAGTAACCTACATATATGCTACGAATATTTCTACTTTTTATATGCGTGGTTAAAAAATTAGGAATAAAAATAAAAATAAAATTTAAATAAAGTTAGATCTTCATAAAAAAAAAAGTTCGGAATGAATACGATTAGATTTTTTTCTGTCGTTTTTTAAAAATGATATATTATTAAATTTCACGGTATAACAACTACTTTTTACTATTATCATCACTCTAGCATTATTGCCTTTTTTTCAACTTTGTCTTTCTATTAATGTTAATTTACTTTCCATTAAAGTTTTTGCAAATTAACATCATTTTAATGCTATGCATATTGAACCGAAAACGTTAACATTTACATCTTTGTATTCTTTTTTCTTTTTTTTTCAAATATACGTGTTTGTTACAAACACATGTATAAAATCATAGAAATCTAGAAAATATTAAAGATTTAGAGTTTGTTTAACATTGTAGTTATAATTAATTTTTAAAATATATTTTAGATGGAAATACATCAAAATAATATATTTTTATTTTTAAAAATTTATTTTTAATATCAGTATATAAAAACAAGTTAAAAACACTATTTAAAAAAAATAAGTAATTTGTTTTTCAATTTTTTAGCAAACAGTGTTTTAGCTGTAATCCTAAACACACTTTTAATTAATAAAATTTATAGTTTAATTAAAAAGATTTTTTTGATATAATATAAGAGATATAATGAGTTTGAATCTTATTCATTAATATTCCTCTCAAATTAAAATTTAAGCTAATGGTTAACCTATACAAATTTTAAGTTTAAAAAGAATTTGCATAAGAACATATATTAAAAGATAATATATAATTAATTAATAGAGTTTATCTAACCATTCAAACTTTTGTATCCAAATATTTTTTTTTCAAATATAGCAAATTTATAATCTAGCACCACACCAATGTTTTGTAAATTTTTGAATTAGTTTTTTTCAAATTAATTTTTTAAATATTTTTGGACCGTTTTAATATAGTGATATAAAAAATAAATTTTAAAAAATAAAAAATATTATTTTAATATATTTCTAAACGAAAAACACATTAAAAAACAATATTTATTCGTGTCTCAAACACCCCTAAGAGTCAATTGAGACCAATATTTTAAAACCTAACCGATAACCTGAGTGATTTAAAATCTAGGTTAAAATAAATTTTAATAAAACTAAAGGTTGTGTTTGTTTCCTTAAAAGTGGTTTTTGGGAAATTATTTTTCAATTTTTCCTGTGTTTTTTTTCCATTAAAAATGTTGGTCAATGAAAAACACTTTCTAGTCAAAGAAAAATTTGGCTTGGTTTTCAGGAAAGTGTTTTCTTTTATTTTGGACGGAAAACACTTTCTGGAAGTTGTGAAAAATTTAGAAATGTCATATTATTTGCTGATTATATCAAATTTGATCCTTAAACTTTTGATTGCTATATATATATATATATTTTGTTTTAAATATTTGTTTTTCAATTTCGTCCCTTATAATTTAATTTTTATATTAATTTTGGTCTTCATTTTTATAATTATTATTTACTTTTTCCTTATTATTTTTTAATTGAAAATTTTTATCTATTAAATTTGATTCTTATTCTTTTGATTCTTACTTATTTTATTTGAAATAATTTATGAAATGTTAATTATTATTATTTTAATTTCTTCATCTTTTAATTTTTTAGATTTGATCTCTATTATTTTAATTATTATTTATTTTATTTGAGATAATTTATAAAATTATATTTTTTTCAATTTCATTTTTATTCAACTTTTTAATTTGTAAGATTTATTCTTTATTATTTTAATAAACTTGAAAAAAATAAAACATTAATAAGTTATTTTTCATGACATAACAAAACACTAAAAAGTATTTTCCAATTTATTTTCTATTATACTACAAAATATTTAAAAATAATTTATTTTTCAAAAAAAAAAAAAATTTCCAGCAACAAGAGAGAATTACTGAGTATAGCTAAAAGAAAGTAAGTTTCAACGGTAATAATTAGGCCTAAAGGTACAATTCAAATCAGGTTTTAAATTAAACCTATGATGGAGGCTTCCTAAAAAAAAAAGGAAAGTACATGGACTCGCAACACGTTGCTGCCGACACAATTTGCGGCATTGACAAGCCTCATGCAGCACAAAAGGAGCCTCCTTTGAAATCATACGCAAGATTCCCAATCAGATTTCATCCTTCCAAAAGAAAAGGAAAGGATCATCTCTGGTTTGCATGTCAATTTGTTGAAAGCTAAAATGGGGATGCCAACCTAAGTGAATTATTTCTTAAGCAAGCTCACCTCAAATATTCTCGATAAAAATCGCAAAATAATCAGAAAATAATACAACAATAATATATAGATTTCAATCCCAAAAACAAATCACGTGCCACAGGCATCATATTACAACACTAATGACGACCAAATGTCAAGCCAACATGAGATTTCCCCATTAAAAAGGGACTCCACATGAAAATAAAATAAAATAAAATCTATTTTATCAAAGCCAAGCTTCTACAAGAGGAGAAAACCTAGAGACATCTTATTGAATAATGCAGGATACTTCAAGCTTGGGGGCAAGAATATTGCTGGCTTTAGAAGGTGGAACCATTCCATCCAAAGTGGGTACCCTGCAAAATAGAGAACATATCAGCATCATCGATGGTGGCGGCAAGAACCATATATAAAATTAATGGCTGCTGATATTCTTGCAGGATCCATGTTCTTGACAGTTAAAAGTTGAGATGGCTTGCCTGAGAGTCATAGAATTTGAGGAAGATTCGTGACTTGGGAATGCACAGCTTTGTCTCCAGAATCTCTGCAATTGCAGCACTGAGACTCTTGTTCACCTCAGGGCTAAGACCACCGATGGACACCAACTCACCAAAAGCTGCTGGCTCCTGAGATCCTCCTAATGAAATGGGTATGGATCCCCTCAATACAATCATCACATCCTGTATGAAAACACACATGAAAATGGTTGAGCAAAGGCAGATCCAATCTCCAAAATATGACATCAAAAGACAGAACGGAAAAAAGATTTGCCCAGAATACAGTGGATTCAGGTGATTTTAATTAAAATCATAAATAAACCCCAGATTCATAAGACTCGACCAAGAAATCAAGCCTGATATATACATCCAAGAAATCTTTATATGTCCATAAATACTGTTTTTCACAACTGAAATAATGAAGAAAATAAGAATAAAAATTCACAACAGAAAAAGACAGATCTTTATTTCAGACAGAAAAGAAAAACACCAGAAAGAGAAGTATTTTAGGATGGTCCCAAATCTTCGAAGTCTTAAAATACCAAACAAAAGAAGAAAATAAACAAAATCTATATTACATATAGAGCCAACCACATGATCACTGAATAATTTAAAGAACTTTATATAGATTGCTTGAAAATAATAATTAAAAAAAGGGGGCTGAAAACAAGACTTACGGCCTCAGTTTTGCCTGCAATGATCTTGGCAAGTTTAGCGGTGGCTTCAGATTGGATAGCAGAGACATCAACACCATCAAGGCTGACGTTTGTGGAAATGTTCAAGGCTGGCATCTTCTCTATCAAAAAAACACAAAATCCTTTTATCTCTTTGCTGTTATGGCAGACAATCAAAGTAATACAAGCCTTTGTTTCCTGCTTTTATCTTGGTTTTGTTATTCTGTATCCACCATTTATATAGAGGTGCATGGTCAAACCTTGTTTGGTCAAAGGGGACGGTTAGATGAGATATTATTGGCTCCTAGAGAGAGGTAGTCGTTTACAATTCTTCTTGCAACTATTCCAAGATGGCAAACACTGAGGGATGCGAGACTGTTCTAGAGAACAACTTTGGTTTTTATTCATATCATGTTGCGTCTCTCTCTCTCTCTCAATCTACGCCCACCTTACTCACATTTTCTTTTCTTTTTAATTTTCTTTTTTTTTTGACAATTCATTTTGTGTGGTAGATAACTTGTCGTATCATGCATAATTTAGAGTTTTTTAACTTTAAAATCCTATTTCTAATTTGTTTTCATATAGAAATAGTCTCTAATATCTCTAAAATAAAAATTAAATGAAAAACTTTATGGATCCTATTCTATTTTTTTATGATTAGCGAGTAATACCATCTTCATTGAATTTTACTCGAAAAAACAAACCAATTATATATATATATATAGGAGGATTATGTACTTCCGTTTTTTAAAACTCGTGGCTTGTAAAAATAGCCTTGAGGGAAAATAATCTCTCCCTCTCCCTTTTTTTAATTGAACTAAATTATATTAAATTATAAAATTATTATCAATTATTTTTAAAAGAAAATTTTAAGAAAAAATATCAATTCTCCGAGTAAGAATTGTGAATGTTAATTAGGTACAATAAAAAAACTATATTTTCATTATTTTTAAGAAGTGGATTTTTTTTACCTATTAGTATTAAATTATATATTTATCAATTTTGTAGGAACGGACGGGTTGGATATTGACTTTTCAAGCCAATTTGATGAAGACATGGCTCCACTTATAAATGAAGACCATACGCGTTAAGCCACTCTTGAATTGATTCACTTTATGAAGCATATGCCTTTTTCATTTTGCAATGTAGCAAGTGCGTGGTTACACGGGTGATTCAAAGTGTAATTATAATTGTTTTTTAAAATATTTTTTATTTAAAAATATATTAAAATATGTATTTTATATATTTTAAAAAATATTTTGATATTAACATATTAAAATTATCTAAAAACATAAAAAAATATTAATTTAAAATAAAAAATAATTTTTTTTTAAAAGCATTTTTAAAAAACAAAAATATTTTGCAATTTACTAAAACTATTCGATTTGGCACTTTAAAATTTGCTAATTGTCACTCAAAATCTCTACTGAATTTCTTGGTGCAAATCTTGCAATTCCAAGAGTTTTTCAAATATAAAGTGTAGATTTTGTTTATGACATTTTTTAGAAGAATTCGGAAAATGATTGGACAAGTCTTGGAGGGAAGAAGAATTTGAGTGTTGTTTTTGGAAACTTTTTTGCAAGCAATTGGTGCCTACTTTCATAAAAAAGAAAATCTTTGGAGCTAAGTCTACGATTCATTGACCTAAAAATATAGATTCTCATTTTTTGGGATAAACATGTGTTAAAAAAGAATACATCTAAGTAGTTTCTAGAGAAGCACAACAAAGAGAAAAGGACTTTCTTACTGATTTTAACGTGGCATGGGAACCCATCTTTGAAGTCTCCATTACCTTTTTTAAAAACAGTTGTTAGGTGTGTTAATTGTGTTTGTTTTTGTGGTGTAGTTGGATTTTTTTTTAAATATTTTGATTTTTATTTTAAATTAATTTTTTTAATTTTTTTATTGTTTTAATAAGTTGATGTCAAAAATTAATTTTAACAAATAAAAAATATTATTTTAATATATTTTTAAATAAAAAATTATTTTAAAAAACAATCATTATAATAACATACAAACTATTATTTCTCGAATAAGTTCACCTCAAACTTGCCCAATTGGTTTTACTCGGAAAACCCACCACCTATAATCAAGCCTTGCCTTGATTTCAATTTAAACAAAAGATGAAATTGGCTAGACTAAATTCGATTAACATGAAAAGTTAACTCATCATTCTGTTAATCTAATCCATTCCATATTTTAATACTTTTTTTAAAAAATAAAATAACATTATATTAATAAAAAATAATTAACTCAAATTGATTTAATAATCCACTTACAATCCAAACCTTTTTTTGGCCGGATCTCAAATCTGTTACATTAATAAAAACTAATAAAAGTTGAAGGCCATGCACTATTTATATTAACAGTGAATCCCCTGCCATTTTTTTACTGTCTAATTATATGTTTCAAATTAAAATATAAAGAAAATATATAACTCACCTTAAATTCATAATAATTTTTATTTTGACTTAAACATTAATTTTATTTATTTTTCAATTATTGACTTGGAGAGAGGAAAGAGAAAATTGTAAAAACAAAAACAATGGAAAAAAATTAAATGAAAAAACTTTACGGATCCTATTCTATTTTTTTATGTTTTGTCATCTTCATTGAATTTTTTTTATATATATATAGGAGGATTATGTACTTCCGTTTTTTAAAACTCGTGGGTTGTAAAAATAGCCTTGAGGGAAAATAATCTCTCCCTCTCCCTTTTATTAATTGAACTAAATTATATTAAATTATAAAATTATTATCAATTATTTTTTAAAGAAAATTTTGAGAAAAAAAATCAATTCTCTGAGTAAGAATTGTAAATGTTAATTAGGTACAATAAAAAAGCTATATTTTCATTATTTTTAAGAAGTGGATTTTTTTTCACCCATTAGTATTAAATTATATATTTCTCAATTTTGTAGGAACGGACGGGTTGGATATTGACTTTTCAAGCCAATTTGATGAAGACATGGCTCCACTTATAAATGAAGACAATACGCGTGAAGCCACTCTTGAATTGATTCACTTTATGAAGTATATGCCTTTTTCATTTTGCAATATACGTTTTTTAAAGTGTATGGTTGTAGTTTTTTTTTAAAATATTTTTTATTTAAAAATATATTAAAAAAAAATATAGTTTTTTATTTTTTAAAAATTATTTTTAATATTAACACATCAAAATAATCTAAAAATACAAAAAAATATTTATTTAAAACAAATAAATAAAAAAATTTCAATTTGTTTTAAAACACTTTTGAAACACAAAAACATTTTACAATATACTAAAACTATTCGATTTGGCACTTCAAAGTTTGCTAATTGTCACTCAAAAATCTCTACTGAATTTCTTGGTGCAAATCTTGCAATTCCAAGAGTTTTTCAATATAAAGTGTAGATTTTGTTTGACATTTTTGAGAAGAATTCCGAAAATGATTGGACAAGTCTTGGAGGGAAGAAGAATTTGAGTATTGTTTTTGGAAAAAAATTTGCAAGCAATTGGTGCCTACTTTCATGAAAAAGAAAATCTTTGGAGCTAAGTCTACGATTCATTGATCTAAAAATATAAATTCTCATTTTTTGGAATAAACATGTGTGAAAAAAGAAAACATCTAAGTAGTTTCTAGAGAAGCACAACAAAGAGAAAAGGAAGTCTTTCGTACTGATTTTAAGTTTTAACGTGGCATGGGAATCCATCTTTGAAGTCTCCATTACCTTTTTTAAAAACAGTTGTTAGGTGTGTTAATTGTGTTTGTTTTTGGGGTGTAGTTGATTTTTTTAAAATATTTGTTTTTAATTTAAATTAATTTTTTAATATTTTTTATTGTTTTAATAAGTTGATGTAAAAAATTAATTTAACAAATAAAAAATATTATTTTAATATATTTTTAAATAAAAAATACTTTAAAAAACAATATAAAAAAAACACTGTTAAAAGACTTTTAAGAGATTCAACCAAAAGAAAATACAGTGACATAATTTTGACATTTAGAGTTTAGGATTTTGCATTTACTAGGAAAACCCACCACCTATAATCAAGCCTTCCCTGGATTTCAATTTAAACAAAAGATGAAATTGGCTGGACTAAATTGGATTAACATGGAAAGTTAACTCATGATTTTGTTAATCCAATTTATATTTTAATATTTTTTTTGAAAATAAAATAATATTATATTAATAAAAAATAATTAACTCTGATTTAATTACCCGCTTAAAATCCAACCCTTTTTTTGGTCGGATCTCAAATCTGTTACATTAATAAAAACTAATAAAGTTGAAGGCCAGGCACTATTTATATTAACAGTGAATCTCCTGCTATTTTTTTAATATTTTTTTAATTGTAATTTTTTACGTCTAATTATATAAAATTAAATTTTAAATTAAAATATGAAGAAAATACACAACTCATCTTAAATTTACAATAATTTTTATTTTAATTCAAAAATTTATTTTGTTTATTTTTCAATTATTGACTTGGAAAGAGGTAAGAGAAAAATATATATAACAAAAAAACAATGAAAAAAAAAGTTGATTACGAAACAATACCAATAATAAAAATAATCAAATTTAACATCTACCGGTTCCGTTCAATGAAGAAGAGTTTAATTATGGTGAGTATTAGGTTCTGTTTTTAATTTTTATGTTCAATTGATTTTTTTTTTATGATTTTAAAGTTAATGTGTATTAAGAAGATTTTCATAGTAATTATTAGATATTTTAAGATGAAAAATAGTTGGAAATTAATAAACAACCCAAAATTTAAATTTCACAATTTTCCAACCACCAAATAATGGCCGAATTTTAAGCTGTCATCTGCTACACTTCGCCTCAAGTTCAAAAAATTCTTAGAAAGAAGTAAAATAGTAAAAACCAAAATAAATGTCACCAAGACTCAAACCTGCTTCACTAGAAAGCAACTACATATACATCCAATCGTTAGGCTACACCTGTTATATAAACACCCTTTCATTACTACTAAAAGAAAGAACGGTTTTGGCTAATTAGCTAAAAACAATCTGAATACAATTTCTCAGAAAACAAGGCCACAGCACTCCAAAGAACATTATTGCTCATAAGCTGACAATGGTTCAATAACAGCAGATATTCACTCCCAGATCATGTGCCGTGAGCACCATGATGCAAACATGGTGTTTCCTCTTGATAGGGCAAACAACATTCACACTCTGCGTACACGTGGCCATAAGGATGGATATCTGTAGATTCTGTACAGCTTAACAAGGCTAAGTTTCTGTAATAACAGAGCACCATATCTTATTGGATCTCTGACATTAATTCGAAGACAACAAAGAACGAAGCTGGATTTAGAAGGTGGAACCATTCCACCCAAAGTGGGTGCCCTGCAAAATAAAGCACATATCAGTATCATTGACAGTGGCAACAAGAACCACACAAAATGGCTGCTAATGAGGACACAATCTGAGAAATAAGTATAGGTTGAACCCTAAGGCACGTTTAATTTAACTTAATAACTATGCTCACAGTTTAAAGGAAAAAAAAGGGATTAATTTACAGGATTTGATGCGGAAATCAAGCATGCAAACATCATGCATGTTCTTGGCTATGAAAGGAACAAACAGAAAGAAAGAATGCAATATGAAGAAAATTAAGAGTTGAGATGGCTTGCCTGAGAATCATAGAATTTAAGGAAGAGCCGTGACTTGGGTACTGACAACTTCTTCTCCAGAATTGATGCAACTACAGAGCTCAGAGTCTTGTTCACATCAGGGCTAAGGCCACCAATAGATACCAACTCCCCATAAGCTGCTGGCTCCTCAGTTCCTCCTAATGAGATTGGAATTGATCCCTTCAATACAATCATCACATACTGCAAGACAACAAACATAAATTAGCCAAGAACGCACATTCCATAGCTAGAATTCACCAAACAAATTAACAACTGACAAGAAAAAACTAACAAAGCACAGAAAGGAGGTTGGAAGTCGAGGTGTAAAGAACATAATTCTTGTCCAATGTATTGATAAATGAGTAAAGAAATCACTGTAATGTAGCAAAATCTATTTCAATTTTCTTAATGGTACAGGCCATAGTAAACAACATCACAACTCAGGCGAACATAACCATAGCTATCCATATCAGAATTGAATAATCCAGATCCCAGTGCTGTGGATTCTTCATCAAGTGGTGTTAAATTCATAAAAAAATAAATAAAAAACCAAACTTCTAACATCCAACCAAGACATCAACCAAATTTTAAGTGATCAGTAAAACTAACAATCCTACCAGACAACACCTGCCAGACAAATTTTTCAGATCAAATATAAAACAACACTTACTTTCTCAGGTTTGCCGATAACCTTGGCAACTTTGCTTCTGAGAGGATGGAGGAGGTGTCAACTCCATCAAGGCTGACGTTTGTGGAGATGATCAAAGCAGGCATCTTCACTCTCCATGTATATAAAAGTTTTTCTCTGTTTTTGGTGTCTTTGTTTGCTATAATTGTTGTGGCTGCCAATAAAATAGAGAAGGGAAAGCTTACCAAACTTCAATGTATCTTGGCTTTTCTGTATCCACCATTTATAAATGGCAAAGGAAATGCTAGTTACCAAACAGCCCTTAGTTGAGTGGCTGTATACCATTGCGATAAATAAAAAGAAAAAAATTGGCTACGCTTTTTGGTCAATTTGATATTGCTGGGCAGGGACCACAGCGTTCCCACCTTGTCCGAATAATTTTGAGTTCAGATCTCAATGTAAGAAAAAAAAATAAAAGAAGAGAAAAAAGAAAAATTCTCTTTTGATTTCACAATACTTTTTGATATCGGATTAACCTCATGGTTAAAAAGTATGATTTTTTATTTTATTTTTTGAGTTCAAATCTCATTAAAAAGATTTATTAAATTTGTCTATATGTATTATATTGACATAGATATATATTTTTAAAATTAATTGAGAAAAATGTAATTTTGATTAATATATAGATTATTATGATAATATCTCTTACTATGAAATAAAAAGTATATCTCCCCCCACCCCTGCATCTAAAGAAGCTCCCCCCCCCCTCCCAAACTGCAAACATCCATCCACCTAAACTATCCTTCTCTTCTCAACACAAGTCATCCCTCTTTAACTTTTATAGTTACCACAATATCCGTGTTCTGGCTTTTTATGAATTTTGTCATTTTTTATAAATAAATTTATCTTTTTTTTTTAATTTTAAAATTAAAATATCAATTTTATTATTATTTAATTTTTTTTAGCATATGTATTTTCTTAATGTATGTACATGTTTTATTATTATTTCCCAAACAAACTTGTAGTATGAATGTATAATTCTATACTTGTTATGGTCTGTTTTAGATTTTATAAAATTGTATTTGTTTGTAGATTTTAAAAAACTATGTTGAATTACCGAATTATATGTGTTGTGATGAAATAAATAATAGTTTGTTTAACAAGTTCGTTTTAATTTTTATCAATGCTATTGCGGAGTTGTAATTTCCATAAATTTATTTGTATGGACTTGATAATTTATATGGAAATTGATAATTAATAATGAATATTTAAGATTTTAATTAGTTTGTTGGATAATCTTAAGTTAAACCAATATTTTTGCAAATTTATTTACTTAACATAGTTAATTAATACATGTTGTCATCATTATTTTATAGAGGTTCGATAAAAGTCATGGATGATCGTTCATGGATGTATCGAGATTCATCATAAGGATTAGGAGGATCGATTATTGTAATGGGGTTCAGGGTTTTATTAATTTTGCAACATCTATTCCGAGAAATTTTAGTAGAGGTAGTATTAGGTGTCCATGTAGGAAATGTAAAAATAAAAGGTATCTGCATCTAGATGTTATAACGATGCATCTTTTACACAAGGGGTTCATGGAGGATTACCTGTGTTGGTATGCTTGTTAGTAATTAAAGCATGATCAAAAGGATAGTTGAGTCAACTTTTAGTGCTAGCAATGTGCATGAAGTTGTAAATAACAATAGTAATCCTTACATGAATATGATTATGGATGTAATGAGAATAAATCAAGGTAATGCTAATCAATGTTAAATTTTAGAAGAAGAACTTAATGTAGACGCAGCCAGATTTTTTGATCTGTTGAAAGATTCTGATGAAGCATTATAAGATGGTTGCATGGATTATAGTAAATTATCGGTCATTGCATAGGTGTTCACTGTTGCGATGTAGCGGTCGCACAAATTAATTACCCTAGCTTCAAACACAACACACAAGATAGTATAGAGCAAGCAAGGGGTCGATCCCACAAGGAAGATTTAGTTCAGATTTTTATGCTATTCGTTATGCAATTTAGGGGGGGGGGGTTGGATGTTATATAGGCTAAAGAAAAATAAAACAGAAAACTATCAAACAAAATTTAATAAAATCAGAAAATTATCAAGAGAACAAACCTTGGTCGCAATCACACATCCACCTATAGAAATCAGAACTGATCCTTGAAATGAAATTCCAGTTTCTATTCTGAATTTTTATCTTTTCTTAACGTTGGTTAATTAACGGATCCGCCGTATAACTAACCCTAGCCAACAAATAATCACAGTGTCCGCACTAATGATTTAATCCAATGGCAGCCTTAAGATCTAAATAAATTCATTATCTTAACAACTAAGTTGTCTGCTTATGTTGCTTTGATCAAATTTTCTCCCTAAGATTAATAACGTAGATCCGCTACAATTATTAAACTCAGTTGCTTTAAAAGTTCATATACCACAACTCCGGTTTTGATATCAAACTTAGCAATAAATTGTCTATAATAATAACTTAGAGTCCGCTCTAGCAATTAAAATAAAATCATAGGAAAAATAAGCATAGGAGAACAAACATATTCATCATATAAACTGAAAAGAAAAGGTAAAATAGATCTCACAGTTCTTGAAATCCGAAGGTTTCCGTGTCCTTGCAACCAAGAAAATGAGTTTAGCCTTGCATGTTTATTGAACAACTAATCAAAAAGATGGAAGAATGCATGATTTAGGGTTTCTTAGAGTAGGGGGGCGTTTTTCTCCTCTTGGTGGCTGCCCCCCTTCTCTTCTCTCATTCTTTTTATATGCTAGGAAACCCTAATCTCTATTTTACAAAATAGTCCTCCTTAAGTAGACAATTTACATTTAAGTAGTTCAATAACTATTTTCCTAAAAAAGGAGAAATAGCTTTGCATGGAATCTTCAAGCTTTGACTTAGAGGAGCTACATTGCTGAAATAAAAACTTGGATGTCGGTTTAGATGCTTCGGAACGTAATCTGGACTCGTTTCTTCACGAAACCTGTTTGCTGGCAGAATTCAGTTGTCATCTTTTAAAAATCATATTTCCCTCATATGACATCGGTTTTGGCTGAAATTTGGAGCGTTTATAAGCCTTTGAGTCAGGAATCCAAAACAATTGAGTTTGCATCATTTGGACTTTTGTAGCTCTAGATATTCAAGTCGGACTGACCGAAGGTCAACACTAGCAGATTGCGAGATTTGACTTTGAAAGCTGCGATTTCCATGCTCTTCCTTATTTTATTGTCTTGCCTTATATTTCCAGAAAGGTATGGATGTTAGCCTTTTAATGCCACTGGAATCACTTCATTTCGACCTTTAGAGCTCACGTTCTGCACAAAACATAGACTGAACGTCAAATCTGCCAATTACCTTCAATTTACTCCTTTTTGCATCTTTCATCCAAAAGTGCCTTCAAAACATAAAACAAAGAATATCAAGGCATTTTATATATAAAACATAGGCAAAACACTAGTTAAATGTGGGTGAAACTATTGAATAATATGGTTGCATCATTCACCATCAAGTCGGATTGTGGGTTGAGTAAGGCTGGTTATGACCAAATTATTGAATAGACGAGAAGTATTTTACCTGAAGAGAATAGGCTAAAAGAGAACTTCTATACTGCTAAGTCCATGATGAAATAGGATACCAGAAATTAACATGTGCCCTAACTTCTGCATGTTGTACTACCTTGAAAATGCTGAGTTAACCGAGTGCATGACATGTGAGCATTCCCGTTACAAACCTAGAACTAGTACGGGAAAGACTCTCGTGGCATATAAAAAACTTAGATGCTTCCAATCACATCTAGACTGTAGAGGTTATTCATGTCACTAATGACTGTTGATCACATGATGCAGTTGATGGAGTAATGGTGCATCCTTTTGACGGCGAAGTATGGAAACACTTTAACAGTGTGCATCCTCACTTTTTAGTTGAATCAAAGAACGTGCATCTTGGGTTATGTACAGATGGATTCAACCCATTCGGGTCATTTACTGCTTCTTATTCTTGTTGGCAGGTCATACTCACGGTTTGCAACTTGCCACCGGGGTCATACTCACGGTATGGAAACACTTTAACAGTGTGCATCCTCACTTTTTAGTTGAATCAAAGAACGTGCATCTTGGGTTATGTACAGATGGATTCAACCCATTCGGGTCATTTACTGCTTCTTATTCTTGTTGGCAGGTCATACTCACGGTTTGCAACTTGCCACCGGGGTTATGTATGTGGCTGAAGTTCATGTTTTTATCTATGGTGATACCCGGTCCAAACAGTCCGGGCCGAAATATAGATGTTTGTCTTCGACTGTTGATTGATGAGTTGATGAAGTTGTGGTCCTCCAGAGCTTTGACTTATGATATATCAAGAAAATAGAATTTTCTTATAAGGGCAGCTTTGATGTGGACTATCAATGATCTTCCAGCTTATGAAATGGTTTCTGGTTGGAGCACACATGAAAAAATAGTATATCTATATTGCATGGAAAACAACAAGGCATTCATGCTAACAAATGGAGGTAAAACTTCTTTTTTTTACTGCCACCATTGTTTCTTGCCAACGAATCACATGTATAAAAAGAACAAAAAGGATTTCTTTATTGGCAGAGTTGAAAAGGATGTTGCACCCTCGCTTTTTTTTGGTGAAGAATTGCATGACATTGTATAATAGTATAGTGATATTGTGTTTGGTTTCTAATCTGGTAAGCAGAAGTTTCCTGGTTTTGATTTGACCTACAACTAGGTAAAGCAAAACATTTTCTAGGAGCTTCCTTATTGGGAGACTAATCTCCTCCGCCATAACCTTGATATCATGCACATCGAAAAGAACGCGTTTGAGAATATTTTCAACACCGTCATGGATGTGAAGGGGAAGACAAAAGAAAACATCAAGGCTAAAATGTATACAACATTGTTTTGTAACGGTAAAAATATGGAGTTGGTTTTTAATGGGTCACGAGTCGTAAAACTCTAAGCAAGCTTCGTGTTAGAGAAAAATACACAACAACTAGTCTACCAATGGCTTAAGAGTCTGTGTTTTCCTGATAGACATGCCTCAAACATATCAAGGTTGGTTAATATAAAGGAATATAGATTGTGGAATGAAGAGCCATGACTGCCACGTGTTTATGCAAACACTCATTCCATTAGCTTATTGTGATTTATTGCCAAAGGATATATGGGATGCACTTATGAACATTAGTCATTTCTTTAGATATATATATTCTCCAGCAAGTTGCATACAAATCACATTGAACGACTTGAAATGAATATCGTCGAGACAATATGCAAATTTGAGATGATATTCCCTCTATCATTTTTTGACTCCATGAAGCATCTACCCATACATTTATTGTATGAGACAACAATTAGAGGACAAATCCAGTATAGATGGCTGTATCCATTTGAGAGGTTAGAAATTATAGATGTAATATAATTCATAAAGTATTTTCATTGTTTTTCTTAATTGAAAAATATTTGTTTAATTCGATGCAGATACTTGTTCAATCTTAAGAAAAAGATTAAGAACAAGGCGCATGTTGAGACTTCAATATGTGAGGCCTATATTGTTGAGGAGATCTTAATATTTATCTAATACTATTTTAAACCTCATTTGAGAAAGAGAATCAACCACGTTCCACAAGCATGATGGTGGTGGTGAAGTGCCTTCCAGTGAGAACTTGTTAATATTCTCTAATTCTAAATGACCCACACCTAAAAATGTCATAAGTGGAAGATATTTGTCTGAGATAAAGTTCAAACAAGCATACAATTATGTTCTATTTAATGATGAGCTGAGACCTTTTATCTAGTAAGTATATGTACTACTTAAACTTTGTTAAAAATGTATTATTTATATCTTGTAATATCATAAACTCATATAATATTGAAAACCTTATAGGCAATAGCGATAATATTTACTATCCAATAACTCACAGCTGACCGAATCCCAAATCTTTTTGATTACAAGATGAACACTTTACCACGTGGTTTAAAACACATATATGTACTATCACAAACTCATGATCTCTTGCAAGTTATTGTATTTCATTATAGAATTCTTGTTTATTGTTTATTGTTGTACTTGATATACAAGGTTTATCAAATGAGAAGGAGTGCTGCTATTTCATTGTCTTTACTAAGCCTGAGTCCTGAAAGAAAAATTATGTGTTATAACAGGTATTTTGTCAATGGATATGTGTTTGATACTGAAGAATACAGGCATGGAAGAAAGATATATAACAACAGTGTTTATGTTAAGGGATTGACTTATAATGAGTTTGAAGTTGACTATATGGTAAATTAGAAGAGGTCGTCGAATTGCAATATCATAGCAAACCGAATAATTTTTTTTTATTCAAATGCTATTGGTATGACACAACTGACAGAGGAATCAGAGTAGATCCTCACTATAGTCTGATGGAAATCAACTCAAAAGCTAGGCTCCGTAATGTAAATGATGTCTTTATTTTCACAAAGCAATGCCAACAAGTTTATTACACATACACCATTTCGTTTAAAAAGGACTGATTAAGAGTTGATTGGTTATCCATTTTAAAAATAAAACCCAGGGGTCGTGTCGAGGTTGTTCAGGATGAGAATGAAGAAAAAAGTGTTCGAGATGAAGTCTTTCAAGTTAATGAGTTAATTGAACTATAACGAGTTGCTCCTTCGATTGACTTAGAAGAAAATTTGAATTTTCATGTTTTTAATGATAGTCTTGTTGATGTTGACGCATAGGAGTTTAATGTTGTTCTGAGCTCCAACAGGCAAGCACATGTCGATGATGATGATGATGATGATGATAAAATAGCCACATTGAAGATTGTGATGGAGCTGATGACAATTCAATTGATGGTGAAGAAGAAAATTCTGACTAAATATCAGAACATGAAAGTGTAAAGAATTTTTTATAATGTAATATTTTAGATGAAATGAATATGCAATATAAACACAACCTGTCATGCATTGTGCACATCACCGACGTCCCTACAGATGGAATGAGTCCATCGATATTTTATAGAGAGTTGCAAAATATTTACTGAATATACCACAATCATCGATGTCCCTATAGATGGAATTATTCCATTAGTATTTCATAGAGAGTTGCAAAATATTTACTAAATATGCCACACTCACCAACATTCCTATAGATGGAATAAGTCTATCGGTATTTGCCAGAGGTTGGGAACCATTGACCTTCTATGTTGGTGCAGTCCATAATTACCGACAAACTGACTGATGGAATGTGAATCCCAAAACGTGAGCAATTAATGCATCTCTGACCGCGTGTACTTACCGAAGGACTGTGAAAATTCTGGAGGGTTATTTAAAATTTTTGTGCGAAGTTCAAAATTTTAAAGTTAATTCACTGATGGAATCACCAACGGAATAATTAGAAATACTATTATTTAATAGTCCTTTGGTGAGTTTGTCGGCAAAATCACAATATAACTCCCACCAAAAGCCCCCTCCGTTCATCTCTCTCATTCGTTTTATCCATTTTCTTCCTCTCATTCTTTCAAAACATTTCTTGTTTTTTTGCTTGTAATCTCAAGCTATAATTTTATCTTAATCTTCAACAAATTAAAAGGTATGTATTGTGATTCAATACAATTAATGATTTTTCCCCCATCTTTTCTTTGTTTTATTAACAATATATATATATTGCATTGTATGTGGATAAAATCTAGAAATAAACACATTATTAAGGTAAGTATTTTTCACTCCAAAAGTCTATAGTTTTTTTTTTTGATTTGTTGTCTATTTTATTATTTGTATTGCTATAATAATTGAATATTTTGTTGAATTTTAGTTGTTAATGTTGATTTTTCCTCGTAAATGTTAATTGAATATATAGGATCAAATTTAATTATTTTATCTCAATTTTACTATATTCTTACGTAATAGAGTGTTTGATTGTTTTTATGAATTTTAATTGTTATTGATGAATTTTTATAGATGTTAGTTGAATATATGGAATTAAATTTTATTTTTTTTCTTTATTTTATTGTTAAACTTGTATAGATGTTAGGTTATATATAAGATGTTTTTTTTCTTTATTTTACGGTTAGAAACATTTTATTATCATTTTGAAAATGAGATTAAATTGAAAAATATGAAATTTCTGGTATAAATAAAATAAAATCAACTAGTTTGTGGCTTATGTATCATCAATATTTGTAGGTTTGAAAACTTTGAGTAGTCTCTAGTGTAAGGGAGGTGTTGCTGAAAGTTTTTTAAATAATCAAATTGGATTATGTAATTATTCGTTCAATTTGTATAGATGCGTAGAACAAAATCAACAGCTCATCGCTCATATATGGTCACAACTAGTTTTTCTATTGGGTAAAACCACAAGTCTTGAGTTCAAGATGCTTCAAGAAGGGTTTGCTCGGATGCAAAACAATAGCACATACATCCTAAAGACAGGATCTATTCATTTTACGTGAGACAGGGTAGGTTTGCTACTTGGTCTCTAAAAGGGTCTCTTGTTGTCCCAGTGATCGCCTTCGTAAAGGCAATATAGGGGCCCAGTAGGTAATTGGTTGGCATGTGTCCAACTATTACCAGTCTAAGCACTCAACAAAGAGTTGGGGTTTACACAAACTTAAACCTTGACTCAAGTCGTAAGGTAAGCTGCTATTCCCCCACCTAACCTAAAGCTTGTGTGTGCTTTCAAAAATTAAAACTTGTGATGCATGAGAGAATTATATACAATGCATGAATAAAACACATAAATAAAACAAAGCACAAAAAAAAATAATTGAACACATCAAAACACAAAACTTAGTCCGATAAAGTTGAAAACAATACCTTTCCCCAGTGGAGTCGCCATTCTGTCGCACCCCAAAAAAATCCCTGGCGCGCGCATCGGCTGGCGATTTTTATCGTATGTTGTTTTTGCTTTGAATTCGTTCGTGGGAGTCGCCACCTAGTAATTCATTGAGGGCTACTAGGAAACCTGATGTACTGGTCTTGTCAGAGATCGCGGGTAAGAGACTGGTTGTGGTTAGGGAAGGTATTAGCACCCCTAACGCACCTTACCTGAGGTAAGCTACTTTGTATTCTGATGTGATTTGAAAATTCAAAATATTAATTAAATTCTAAGGCTTGAATAAATCAGTTATTAAATCCCCGAAAATATGTAGAAACTTGTTCTCACATTTTCATGGAAAATACAACTTGATTTTATTTGTCCTTGAGATATTTAACCATATTTAAATTAAGAAATAATTATTTTCATCTTTTTTTCCTTTTATAATTCTAACACATAAAAAAAAAACCAACACACACACAAATTTCTTTTTATTATTATTTTTTCTTTTCTTTTCTTTTTTCTTTTACATCACATTTATACAATAAAACAAATAACAAAAATTCGAAACAAATCAAATACAATAATATTTATATACACACAACATCTAGAAATTACAAAAAGAAAAAAGGAAATCCTCGGGAACAGTGCTGCACAGCCTTGGTGCCATCTGAACAGTGGCGGCGCGTGGACTTCACGCACCGCTGCCACTAGCGGCGCGTGGGTTCACGCGCCGTCTCAAAAACCGGGAGAAACAGAGGGGTATGGAGCGGCTTCCTCCCCGGTGACCTGCAAAGAAAAGATCAAAGCACAAAAAGCCATTTGATTTTAGTTATTTTCCCATCACGGTTTCGGATCGGCTTCTCCTCTTTTTCTTCAAGTCTGCCGAATCTGAAGCTAGGCTTTACACGCGCCGCCGATGACAGATCAGGCATGTGGATGGCAGGATCGACAACTTCCATCTTCCTCCTTCATTTCTACGCCGGCGGTGTCGCCCACCGCTGCCACAGTGGTGAGATCGGCGCGCCTTTCAAGTCTCAGTTTTCTGCTCCCTTCTACTGTCCTTCGGTTGGTTTTTTCTTCTGCGATGGCTGATCTGGTGGCTGGGAGTAACTCTTCTTCTTCTCCACTTTAGGTGGCTGGCGGTGCAAAGGAACAAACGAAAAGAGGGAGCGTCGCTGCTGGGGTTGCTCGGTGTTGGAGGGGGCGCCGCTGCTGGGGCTGTTCAGTGTTGGAGGGAGCGTCATGAGTGAGAGTTGAGGGGTGACCAGCGGCTGTGGGGGAGAGGCAGAGGTTGAAGGTCCAGTGGTGGTGGCGGCTCCGGCGTGCTGGGGAGAGTCTGAAAAATGGCATGGACGACCGGTGTATAGAAGAAAAATAATCCGGGTGGGGGGGGTTTGGGCTGAGAGGGAAGAAGAGAAAAAAAAATGTGCGGCTGTTTGGGGGGTTGTCTTTGGGTTTCTCTAGGTGTCGGCTCTGTGTTGGGGAAGAAGGAAATCAAAGAGCTAAGGGGCTGTCTTCGTTTTGTATAGGGCCAGGGAGTCTGGGAGCAGATGGTGAGGGGGAGCTGCTGTATATTGATGACCGTGAGAGGGAGCGTATGTGGTCGGCTGGAAACAAGGAAAAGAAGACCAATTGGGTGGGGCTGAGTCCCTGATTTTCAGCTGAAAGAGAAGGAATCAAATGATCTTGGGGCCAGGGGGAGCGGCTGGTTTCGGGTGAAGAAAAAAAAAATTCTTAGATTGCCTCTTCCTCCAATATTCAAAAATTCTCTATACATAGGCAAAAAATATTATTTCGGCCTCAAAATTGGTCCCTCAACTTTCTTTTTTTTTTTGTAAAATTTGATTTTTCTTGTTTTTTTGTATTTTTTTTGAAAATGAGCAATATCAACGTCGACTCGATGAGGAAAATCAAATTTTTTAAAACGACGAGTGAAAAGTCGAACGCGTTTGAAAATCTTTTGAAAAATTAAATTCTTTTTAGACGACGCTGAAAATGCTAAAATGACGCGAATATATTAAAAAAACATATTTTTTTATTTTTATTTTTTTGAAAATATATCAAAAACATGGGTCAAAAATTGGGTAGCAACAATCACGTGGTCACACAACCCACTATCAAGATTGAGATCTGATCCTGGAAACCTGAAATAGGTCTGATAGGAGTGTGACACAATGGAAACCTGCCCCAAGGCACCAACATTATTGGAATGAGTAGAATGACTCCACGAAGCCAGTTAATCTTCGATAAGTCAGATTTAGTTCGTTCAAGAACTGAAGAATGAAAGAATCACTCTCACACGTTAAAACTGAAAAATTCAGAATTAATAATCATCAAAGCTGCTGAAATTTTGGCTTATATGAGTTTAAATAGTTCTTGAAAAATTAACTCTAATGGACCCCTTATGTGGACTTATATGAGGTCCACTCAAAACTGACGCAAAACCCTAAACTAAAAAGCCCATAGCTTAATCCAAACAAGCCTTGGATCCTAGCTGAAAACAAACTATTAATTAAACCCAAACATGAAATAAAATAATAAAAATAACTAACTTGTCATTAAATACCACTAGCCCTTCTTTCCTTGTGTAGCTAGGATGAATAAGGAATCCTTATAAGAAAAGGATTCTGAAACAATAATGAATCCTTGCCACACTTGGAGATTATATTGCAGCTCATTAAAGATCCCTGTGGAACTAGTAAATTCCCAAAATCAGCTGCCACATCCTTGTAGGAAAAGAATCCTAATCAAATAGAAAGTCCACAAGTCAAATGGAAGTAAATAACAAAATTCATACAACCTCTGTTGACCAGTATTGTGGTGCCTTCCTGAACTCTGATTGACTTCAAATTTTAATCCAAGGTAGGAAAACATGTCTGGAGAGTCCACATAAAATATTACCTTGATCCAATGGTGGGATTGAGAATTATGATTATTTCCGTGAACCTGGACTGTTGCGTTTTTATGCCAAAATCCGAATCTGACCTTACTTGGGTTGTATCACAAGGCTGAACAGTATCACTTCCTTTGCTACTGTGGAAATTGATTTGTGCAGCACGCTAAATTATTTTTATAGGATATTTGGGTGTCAATCAAGTCATTTTCATAATATCTACTTCTGATTTTTTTTTGTGTCTTAAAAAACATTCATATCTCATATGAACTCGTTCGCTACTTGTGAAATTATAATCATAGTTTTGTCTTTGCTTATTTCCATATATATCTTGCTTCTTAAGTCAATTATATTTATTTTGATTGCATTACTAAGTTGTTCTCTTTGGTTGTGTTAATTTCGGTTAGTAAAAGCAAAAAAAAAGGTGAGATGAGAGGAAAAAGACATATCAAACATATTATAGTGAAAAACCTATAATTTATGTGAAACACAAGAGGTGTGAGGATATTTTTACTATTAACAACCTTTTTACAGGTTCAAAATGTCTAAAGAAAAGGAAGATACACCACCTTTTACACATAATAATTTAAGGTCTAGCACAAATGTTGAAGAGGTTTAACTTGGTGGTTGGTAATGTGTAAAAGAGGTTAAATAGTGTAAAAAGGCAGGATAACAATAATAATGGATGAAGAAATAGGGCTGATCGGAGAGGAGTAACCTTGATAGGATACCTGAACGACATGTAAATCATAAATTGAATGATTTTGAGGATGGGGATGATGTTGTGGGAGATGGGGATTTTGAGCAAGAGATCGTATGTCATGAGGATGATTTTTGGTAGCCTAAAGGCTGAAGGGATGATGAGTTTAGACATAGGGGCCAATTTATCCATAGAAGGGATTTTGGAAAATATGGAAACCATGATGATATGGATGGTGATTTGGATTCTATTAAACTGAAAATTTCTAATTTTCAAGGTAAAAGCAATCCCAAGGCTTATTTGGAGTAAGAAAAGAAGGGGGATAAGTTTTTTGATTGCTATAGTTATTCTAAATAGAAAAAGGTGATACTTGTGGTGATTGAATTTGTTGATTACATGATTATTTGTTTGGGATCAATTTGTGACTTCTAGAAAGAGGAATAAAGAGATATCTATTGATACATGAGCTGAAATTCTAAAATTTCTCAAGGAATGGACACTAGACCTAATTGTGAAAAACAATTTTACATTTGATTAGGAATTATTCATCAATTTCAGATTTTATAAATTAGGGTTCTTGAGTGAAAATTAGGGGAAGTGCATAAATTGTTGGAATGGAGTAAGTTGAGCTACCATACGTTGTTTTGAACATGAAAAATGTCGCACGTGTGCGGCGTCGCGGCGAAAATAAGTGTTTTCATTTTAAAAAAACTAAAAAATGTAAATATTTTTCTATGTGGCAGATATTGGGGAGACAAGAAATTCTTGTCGTTTATTGGTAAAAAACGGAATGGGAGTCGCCACTTAGTATTTTGGTCACTAGGAACCCTAACTGGTCTCAAAGATCGGGTACGGGGACTGGTTGCGTAAAGAGAAGGTATTAGCACCCCAAATACGCCTTACCTAAGGTAAGCTGCATCATTTGATTGTCTGAAAAAAAAACTAAGGTGTTATTGTACTTATAGTTGTTGGTCTGTCTATGGTTCAAGAAAAATCCTCCTCGGTAAGGAGGTCTTTATCTTATCGGGTAAAATCCTAACCGTTCTAATGTCTATACAAAAAATTTATTTTAATATTAGGAATACGTTTTACGTATAAATTTGTAATCCCAGATGTTACAAGAAAACAAAATAATTTTTTTGTTGTTTTTGAAATATTGGCTTAGTTCTCATGGCTTGAATAAACTGGTTATTAAAGCCAACAATGCATGTTAATACATATATTGTTTTCGAAATTCCTTTTGTTGTATGAAAATATGATGCGATGATTTTTCTTTATTTTGGAGAGACTAGGCCGTATGCATTAAAACAAAAAAATTTTTTATATATTTTTTTTTTGACGAAAATTGGGTATTTTTTTACACTGGTTTTGTATCCTTACGGTATAAAAATACAACCCAATATTAATCCACTTTAATAAAAATATGCAGGAAAATCAACAATATTTTTTAGGATTTTTTAGAATATTTTTTGGAAGCAAAAACATTTTTTTATTTTTAAAATCTTTGATGTTTTGATGAATACCGGGTATTTTAATACTGGATTTGTATCTTTACGGTATAAAAATACAAACCAACATTAGGCCATTTTGACAAAAATATGCAAGAAAATCAAGAATATTTTTTAGGATTTTTCAGAATATTTTTTTTTTATAATATACACACACACATAAATCATATAATATATTATAATATATAATATATAACATAATATATTATGTGGGCTGGACCGACCCAACTAACTGGGCCGAACTCAGCCCCAAAAGGGGTTGGGCCGGACTCGACCCAAAATGAATTGGGCCGATCTCGGCCCAACAACTATCCTATCTTGCTCTGGGCCAGACCCAGCCCAGACCGTCGGGTTGGGCCAGAAAGATCACAAATATTTCTGGGCCAGAACCCGTCTGGCCCAGAGCAGAAGAAAACTGAACGGGGGGGGGGGAATTATTTTTCCCCTCCCCACCTCCTGCATGCAGAACGATTCTGCATGCAGGAGGAAAACTCATGCAGTTCGAAAAAAAAATGCATGGGGAGGAAGCATACCTGGCGCGGCAGAGGCGATGTTGCTGGTCGGACGTCCTTCCTAGTCGTGCTGCGGTGGAGGCCGGTGGTGGTGTAGACTCACGGACGACGGCGCTGCTATTCCAAGTGGTTCGGTACACTCTCTCCGTTCCTTCCCTTTTCTTTGTTTTCGGTTCGTTTTTTCTTTTGCTTTCAGTTTGTTTCAATGTTCCCTTTCCTCCTCTCTTTTTTTTTTTTTGATTCGCCTCTCGCTATCTTCTCTCCTTCGTTCCCTCTCTCTCTTCGTTTCGGGTCCTCTCCTCCTTCTCTCTCTCTCTCTGTTTTCTTTTTGATAAAATATATGGAACGATGTCGTTTTGGAGAAAACGCGTCGTTTCATTTAAATGTGGCACCAGATTATCTTTTGTTCATTTCAATTGCATCCCTGCCAAATTTAGTCCCCGCCCTTATAGTTGGCCGCGTTTTTCACTTCGGTCCTTGGCCTCTGATTTATGCAATTGAGCCCTCAATTGATCAATAAACTTCCAATTTCTTTAATTAGGCCCCTGAATCAATCCAATACAACCCCCCTATTTACGCGCCTTTTCCAAATTGGTCCCTGGTTTTGGATTTTCTCAATTAAGTCCCTAATTGGCCATTAAACTTCAATATTTATGCAATTAAGCCACTGATTTGACCTAATAAATTCCTAAAAATTATAATTTGGCCCGAGAACTTTAATTTCTTCTAATTAAAACCCAAATTGACTTAAAAATCACTTTTTCTTGCAATCAAGTCTTCTATAAATTCAATTAAAAATCCAATTAAGTCCATAAACATCCAAATTTGGACTTTTCTCCTAAAAATTCAAATTTTCTTTTCCAACGGGGGTCTCATCATACAAGAATATACTGCCAAAGATCTGATCTTTTGTATTTTAAACTTCCTTGACCAATTTTCCCGACCATCTTCTGAGCGCTTCTGCCTGCTATTATTTTTTTCTGATCTTTTTGGCTATCTATTTTATTAATATTATTATTTATTTTATTTATTTTTGTGGGGACCCGAAAATGGGTTACAACAAAAAACATGCATAATTGTTAAGGAAAAATCAATAACTTAAGGGCTTGAGTGGCTGGCCATGTGAGGGTTAAATAAGGGAAAAAGGAAATTCTAAAATTGTTTTTATAAACTCTTATAGTATGTGTATGATGTGAATAATGGGTAAATGAGCTACCATAAGTTGTTTTGAACATGAAAAACATGCATAATTATTAAGAAAAAAATCAATAACTTAAGGGCTTGAGTGGCTGGCCATGTGAGGGTTGAATAAGGGAAAAAGAAATTCTAAAATTGTTTTTATAAACTCTTATAGTATGTGTATGATGTGAATAATGGGTAAATGAGCAAGATAAATTGACTAGAAAGAAAAAGAGAACCCTTAGTTCCCTTAGGCCAAGTTCAACCAAGAGCCAATTGAGGGGGTGGAAAAGGAATTCTGGTATATTGTGTGCTCTTGATGCATGGATTAATTATAGAGGAAAGCTCACTAATAGAAAAAAAGCATGAAAACTTGATAATAATAGATTTTACGAGTTTAATATGTGTTACGTAAAGCAGAAACAAAATTATTTAATTATGGGTATAACTTATGAGTTTGTCATAAGAGGTGTTGCTACCCAATTTTTGACCCATGTTTTTGATATATTTTCAAAACAAATCCAAAAATAGAGAAAAACAATGAAAATCTAAAAAAATATGTTTTTTAATATATTCTCGTCATTTTAGCATTTTCAGCGTCGTCTAAAAAAGAATTTATATTTTCAAAAAAGATTTTCGAACGCATTCAACTTTTCAGGCGTCATTTTTAAAATTATTGATTTTCCTCATTGAGTCGACGTTGATATTGCTCGTTTTAAAAAAAATACAAAAAATAAGAAAAATCAAAATTTACAAAAAAAGAAAGAAGTTGAGGGACCAAGTTGAAAAACCTAGCAACATTTTGCCTATAAATACTGGTCTTTAACTTGCATAGAGTAGGGGGGCAATTTTGATATTGAAGGGGAGAGACAACACAAAAACCACAAAAAACCCTAAAACACACACTCCTTCAGCCTCCCTACCCGGGGCAGCCGCTCACGGCCCCTATCAAAAAAATTAAAGAGAAACAGGGGCGGCCGAAGCCTCCCTTTCCCTGATCATAGAGGCCGGCCCCCCTTTTTCCTTTTGAAACCCCCACAGCCCCGAAGTCTCCCTTTCCCTTCTCCACCGTCCGTCTTCTCTCAATCACCATTGGTGACAGAGAAGCCATACCAGCAACTGTACCTGCCCCAATCTCCCCCATGAGCAGCCACACTCTCAGCGCCATCCTCTCTCTCTCGTTTCCTTGGTTGAGAACCGCCACCCCCAACCTGCAGAAAGAACAAAAAAAAAAACCGGAGAGCACCTCACGATTCTCTCCCCGCTGTTCACTATCATACTCTGCTCTTTCGCCACACAACAGCTCTCGCCGACCAACCTTCCACAGCAGCACCTGATCTCCTCAGCACCGCCACCGATCTCCCCACAACTGAAGAACCCAGCGACGACCACAGCAGCCAGCCACAAACCCGATCTCCTCAGCACCGCCACCGGGCTCCTCCTTCAACCGACCACCCACAGCTCCCCCTACAACCTCTGGCCATCTGAAACAGAAGAAGAGGAAACCAAAATAATATGCAGAGATGAGCAGATCTGAAAATGAGAAGGGAGAGAAGCAAATCTAAACTAAAATGGGTTAAAACCGACTGCCTGTGGTTTGTTTTTCGTTGCAGGTCACGGTGAAAGCCACCACAGGCTGGGAAGAGAAGAGAAGGGGAAACCGTTCTAGAGTCCCCTGCTTGCCGGACTTTCCAGCAGCGGCGCGTGGAGCAACGCGCCGCCACGATTTCAGCAGATTCCAGAAGGCCTTCCACCGATCCTGTAGTTTCTGGGGGTTTATTTTGTAATTTTTTTGAATTGTTTAATGTATTGTTTTGATTTATTTTGAATTTTTGTAAGATGTTAATAGTGTGTATGTAAAAAAGGAAAAGAAAAGAAAAGAAACAAAAATAGTGGAAGTGTATATGTGTGTTTGTATTTGTTTTATTTATTTCTTTTATGATAAAATTGCAAGGATTAAAGAAGAATTTAATATTTTGATTGGATCACGGTTAAGAATTATTAACTTATATGTAAGTTATATTTCTAATTTCCGATGAAAAGACAATTATTAAAACTTCTTTAACACATCAAATTCGTGAAGCAGCTTACCTCATGTAGGGTGCGTTAGGGGTGCTAATACCTTCCCTAACCACAACCAGTCCCTTACCCGCGAATCTATGACAAGACCAGTACATCCGGTTTCCTAGTAGCCTTCAATAAATTACTAGGTGGCGACTCCAACGAACCAATCAAAGCAAACGACACAACAATGAGAAAAAATCGCCAGCTGATGCCGCGCGCGGATATTTTCTGACGTGCGACAAAATGGCGACTCCACTGGGAAAGGTACTGTTTCTGAGATTATTGGACTAAGCTTTGTGTATTTGATGTGTTTAAGTTTTTGCTTTTTTTTATCTTTTTGTTAATATATTTTTTTTCATGCATTTTATAGAACTGCCTCATGCATCACCTGTATTTATTTTGAAAAGCACACACAAGCTCCTAGGTTAGGTGGGGAACTAGCGATCTGCCCTAAGACTATTGGTCAGGGTTCAGATGCGTGAAACACCCAACTCATATCTCAGTGCCTGCTTGGTAATGGTGGGTATACATGCCTTAACTATTCCTTGCAACGCCCCCATACTATCTTTACGAAGAACGTCACTGGGCAGATATGAGACCCTTTTGAGACCAGATAGAAAACCTACCCATATTCACATAATAAATAGAACCTGTCCTTAGGTTGTATGTGCTATCATTATTTGCATCTGAGCAAACCCTTCTTAAAGCATCTTGAACTCAAGACTTGTGGGTGACACATTGGCCGTTACTTTGAAAATTTTCATTGTAGAGTTTGGGCAAAAATCACGATTCTTGTTCCATCATACAAGAGTTACGACCATATTGTCACCCCTCGAAGGGCGAGTTCATCATATAGATTACATTTTCATACATTTTTCATGCACTCACTGGAATGAAAAGTAGGTCCCCTACGAGTCCACAACACCTGACTTTGAACAAAGAAAAGTACGGAAGATGAAGAGTGTGCTCGTCGTAATGTCCATTTTTAAGAAGAGTTGGAGTTTCTGAACACAAGTTTGACTCGCCTCTAGCTTACTCGAGCAAATACTGAAAAATAACTCTAGGGAAGTTTCCTTCCAATCGACCTATCATCTTTGTTCAAAACCTAACAACGACTCAGCCCGAAGAAATTAGGGGCAAATATAGTCAAGAGCCTCGACACAATCATGTATTTCTGCAAAAGCTTTGGTAGGAAGGGGTGACTGAAGGGGAATTGCACCACCGGTGCGTAATGGAGCCTATTCTTGTTCTGTAAAAAAAAAAAAAAAACACCTCTGTTTCATCATGCCTGCAAAACTTCTTGATTTTGGTTTCAACCTGTTCCAGTTTTTTGTTGGCAACTTAGCTCAAAATTCCACAACACTTTCCTTTTCAAATGAGCCTTTCTTGTTAAAAAGATCATGTGTTTATAACATACCTTCATTTTGTTGTTGTTTCATGCAAATAACACATTGAGCATAACCTTTAAGCATGAAACCATCACACCAAGAATCTTTGGGTGTGTTTTCCTTTCTTCCAAAACTGTGCATGATCGCACATGTTCGCAAGGATTTTTGGGAATTCAAAGTTTAGTACAAAAACAGAAATCATGTTGATGTTAGTCCAAAACAAATGAGTTCTGAAAATTCAGGTGATTCCTTAGAAAGGTAATCATGCACCTAGAAAATCTAAAAAAAAAACAACAAAAACAAAAAGAACCCATGAAGTGACTCCAAAAGCTGAGTTTTATTTGAATGAATAATGAGAAATCACATTGTATACTCGCATGAAAGCAAGGCTTACCGATCCTAAACGCATGAGTTTGAAATGAAGAAAGGCTATCTTTGATAATCTTTTCACAAGGCTAAAATATATCATTTGCAGTCCCCTTTTGAGCCTTATGCTTTTCTTGAGATAAATAATCTTGGCTAGGATCACACCCCATACTGGGGGCAAGTGCGATGACATAGAAAAAACCTTAATGATTGAAGATGCCCAAGCAACACTAGGGGGCATAAAAGAAAATTCTCAATCATCAAAGGTGCCCAAACAAATCTAGAGGGGCATGAAGAAAAATCCAAAGGATCCAAAAGTTTTGAGCAAAAGAAAAAAACAATATGACGATGCTCAAAACCATATGAAGAAAACCAAAAGCAAAAAGAAAAATCCCAAACCCATCACTAGGGAGCACGACAGACAATTTTTGAAAGACAGTCAAATGACAAAAGGTCAAGAAACAAGCACAAGTGATCCTTAGTCTTCAAATCCTTTAAACACCTTTTGAGCCTACAAATATCATTTTCTTCATAACCAAGAGCCCAAGCCTACATTACGTGCCTAATCAAGCCCTTTCTGATCAAAGGCAAGCAATCTGGATCGGTAGGCAGTGCTTTCTCATGTGAACGAAATCATTATTCATGCAAATAAAATGAATGCTTTCAAGACTGATTCTTTGAAACTCTCTTATTAAATCTTGAACCATTTCGACTAGCCAAATGTCACTTCATATTTTTCACCAAAAAAAAAAAAGGTTTTCATCACTTCTGATAACCTCTCCATAGGAAGCACTTGAATTTCTTTAGAATGAGTTTGCTTTGAATCGATGTCAAAATGATTTCTGTGTTTGGAATAGCTTTGGAATTCCAAAAATTCTGCATGAAAACAACTCCTTGTCAAACCTTCCTTCACATAGCCTCGTCCACAAACCCGAATTGAACACTTGGGGGCATGATCAAGCTAGGGGGTAATAATGAAACATATGATAGGGCTGGCTCCATGATTCCCATTCTAAGAAAATATCGGGCAAAGTTGGCAACCCTTGAGGTAAAGGACAGAGGACAAAAAACTATGATGATATCAATTTCTTCCTAGAGGTCAAGATTACAAGAGATGACTCGAGTAAGCAAGAGCGAAAAAGCCATCGAAGTTCACTATCAACACTCCAACTTTTGAGAAAAGAAAGACACCATGAAGAAAGGGGGACGTATTTTTCTCAGGTAAGTATACATGCATATTGATCATAGTGCATTGCTTTTAACATTGTCAGATCGGTGTTTCATCATCATCTTTTGGGTAGTGCGCTTTCTAACCCTACCTCATTTTGAGTGCGCCTTTGAGCCCTCATTTCTTGTGTAGTGCGTTTTCTAACCCTACCTCATTTCGAGTGCGCCTTTGAGCCCTCGCCAACATTTTTCTGGGTAGGTCACCCATTACAACGCGACCAATTCTCCATGTTTTTATTTGGGTAGGTCACCCATTACAATGAGACCATTCTTTCACCTGGGTAGGTCACCCATTACAATGAGACCGTTCTTTCCTTTTTTTGGGTAGGTCACCCATTACAACGAGACCAATATTTTTTCTGGGTAGGTCACCCATTACAATGCGACCAATTCTCCATGTTTTTTTTATCTAGGTGGGTCACCCATTACAATGAGACCATTATTCCCCCTGGGTAGATCACCCATAAGAATGAGACCACTCTTCCTCTTTTCCACTTGGGTAGGTCACCCATCACAATGAGGCCATCATTTTTTTTCTAGGTAGGTCATCCATTAGAATGAGACCATTCTCCATCTTTTTTTTACCTGGGTAGGTCACCCATAATAATGAGGTCATTCTTCCCCCTGGGTAGGTCACCCATAAGAATGAGACCACTCTTCCCCTTTTCCACTTGGGTAGGTCACCCGTCATAATGAGACCATCTTTTCCACTTGGGTAGGTCACCCGTCATAATGAGACCATCTTTTCCACTTGGGTAGGTCACCCGTTATAATGAGACCATCTTTTCCATATTGGGTAGGTCACCCATTACAATGAGACCGCACTTCACATTCTTTCCATTTTGGGTAGGTCACCCATCACAATAAGACCGCTTTTCATATTCTTTCCACATGGGTAGGTCACCCATTACAATGAGACCACACTTCATATTTGTTTTTCCATTTGGGTAGGTCACCCATTATAATGAGACCGCGCTTCATATTCTTTCCATCTGGGTAGGTCACCCATCATAATGAGACCGTTTTTTCATATTCTTTCCACCTGGGTAGGTCACCCATTATAATGAGACCATTTTTTACACATTCTTTTGTTTTGGTTAAATGAGGTCGCCAGATGGGATCTCATGTAGCTTTGTTTAAAGGGAATCTCCATATGGGATTTCAAGTTGACCGAGTTACACACATTCTTTGGTTTTGGTTAAAGGAGGTCGCTAGATGGGATCTCAGGATAATGAAAAAAAGAGAGAGAGAGAAAGAGAGAAAGACAAGAAAAAAAAGAACAGAGTAAGGTTTTTAGATGAAGTGGGTATTGATCAAGTTAAGCAGACAGAAAGACAAGTTTTTCTTTACAAAGCTTACTATGCAAAACATTTAGGATTTTTGCTTCGTAAGCATTGTAAAGAGGGGGCATCTGTTGCTACCCAATTTTTGACCCATGTTTTTGATATATTTTCAAAAAAAATCCAAAAATAGAGAAAAACAATGAAAATCCAAAAAAATATGTTTTTTAATATATTCTCGTCATTTTAGCATTTTCAGCGTCGTCTAAAAAAGAATTTAAATTTTCAAAAAAAGATTTTCGAACGCGTTCAACTTTTCAGGCGTCATTTTTAAAATAATTGATTTTCCTCATTGAGTCGACGTTGATATTGCTCGTTTTAAAAAAAATACAAAAAATAAGAAAAATCAAAATTTACAAAAAAAGAAAGAAGTTGAGGGACTAAGTTGAAAAACCTAGCAACATTTTACCTATAAATACTGGTCTTTAACTCGCATAGAGTGGGGGGGCAATTTTGAGATTGAAGGGGAGAGACAACACAAAAACTACAAAAAACCCTAAACCACAAAAAACCCTAAAACACACACTCTTTTCAGCCTCCCTACCCGGGGCAGCCGCTCACGGACCCTATCAAAAAAATTAAAGAGAAACAGGGGCGGCCGAAGCCTCCCTTTCCCTGATCACAGAGGTCGGCCGCCCCCCCCCCCCTTTTTCCTTTTGAAACCCACACAGCCCCGAAGTCTCCCTTTCCCTTCTCCACCGTCTGTCTTCTCTCAATCACCGTTGGTGACAGAGAAGCCATACCAGCAGCTGAACCTGCCCCCATCTCCCCCACGAGCAGCAACACTCTCAACGCCATCCTCTCTCTCTCGTTTCCTTGGCTGAGAACCGCCGCCCCCAACCTGCAAAAAGAAAAAGAAAAAAAATCGGAGAGCACCTCACGATTCTCTCCCCGCCGTTCACTATCCTCCTCTTCTCTTTCGTCACACAGCAGCTCTCGCTGGCCAGCCTTCCACAGCAGCACCCGATCTCCTCAGCACCGCCACCGATCTCCCCACAACTGA
Organism: Populus tremula; assembly: GCA_964019445.1. NCBI lineage: Eukaryota > Viridiplantae > Streptophyta > Magnoliopsida > Malpighiales > Salicaceae > Populus > Populus tremula. The sequence goes on from CAXHTJ010000008.1 coordinate 11,785,909, forward strand.
AGAACCCAGCGACAACCACAGCAGCCGGCCACATACCCGATCTCCTCAGCACTGCCACCGGGCTCCTCCTTCAACCAACCACCCACAGCTCCCCCTACAACCTCCGGCCATCTGAAACAGAAGAAGAGGAAACCAAAATAATATGCAGAGATGAGCAGATCTGAAAATGAGAAGGGAGAGAAGCAGATCTAAACTAAAATGGGTTAAAACTGACTGCCTGTGGTTTGTTTTTCGTTGCAGGTCACGGTGAAAGCCACCACAGGCTGGGAAGAGAAGAGAAGGGGAAACTGTTCTAGAGTCCCCTGCTTGCCGGACTTTCCAGCGGCGGCGCGTGGAGCAACGCGCCGCCACGATTTCAACAGATTCCAGAAGGCCTTCCACCGATCCTGTAGTTTCTGGGGGTTTATTTTGTAATTTTTTTTGAATTTTTTAATGTATTGTTTTGATTTATTTTGAATTTTTGCAAGATGTTAATAGTGTGTATGTAAAAAAGGAAAAGAAAAGAAAAGAAACAAAAATAGTGGAAGTGTATGTGTGTGTTTGTATTTGTTTTATTTATTTCTTTTATGATAAAATTGCAAGGATTAAAGAAGAATTTAATATTTTGACACGGTTAAGAATTATTAACTTATATGTAAGTTATATTTCTAATTTCCGATGAAAAGACAATTATTAAAACTTCTTTAACACATCAAATTCGCGAAGCAGCTTACCTCAGGTAGGGTGCATTAGGGGTGCCAATACCTTCCCTAACCACAACCAGTCCCTTACCCGCGAATCTCTGACAAGACCAGTACATCCGGTTTCCTAGTAGCCTTCAATAAATTACTAGGTGGCGACTCCAACGAACCAATCAAAGCAAACGACACAACAACGAGAAAAAATCGCCAGCCCAATGCCGCGCGGATATTTTTTTACGTGCGACAGGAGGAATCATAAAATATAGGGAAAACATAGAAAATAATTGTTGTAGAAGAAAAAAGAAAGTGAGGATAACAGAAAACCTATTTAGAAATCGTTGATGAAATTTGGACAGATTCATCACCCCTATTTTAAAGAAGATTGGAGCCTCAAAATGAAAAAATTTAGGGAAACTCTCTCATATATATTGTATCTGGGAATGTTAGCTTTCCAAAGAATCTGACCTCACTTGATTTGGAGCTCTAGAGCTCCAAATATAGGTAAATGTATCAGGAGAGGTTGAGTTGCCGCCCCTGTTGGCAAATTCAGCATAATTGATGAAACAGGGAAATTTAGCCATGATAGGGGTAGGACTCGGTTTCCTTCCCTCTAGGAATTTTTTAACGTCATGCCTTGACACTGGAAAGGAATAAACCATACTTGAAATTGAATTTGGTAATGTGCATCATGATTTAAAATAATGGAATACAAAGAGTAAATGTTGTTGTTGTTGCTTTTGCCATTTTACAAAATGTAACTTGAATATGGATTAATGTGGTGTGCTTGTGAATTCAAGAGAAAGCATAGGAGGAACACAACAACAATAATGGAATGAGCCAAGCGTCTGCAGCAGGTAGGAGTCCTATCCCTTACATAATATTGATTTTGCTAATTTGTTAAATTCTTGGTTTTTGTATTTATGGGTGAAACAACAGGAGAAAATAATAAGTTAAATAAATGAGAAATCAAAATGAAATCAAATATTCGATTGATTTAAAAATATGAATTGTATTAACAGACTTCGTTAATAATTTTTCTTCAAACTTGATTAGCCGGTTCCAAATGTGAAGGCTAATGATGTTAGTAAGGTTTACTAACATTGGTATAATCATTTCTAAAAAGGAGGGATATTAAACTTGATTTTGATATCGGTTAGTAATATTGATTTTGGCAATCATATGAATTTTGATTAGTTATTCCTAAGGTGAAAGCTAATGATGTCAAAAATCTTGACATCAGCATTTTCAGAGATATTCCATTGTGCTATGGAAAGATTGATTGATCATTTCAAGTTGGAAATGGTCAATGACATCAATTGGTTGCATTGATGTTGGCATTATAATAAACTTGATTAGTTGGTCCTGATATGGGTGACTAATGACACTAATTAAACTCATTAGTGTCGACATTTCCTTCTAGGATTTGGGGAAGTGGTATTATGATGGTATCCTCAATAGAGGATGATTGAAAGTGTTAATGAAATAGAGGAACATCACCTTGAAGGAATTATCCATTCGGCCCTAAGGATACGAACATTGGTTTAAAATTATGGAATAAGAATGGAGGAAATTATTTAATAATTCCCGGAATCAGGAACTTAAAAGCATTAGGCAAAAAATGTAAAAAATGATAATTGCACGTGGTTTTGATTATATGTATTTATGCATTATTGTTTACTCTTTTCTAGAACATAATTACTTTTAATATAATTATTTCCAAATATTATGTTATTGCATGTCCATCATATTCACGACATGAGTAATCTTCTAGTCTATGTTATTTTAAAAATTAAATGAACATCAATGTTTTTTGCCTTTCAAGAACCTATAAGACTTAAATTGTAATAACATCTTTTGAAACAATGTCTGAACATAAATTGTATCATTATGTATTTGAAATCTTAATGTATGTTTATTTTCTTTATTTAAGAAGTAAGATTATGCCCAACCTTATAAAATGAGTATTTGAGAAGATTGTGCTTGTATTCTTTAATAATATGATATTTGAGATGTGTTATGATTGAAATGTGTATAAGTGATAAATAATGGATGTGTACAAATGACTTGTCAATAACTTGGGACCTCTCGGTATAGAAGAGACCTTGTTGAAATTTCAGCAAACCTTGTATGAATGTAAAAAAATAAAAAATAAATTCTATTTATTTCTCCCTTTTTATGATTGACATGTTAGTCCAAAAAATGGGGATATTACACTAAGACTTTTGTGAATGCTAAGGCTGGACCATCTTAGATAAAAAAAAAAAAAAAGACTCCTATGTATGCTAAAGGTAAACCCGAAACTCAACCTACTCGTAACCGTGATATAAAATGTTTTAGATGCTTAGAGGTTAGACACATTACTTCTCAGTGTCCTAAAAAAAGAGTTATGATTTTGAAAGACCATAGGGAGATAGAGTCTGAAAGTGATAGATTTTATGATGATGAGGTGCCACCTTTAAAGGATTATAGTGATGTTGAGATTGTATACTCGGTTGAGAGGGAGGCTTTGGTTATAAGGTGTGTGCTTCCTATGCAAGTTAAAGAAGATGATGTTGATTAGTAAAGGGAGAGCATTTTCCATATACGATGCCACATTCAAAATAAGGTATATAGTATGATAATTGATGGAGGTAGTTGTCTTAAAATAGCCAGTACTACTCTTGTTAGGAAGTTGAATTTGAGTACTATAAAGCATCATAAACCTTATAAATTACAATGGTTGAATGAATATGGTAAAGTGAAGTAACTATGTAGGTCTTGATTTTCTTTTTTGCTGAGAGATATATTGATTAGGTGTCATGTGATGTGGTTCCTATGCATGCTAAGCATCTACTTTAGGGGGCATTCATGATAATTTGATAGGAAAGCCATCCATGATGGATTTAGAAATTAGTATACAATTGGAAAAACATGGTAAAACCATCATCTATGTATCTTTATCTTCAAAACAAGTGTATGGTGATTAAATAAAGTTGAGAAGAGAAAGTGAGGCCGAAGGGATTGAAAACTTAAATAAGGAACAAGGTGAGAGAAGAAACTTAGATTCAACCACTAATCAAAACTTAATGAATCTAGCCAAGAGTGAAGGTTAGAATAAAGGAGATATAAAAAGTAAGTGCATACAGTGTGGACTGTGTGGAAAAATTAAAGAAATAACCAACATTTTTATACAAGAAAGGGTGAGATTAAATCTATTTTTTATGTTAACAAACCAATGATGATACTTGTGTATAAGGAGATTTATTTTAATACTAAGGATTTTAATTATGTTGTTTCTTTGTTGCATGAATTTGATGATGTCTTTCTTGAAAATATTCCTAATGGCTTACAACCATTAAGAGGAATCAAACATCAAATAGATCTTGTATTTAGAGTTGCAATCCCTAACTAACCAGCTTATCAAAGACCTATTGATGAGATAAAGGAATTTCAAAGGCAAGTGGAAGAGTTGATGACATTGGTGTGCATTCATGAGAGCATGAATCCATATACTATTCCAATTTTTTTTATGCCTCATAAGGATGAAACTTGGATGATGTGTGTTGATTGTCATGCCATTAACAGCATAACACTAAAATATAGACATTTTATACCTAGGCTTGATGATATGTTAGATGAGTTGCAAATATCTTGTATTTTCTCTAAAATAAATTTGAAAAATGGATACTATTAGATTAAGATGATAGAAGGTACTGATGAATGAAAAACTGTATTTAAGACTAAGTATGATTTGTATGAATGGTTAATCATTTGTTTTAGACTTAGAAATGCACTTAATACATTTATGAGATTGATGAATCATATGTTGCATATGCTCATAGGTAAATTCATACTTATGTATTTTGATAATATCTTAATTTATAGCAAGAACTTGAATGAACATATTGATCATTTGCTTAATGTACTTGATGTGTTGTGTAAAGTATAATTGTATTCTAGTCATAAGAAGTGTAACTTTTACATTGAAAAAAATATGTTTCTTGGATTTGTTGTACCTGTATAGGGTATTGAGATGAATGAAGAGAAGGTTAAGGCCATCTAGGATTGGCCAACATCTAAATATATGACTGAGGTAAGAAGCTTTTATGGCTTAGCTAACTTTTATAAATGTTTTGTTAAGGACTTTAACACGTTAGTTGTGCCATTACTTAAAATTATGAAAAAATATGTTGTTTTTATATGGGATAATAAACATGAAGATGCTTTTAAATTGTTAAAATAAATATTATATTTTGCACTTGTTTTAGGTTTACTTGACTTTACAAAAGTTTTTAAGATTGAGTGTGATGAATGAGGTATAATTATTGGAGCTATTTTAATGCATGATAAAAATCCCATTGCTTATTTTAACAAAACTCTTAATGGAGCAACCTTGAACTACTCCATATATGATAAAGAGCTTTATGTATTGGTGAGGACATTAGAGACGTGACAACACTACCTTTGGCCCAAGTAATTCATCATTCATTTTGATCATGAGTCATTGAAACACTTGAAGGGAAAAAGTAAGTTGAATCGGTGACATACCAAATATGTTTAGTTTATTGAGAACTTTCTATATGTGATTAAAATACAAGCAAGGCAAAGAAAATATTATGGTTGGTGCACTGTTATGAAGGTATGTTCTTTTATCTACTTTGATTACTAGAATTCTAGGATACGAATATGTAAAGAAATTGTATGTGAATGATGATGATTTTGCTAATATTTTTAATGCATGTGAAAATCCAGCTTTTAACAAATTTTATATACTTGATGGATATTTGCTCCAAGAGAATCATTTGTGTGTGTCATTGAGTTCTCTGCATGAATTACTTATATATGAAGCACATGAGGGTGATTTAATGAGGAAATTTTAGTGTTGCTAAGATTTTAGATGTGCTATATGAATATTTTTATTGGCCTAAAATAAAAAAGGATGTGCAACATATATGTGATAAATGCATTACATGTAGGAAAGTAAAGTCTAAAGCCTAACCACATGGTTTGTACACTCCTTTGTCTATTCCTAAGGAACCTTGGGTGGGTATTTCTATGGACTTCGTATTAGTTTGCCTAGGTGAAAAAAAGATAGGGACTCAATATTTGTAGTTGATAGGTTTTTAAAGATGACACATTTCATAACATGTTATAACTAATATAGCTTATTTGTTCTTTAGAGAGATAGTACAACTTCATGTGGTTCCTAGAAGTATATTTTAGGATAGAAATATTAAGTTTCTTAGCTACTTTTGAAAGTTATTATAGGGAATATTGGGAATTAAATTGTTGTTTTCTACTATATGTCATTTCTAAACAGATAGACAAATCGAAGTAGTTAATAAAACCTTAACACACTTTTACGTGTTGTCATAGAAAAGAACTTACAAATTTAGGAAGAGTGCTTGCATTCATTGCATTTGCTTATAATTGTAGCGTGCATTAATTCCATTACAATTTTTTTTTTTGTTTACCATTTGAGATTATTTATAGCTTTTACCTTTTGGTTAATCTTTTTATTTTTATTTTTAAACAAGGTCAAAGACTAAGAGAGGGGAGAGACTTGCTACATTCTTTTAACCCCTCAGTATTTCCAGCTATTCCTTTCTTAACACTAATATTGTTTTAAAAAAGAAATTTTAAAAAAATTAACAAGTTTTTTTATTAAATTTTATTGAGTCAATTTAGATTACACTTCGTCTTGAGTTTTTTACCAGGTCACCTGTATCAATTCCTTCCCTTATTTTTTTTCAATTCAAAATAGTTAAGGCCTCAACTCAATTAAGATTGGAATCAAACCAGCCAAACTCAGTTTTATAACTATGCTAAAGATTACTTTGTGAATACAAAATTTCAACATACTATACTTACGTAACTCATTTACTTTAAAGATATCTTCTTATTTTTAGCACATGAAATAAATCATCGAAGAGAAATTCACTCTTATCCTTACAAGTGAAAATTAAGTAAGAAAAGAGAAGGAAAAGGAAGTACATGATAATATTTATTTACTATGATCAACAAACTGGAAAACACCCTAATAATTATAAATCAACTTCTCCGCAGTTGATTCTTTAAATGTTGACCTTTGTTTTGCCAACTCGCAAAATAATTCTGCACCAGCCATTCATACTTCCTTGTGTTCATAAGACATCCAATAATCACTCCAATTAACAATCCAGTTGCATAACCTATCACCACCACTTTCCAGCCAAATTCAAGTGGAGATCCCGAGCCTTCATCTTCTTTGGGTGCTGGCAAGGAGTCCTCGCCATTGCCACATTTTTTTGACAAAGGCTCCCCACACAATCCTGGATTCGCATCAAATGAAGTGTTATCAAATGCTCCGAATTGGTTTCCCCTTGGTATCGGACCTGAGAGAAAATTATGAGACACATTAAAGATCTCGAGGAAGGTGAGCTGTGCAAGTTGGTCAGGAATCTTTCTAGAGAGTTTGTTGTGAGAAAGGTCCAAAGATTCAATCTCTTTCAAGTTGGACAGGGATGGAGGGATGCCACCCCTGAGAAAGTTGTTGGAGAGATTGAGCAAATGAAGTGCTTTGAGATCTCCAAGGACCTCTGGAATTCCTCCTTGAAAACCATTACTTGAGAGATCGATAGCAGTGAGACTATCTTGGATCTTCTCATATAACCTCATCACACCTTTGTTTGTCATCGTCATGGAGTAGTGATACTTATTCCTCATTGTATAATGCAATGTTTGGAAACTTGTGTTTGCTTGCATGTAAATCAAGTGCTCATTGTTGACATTTTTCATGGCAGTCCAATTTCGGAGATATTCAAATTGTTGGTGGGAGGAACCACTGGTGGTGGCTTTGAAACACTCAGAGGGGATAAAACACACTGGTTTTATTACAAAATCCGAAGCTTACAATTAATTAAAACAAAAGCTTAAACACACCCTCTTTCTCTCTTTCTCTTTCAAGTGTTTCTCTCTATTCTTTCCACTCAAATAAACACAAGCTGGGCACTCTATTTATAGACAAAAACAGAATACGAAAATCTACTGTTCCAGGTGTGAAGGCGGCTGTTGACCGGCGGTGTGAAGGCGGCTGGCGGCTGGCGGCTGCGGCTGGTGGCTGGCGGCTGCGGCTGGTGGGTGGTTGCCTTCCTTGACTCTAGGTGCTTCTAGATTGAGTTTATTCAACAAATCTCCCCTTTAAACTCAATCGAGGGATGTCATGCCAAGCATGAACTTTAATCGGATGAATACTTCTCCTTTCAATGGCTTTGTGAAGATGTCAGCAACTTGATCATTTGTGTTGCAAGATATCAGTTGGACTTCTTCATTCTTCACATGTTCCCGGATAAAGTGATGACGTGTATCAATGTGTTTGCTCCTCTCATGATACACTGGATTCTTTGCTAATGCGATTGCTGATCGATTGTCAATATAAATCTCCGTAGGACTTTCTTGAGGAAATCCCAAAAACTTCAGCATATTCCTTAACCATATTGAATGGCATACGGCTGAGTTGGCAGCAACATACTCAGCTTCACAGCTTGATAATGTGACAATCGATTGCTTCTTGGATGACCATGTGAAAGATGTGTCTCCCATGAAAAAGACAAACCCTGTTGTGCTTTTCCTTTCATCCAGATCTCTACCCCAATCACTATCCGAGTAGCCTACAAGATTAAAGTCTTTACTTGAGGTATAAAACATACCTTCATTCATTGTGCCTTTGATGTAGCGAAGAATTCTCTTGGCTGCATTCAAATGAGACTGGTCTGGTGTCTCCATGTATCTGCTGACGAGTCCGACTCCGTAGAGTATATCCGGTCTGGTACATGTCAAGTACCTTAAGCTTCCTACTAAGCTTTTGAAGTAAGTTGGATCAACATTTCCAACCTTACTCTTCCTCAATTCCACTCCATTCTCAACTGGAGTTGATACCGGATTGCAGCTTTCCATCTTGAACCTTTCAAGAATATCTTTGGCGTAACCGCTTTGGGATACAAAAATCCCTTCTTCCTTCTGCGTTACTTCTAAGCCAAGAAAATGTGACATTAGACCAATGTCAGTCATTTCAAACTCCTGTACCATGCTTCGTTTGAAGTCGTCAAACATGGTAGGGTTGTTGCCGGTGAATATCAAATCATCAACATACAGGCACACAAATAAGATGCTGCCATCTGCTCCTTTCTTCACATACATTGCGTGTTCATATGGACATTTTTCAAATCCATTATCTTGAAAATACCTGTCAATTCTGGTATTCCAAGCACGCGGAGCTTGCTTCAAACCATAGAGAGCCTTCTTCAACTTGTATACTTTGCCTTCATTTTCAGCATCAATGTATCCAAGTGGTTGTTCAACATAGATTTCTTCTTCTAGGAAGCCATTCAGAAATGCTGACTTCACATCGAGTTGATAGATCTTCCATCTATGTTGTGCAGCTAGTGAGATCATCAGTCTGATTGTCTCTAGCCGGGCTACTGGAGCAAATACTTCTCCATAGTCAATGCCTTCTCTCTGTTTGTAGCCTTTAGCCACTAATCTGGCTTTGTATCTTTGCACTTCTCCTTTGGCGTTCTTCTTCGTCTTGTAGACCCATTTGACACCTATTGCTTTCTTGTTTTCTGGTAGATAAGTCAGCTTCCAGGTATCATTCTTCTCAATGGCATGTATTTCTTCATCCATTGCTTCTATCCATTTCTCTTCTGTGACAGCTTCATTGAAGTTTAATGGGTCACTATCTGCAAAGAAACAAAACAGAGTTGTATCTTCCATACCTGAGTGGTATCGTACAACTCTTCAAGATTCCGCATCCTTCTTGGTCCTTCTGATGAGGATGCTGGTGGTGTTGATGATGATGCTCCTGGTGTGTTCCTCCTGTTGAATACAGGGAAACTGTGTGCCGGACTTTGTGGTTCAGCTGCTGGCACAATCGGTTCTTCGACAAGTACTGTTGGTACTTCTTCACCTTCAAGGATCAAATCAAGATTGATCCATTTGATTGCTTCTTGATCACCATTCCATGCCCAAGATTTATCTTCTTCAAAGATAACATCTCTACTCGTAATCACCTTCTTCGTGATGGGATTATACAGCCTGTATCCCATCCTTCTTTCACCATATCCGACAAAGATGCATTTCTCGCTCTTATCATCGAGCTTTCTCCTTCTTGCATCTGGGATCTTTGCATATGCCACACAACCAAAGACTCGTAGATGAGTAACACTTGGTTTGTGACCACTCCATGCTTCTTCTGGAGTGACTCCTTGCAAACTTCTGGTTGGGCAGCGATTCAGTAGATACACTGCACATGATACAGCTTCAGCCCAGTATTGCTTGGGCAACTTCTTTGCTTTGAGCAAACTTCTTGCCATGTCAAGAATCGTGCGATTCTTCCTTTCTGCTACACCGTTCAGCTGTGGTGTATAAGCTGGCGTCGTCTGATGTCTGATGCCTTGTTGTGTACAATAGGCTTCAAAGTCATTTGCTGTATATTCTCCACCTTGATCAGATCTTACGGTTCTGATCGTGTAACCAGTTTGCTTCTCCACAATTGCTTTAAAATCTTTAAAACAATTGAATACTTCTGACTTCCTCTTCAGAAAGTATATCCACGTCTTTCTACTAAAATCATCAGTAAAAGTGAGGAAGTACCTATTTTGTCCAGTCGACATAGGCGTAATTGGGCCACACACATCTGTGTGTACTAACTCCAGTGGCCTCTTTGCTCTCCAGTTGACTTCTTTGGCAAAACTGGATCTGTGATGTTTGCTGAGGACACAACTCTCACAGACTTCATCTGGATGATCAATGTGAGGCAAACCTTTGACCATCTTCTTGCTTGCTAGCATCTTCAACTCGTGAAATTCAGATGTCCAAGCCTCAGGTGCCAAAGCCATTCTTCACTGTTGGTGATGGCACTCAAACACCTTGTTGCATCATACTGGATGTTCAAAGGAAACATCCTATTCTTGGACATTTTCACGTAGGCCATTAATCTCCCATTGTTGTCTCTAATTGCCAGATGACAATTCTTCGAGTAAAAACTATATCCTCTCTCCAAAAGTTGGCCTAAGCTGATCAGGTTCTGCTTTATGGCTGGGACATAATACACATCGGCGATGTAGCTGGAATCGCCATTCTTCAACTTGACTGGGATGTTGCCTTTACCTTTGAATGGAACCTTTGTGGTATCTCCAAAAGTAACTAGACCTTGCTTGGTCTCATCTAGATCACCAAATAACTCTCGGTAGCCGCACATGTGATTGCTGGCTCCAGTATCTAGATACCATATCTCCTCTTGTTTCTCGCCATGTCCTTGTTGGACAAGAAATGCAGATGCTTCTCCATCATGCTTCTCTACATAGTTGGCTTGCTCACGTATCTCCAACGGAGCTTTCCATCGGCATTCAGTGCTATAGTGCCCAAATTGATTGCAGCTATAACATTTGATATTTCTCTTGTCACGGTTATTGTAACCGCCTCCTCTTCCTCTAGGAGTGAATGCTTGTTGGCCTCGGCCTCCTCTGGTGGTGTTTCTGCCACCTCTTCCTCTGAAGCTTGTATTCCAAGATCCTCTTCCTCTTCCTTGGAATCTATGAAATCCTCCTCTGGATTGTTGACTTCCTGCTTGAGTGGTGTAGCCACCTGTTGAAGTCTCCCCTTGCTCATATCTGTCCTTGAAAGACAGCTTTGCTTGTAAGGCATGCTCAATGGCCTTATCTTCATTTCGCATTACAATCTTCTGCTCATGAGCTTGCAAAGAACTCATAAGCTCATCCACTGTCAACTTGTCCACTTCCTTGGACTCTTCAATTGCGACAACAACATGATCAAATTTTGGATCTATGGATCTCAAAATTTTCTCAATAATTCGAGTATCGGATGAGGGCTTCTCCATTTCTTCTCATCTGGTTGACTATCACCATAATCCTTGTATGATAATCGGAAATAGATTCTGAGGACTTCATTCGTAATAATTCGAATTCTCCTCTCAAAGATTGAAGACGAATCTTCTTGATTCTGTCAGCACCTTTGTATTTCTGTTGGAGAGCCTCCCATATATCATGTGACGTTTCAGCGGAAGCTATTATCTCGAATGTATCTTCATCAAGACCTTGATAGATGATGGTCTTTGCTTTGTTGTCCTTCTTTCTGTTGACTTTAAGGACTTGCTTCTGTGCCTCTTGTAAAGCATCTTCTCTTTCTTTGGACTCTGGTTCATCATAACCAGTTTGTACAATATCAAAACACTCTTGTGACCCAAGAAATGCCTTCAATCTGATGCACCAACTATCATAGTTGTCTTTGGTCAGCTTCGGGATGAGTGTATGTGTACCTTCTGTAGTCATTTTGCTCTTTTAATGACTATATCGCCTTCTGGGAGCCGAATTTGACCAAACGGACACTGTAGATCGATCCGGAATGGTCCAAATAGTCGGGAACCGGTCTGACTTTGTTGAAATCGGGTCAGAAAATGGGTGAACCGGTCAAAACCACCAATTCTGTACGGCGGGCGGTTCGCTGGGTTGAACCGGGAATATTCTGTGGAATATTCTGGGGAATATTCGGGGAATATTTTGGGGAATATTCTTGGGAATATGCTGGGGAATATTCGTGGAATATTCTGGGGAATATTCCTTCGGCTCGGCTGAGGCTGGAACGCGGCTCGGCTCGGCGCGAGGTACGGCTCGGCTTGTGGCTCGGCTGGACTTGGCTTGTGGCTCGGCTAGGACTCGGCGTATACGGCTCGGCGCGGCTCAAATATGGCACGCGTGTGGCTCAGTCGTCTTCAACCTCGGGGCGCGTGGGGTGCGCGTGGGCGATCTGGCTGAATATTCAGGCGGCGCGTGTGGGCTACCCTGAACTCCGATTTGGCTGATTTTTGCGGCAGTGAGTTCGTCTTGATGAGCTCTACACTGTGGAATGATCAAAACTTGTTTTTGACAATTTTGAAAATTCGGATATACCCCAAAACACTTCTGTTTTCCGACGAACGGGGCTCTGATACCAATTGTTGGTGGGAGGAACCACTGGTGGTGGCTTTGAAACACTCAGAGGGGATAAAACACACTGGTTTTATTACAAAATCCGAAGCTTACAATTAATTAAAACAAAAGCTTAAACACACCCTCTTTCTCTCTTTCTCTTTCAAGTGTTTCTCTCTATTCTTTCCACTCAAATAAACACAAGCTGGGCACTCTATTTATAGACAAAAACAGAATACGAAAATCTACTGTTCCAGGTGTGAAGGCGGCTGTTGACCGGCGGTGTGAAGGCGGCTGGCGGCTGGCGGCTGCGGCTGGTGGCTGGCGGCTGCGGCTGGTGGGTGGTTGCCTTCCTTGACTATCTAGGTGCTTCTAGATTGAGTTTATTCAACACAAATGGCAACTTACCCTTAAAACTGTTGTTGGAGAGGTCAGCAATCTGTAATCTGGGAAATTCAACATTGGTGTTAGGTTTCCCAATCACACCATGGAGCCCATTTGATCTCAAAATCAGAACCCTCAAATCAGGAAGAATACCCAACCAAGATGGAAAGACATCATGTATCTTATTTTGTTCAAGGTTGAGAATCTCTAGCTTGGTGCAATTGGCTAATGATTTTTGTATCTTCTTCCCCTCCAGTTTGTTTTGACTGAAATCAACGACACTCAATGAGCAGCCACTTGTGAATATATCAGGAATATCACCACTGAAACTATTGTTGCTCAGATTCAGAACTGAAGCAGTGCTGCTTTTATTGCCCAAGCATTGAGGAAGTTTGCCGCTCAAATTGTTAATTGACAAATCAAGGGCAGAAAGCGAAGTCAGATTGCAAATAACTTCTGGGATTTCTCCAGTCAATTTGTTGTTCTGGACTTTATAGTCATAGATTTCTGGTGGTGGAATTGGAAGGGATCCTTGAAGCTTGTTCGAAGAAAGATACACTGAGCGTAGATTATTCCATGGCAGAACGTCAAAGGATTGCTCAAATCCTGTTAGAAGGTTGCCAGCAAGATAAAGAGCCTCGAGTGTTATGATACTCATGTTCGTAAACAATTTGGGTATGTGTCCCTCCAGTTTGTTATATCCTAGATCTAAAATCTCCAGATGGTTTTGATCACGCAAAAAACTGGGAAATTCATCTAAATTGCATCCACGTAATGTCAAGAGTTCAAGTTTTGGCATCGGAATGGTAGCATCGTGGCTATTAAGCAGAGATAAATTGTTATGCGATAGTTGGAGTGAAGTAAGGTTTCTAAACTTAAGAAGAAGGTTCAAATCCAAGGTACCACTAAAGAAATTATAAGATAGGTCAAGTTGTTCAAGATTTTGAAGCCTATAAATAGACTCAGGAATCCAACCCTGCAGTTTGTTTCCACCAAGGTATAGTTGGATTAAATGGGTATGGTTTCCTATGCAAGATGGAATTTGACCGGTTAATTCATTGCTTTGAAGGAACAAGCAAGTGAGTTGAGTAAAGTTTCCTAAAAATAATGGAATGTCACCGTATGAATTGGTTTGTGCCAAGTCTACTAAAGTGAGTTTGGTTAGATTACCAAGCCAATCTAAGGTACCAGATCTGAAATTGTTGGAAGAAAGCGACAGGTCAGTAAGTTGAAGAAGGTTGAACAAAGGAGGGATTTTCCCAGAGAAAAAGTTATAAGAAAGGTCTAGATAGTTCAGTTTTGTAAGATTACCAAGGGAAGGTGGTATCACCCCTGAAAAATGACATTCTCCCACGTCAAATTCTTTCAATGATTTGAGATTCCCAATAGACTCCGGTAGGTGACCAGAGAAATTCGTCACTGAAATTCCGGAAAATATCCAGTGAGATATGGATTATACTGGGTGCTGAGAAAGCGAAGGTTGGGTAATTGGAATATTCCCACGGGGAACTCTCCCAGCAATACGCAATCCCTGAGAGATAGATAAGATAAAGAGGATAAGTTTGCCATGATTTGAGGTACCTTGGCTGATATCTTCACTTTAGTGAGATTGAGGACCCCCAAGCTGATTAATGCTTCAACTAAATGTTGCAGACCAGGCTTTTGGAGCTTCAAAGAATTTGCTCCCAGATCAAGGAAAACCAACTTGGACAGCTCTAAGATCTCCGCTGGAATCTGACCAGAAAAGTTAGAATTTGAGAGATTTAGATCAAACAGCCTTGAGAGATTTCGAATCGCAGAAGGGATTTCAGAGTTGTTGAAGTCGTTGTCCTCAATATCAAGCCTTCTGAGTTGAACAAGGTGGAAGAGGCTGCTATTAGAGTCGATGGAGCCATAGAGACAGCTGCTACTGAGGTCAAGGCCAATCACATGAGCAGTGTCCCTATCGCATTCAACACCATCCCAAGAGCAGCAATCAGCGCTTTCTCCATCGACTCTCCATGATGCAACCTTGGGATAAGCAGAAGGATCAGAAGAGGCGGACTCGTTAATGACAAGGCTTTCCTTGAACTGCAACAAGGCATAACTCTCATCCTCATGGCCTAGAGGCTGCATGGAAGGAGAAGAATAACATGCTCCAAGATGAAACAAAGACATCACAAAGAACAAAAGCATCCGCATGATTAAGAAACACATTTTTATTTTTATTTTTATTTTTATTTTTATTTTTTGTTAACGATATTTCTCTAAAAGTAAATTAATCCTTGGTTTTCTTAATGAGCAAATAAGTGAAGCAATGGAGTTTATATAGGGCGCCCCATCCAATTTCAAAGTCTAAGTTTTCCACCACACATGCCAATGTTTGGACAAGCATAATCATGTTATCCACGACAAAAATAAACGTGAGACATAAAAAAGTTGTATAATTATTTGATTCAAAAAAGTGAGATTAAATTGAACTACAAATTAAATATTCAAATACTAAATTAACAAAAACCATCTTTCATGTTATATAGAATTGCTCTGTCTATTTTTCATACAATTCATTGTCGCCTTCTTCTGCAACGCAGTTACAAGGCGGCAGCTAGCATACATTTTGATTTCTCATCTAATTTACCATATTCAAGATCTTACATTTAATTTAATTTAGTTGCTTAACAATTTTTCTTATAGAATGCCCGGCCATAGCTAACGAGTCATTAAAAACTATTTCTATATTTTTAGTTTTCATTTCAAATATTTTTTTTATCATTTTTTCTAAAAATATTCTCTTAGTTTTCAAGTTTCTCAAATATATTTTTTAGTTATTTTTATTTTTTGATTCAGTTTAGTAATTTTATTTTTATTTAAAGAAAATATTTTTTCTTTTTTATTCATTATTATTAGAATTTTCTAATTTTTTTTATATAAAAGATTGTAATAATTTTGTGGAAAATAAGATTTAGACAAATAAAAATAAAATATTTTAGGTGACTCTCCCTCCATAGTTATGATATTTATATTCCTTAAAAGTTTTGAGTTATAATAACTTAGTTATTCCTCATTTCTATTTATGTTATTAAAAAAAATTATTTTTGAATAAGATATATGATCTTTTTTATTATTGATATTAGCCTAGAAAAAAAAAGTAAATAATTAATGCACATGAACATTATGTCTCTCCGAAGACCAATCACACTATTATCATTATTATTTTGATATATTGTTTTTTAAAAAATACTTTGAAAAACAATAATACCACTACAATATACCATTATAGCTGTAATTCTGTCTTGTTTCATTAAATTCAAAGTCTAAGTCCTTGTCTTCTAAAAATGTATTTTGCTAGACAACCTTTAAGAATCTTTTCCACTGCCATTGCCAAAGTTAATTTTCCAATCTCACAAACTTGTGATATGGTCTTTAAGAAATGAATGAAAAACCTTTGTCGTCGTCTGAATCAAGAAAAACAAGGGAGACAGTGATTAAGAAAAACGTGGGAGACATTTTCAATATTTAATGAGATTTCAGACTTGTTTCCATCTAATCTGATTGTTATGGGTGCAATGGTATGGTTTGATTGTTGATATTTGGACCGAAAGTTATGAAGATGATATAATGAGATAGATTGCCTGATAAAGAGGGTATTTAGAGGCTATCTTGATAGGTGATGATGATGAAGAAGAAGAAACGACATGTTACTCCAATGCTTGTGCTGAATTGCCGAGAGAGAAGCAAGCCTTATCAAAAGGTACTTGGAATATCTAGATGCATCCGGAAAAAGGGTAGAATCGGGATACTCTGAACTGGAATGTGAAAGAATATCAAGGTGTGTAGTGAAAAATGAAAAAAGACCGATTTTAATGAATCGGTGGTACTGGTAATCTCTCTAAATGTTGAGAAATTAGATAGGAGATAACCCAGAATGTTCAGATCAATCGTGATGGAGTCAGAAAGAAAATTTCATGGAAAAATTGTCAGGAATAATCGTAACACAGCTATCAAGTTGAAATTGTTTTTTGAACAATTATATTATTCACATATATTACTAGTTACATATATAGAAAGTTGGTACGGTGAATAAATGATCCTCAAATGTTTGCGGCACCCATAATAATATGAAGGGGGTGTAGGTGTCATGGGTCTGTTAGGACATGGACTTAGGTGATCTGGACATGGGTCTTGGACATGGGTCTTGGAAACATGGGATTTTTATGCAATTAATTATTTGGTTGTTATGTTAGAATGTTTTATGCAATTGTTATTAATTTTGGGTTGTTAAGGTAAACTGAACGTGGGTCTTGGAAAAATAGGATGTTATGTAATTATTTGGTTGTTATGTTAGAGTATGTTATATAATGGTATTAATTATGGGTTGTTAATTGTTGCTTAATTTCAGTGATTGTTCTGTTATTTAAAATTCTAAGATATCCATAATTTTATCTATACAGACTCGGAGGACTTAGCTCCCTTAAAGTAGCTATTTATTTATTCTTTATCAACAAGAATATAACAAGTGATATCAGAGTCGTTCAATCCATGGCTGATAGGCACAATACACGTTATTCACAACTTGCAGAATCTTTGGCTTCAGTTGG
Organism: Populus tremula; assembly: GCA_964019445.1. NCBI lineage: Eukaryota > Viridiplantae > Streptophyta > Magnoliopsida > Malpighiales > Salicaceae > Populus > Populus tremula. The sequence continues at coordinate 11,803,495 of CAXHTJ010000008.1, forward strand.
CAAACTCAAGAAATTCAGCACCAAAATCAGGAAGCCTTGCAATAGGCAATTGAAGGCTTGATGACCCAATTACAACTTGTGGTTGCTAATGTGGACACCTTGGTCCCTACCTAGAGGAAGCAGACAGAGGATACTCCATCTGGGTCAAGGTCTCACGTGTGAAATCCTTTATTTGAAGAACATGTTGGAATTTAAACACGGGCTATTTGTCTCGACTTTTCTAAGTTCAGTGGTGAAGAACCCAATGGTTGGATTTATCGTGCTAATCAATTTTTTACTTATTATCAAACCAACCCTAATCATCGAGTCCTCTTTGCTTCTTTTCACGTGGAGGGTAAAGCCCTCACTTGGTTTTAGGATTTAGAGGCCTCGGGTAGCATTACTAGTTGGGATGGTTTCACAATCCTTACTTACCAGGTTTGGCCCTTCCATTTTAGATGATCCAATGGAGACTCGCTACGACAAACCACAACAGTGGAGATTTACAAGTCCCAATTTGAGATCTTATCCAATCAACTTAAATGGTCGAGAGAACCATATAAGCTCAGTTGTTTTTAGAGTAGCTTACGAGAGGATATTCGTTTCATGGTTCGTATGTTAAATCCCTCTAACCTCATAGTGGCTTTTGGAATGGCAAAAAAATGTAGGAGGAAAATGTGGCTGCCTTCAGGTGGAGTTCACGGTTGGGATCTACTTCCCCACGCCCATTTCCCAACTCCCCAACATCATATATGAAGGCACTTGTTCAAATCCAACGCTTATCCCCATTACAAATGAAAGAGAGGAGGACAAGGGGATTATGTAACAATTGTGATGAAAAGTGGGGGTCGGGCCATAAATGCAAATCAGCTGGAATGTGAGGATTCGGAGGGGGAAGAGTTGCAACCTATTCAACAGCCTCGACATTTGAAAGAAGTCGATAGTCCTTCAGGAGGAAGTGAGGTGAATCTGGAAACAACACTCGAGATTTCCATTCATGCTTTGACAGGTTCTCCGAGCCCCAAAAACATGTGCATTCTTGGATATGTCAATGGTTGTGTCGTGGTGATCCTCATCAATACCGGAAGCACCCATAATTTCATGGACCCCTCAATTCAGCAACGAGCGCATCTTAACTCACAATCAACAACAGGACACTTGGTGAGAGTAGCCAGTGGGGACAGTTTGTGCAATATAGGGAAATGTGTGGATATTCTGTTCCACATGTGTTAGAGTATTGAATAACATAACAACCTCAACAAAATCAGGAGCACAATCAAGCATGGGAGAAAGATCAGAGGAAGATCAGAAGAAGATGAATAAAGATAATCTGTTATAGTTTCAAAATTCAAATACTTGCACTTATCCTATTTTTAAGATTGTACGCGTATATATATATATGCACACTGTAAATAATAATTGTATGTAGAGAATATAATTTTCTTCATCTTCTGTCAGCTTCCATTTCGTTTCTGCAAATCTTTCATGATATTAGAGCAATCATAGGTTAACACCTGATTTGCCACAGCTTTCACACATTAAACACAAATCCACTCTTTCTTTCTTTTTCATCATCTCAACCATGACTTCATCTGATTCTACAACCCTTCCCCTGTTCTCTTCACCCCAAAAGATTCAATCTAATTCACAACCAGTCAGCCAAAGACTTGAAGGACATAATTACCTGCCATGGAGTGTTCAATTTCAAGTTTTTCTTCGTAGTCATAATCTAAATGGTATGATTGATGGTTCTGAAGAGCCACCAACCAGAACTCTTTCAGATAATTCTTCTAATCCAACCTACGCAATTTGGTTCAAAAAGGATAATTGTGTTCTCAGCTGGCTACTAGCTTCCATTTCTGAGAAGTTAGTTTCTACTGTCTTTAATCTAAAGACTTCCAAACAAGTTTGGGACTCTCTTCAGGCAAGATTTTCATCTACCTCAAGATCCCGTATTGCTCTTCTTAAGAGGCAACTTCAGACTCTTGTTCAAGGCAACCGACCATGTTCTGCATTTCTTGAAGATGCTAAACTGTTGGCTGATCAACTTGCTGCTGCAGGCAAACCTGTAAACGATCAAGACTTCATTATATTTTTAATTGGAGGACTTCGTCCCAACTTTACACCCTTTATCACGTCCTATAATTTTGCCTGTAGAGATAAGGATCTGTCTTTGGATAATTTTCAATCTAAGCTTCTCAGTTTTGAAACATTACTTGAAGCCTCCACTCCCATCCAAACTCATAATTTTGCCTTTGCTGCAAAAACATCTCATTATCCAAAAAGGAATTTCAATATATTCCTGCCAAATTCCAGCCACATTCTGCATTACCACAATCTCGAGGCCCTTCCAGAATTCAGCCTCATAGTGATCGTGTTTCTTCATATGACAGACCACAATGTCAAATATGTGACAAATCTGGTCATGCTGCGTTGGATTGTTTTCAGCGATTCAACTTTTCCTTTCAGGGCAGACGACCTCCTTCTGAATTGGCAGCAATGGCTGCTGAAGCCAATCATAATTTTGAGAAACAAACTTGGTATGCTGACAGTGGGGCATATGCTCACATTACTGCTAATGTAGCAGACTTAACAACCTTGCAGCCTTATGATGGTATGGATATTGTTCAAGTTGGAAATGGTTCAGGTTTGATGATTTAAAATACTGGTTCCTCCTCGTTAAATACATCACATAATTCCTTTCCTCTGAATAATGTTTTGTATTGTCCTCAAGCTGCATCTAATCTGTTGTCCATTAATCAATTCTGCCTTGACAATAATTGTTACTTCATACTTACTGGAACTTCTTTTTTTGTCAAGGAAAACAAGACGAGCCGACTACTGCTCCCAAGGCTGGTTGAGAATGGCCTTTATCCAATCAATGGGAATAACAATTGCACTAAGCAATTTTGTTGTTTTACTTCTAAATTAGGGACAAAAGCCACTAGAGATCAATGGCATAAACGCCTTGGTCATCCTTCCAACTCCACTTTAAACTATTTATCTTCTTTCCTACCAATAAAAGAGTCACCTAGCAAATCAAGTATTTGTTCTCCCTGTCAGTTAGGAAAAGCTAAAAAGCTACCTTTTAGTGATTCTCAAAGACAATCGGCCAGACCTTTAGCCTTGATTCACACTGATGTCTGGATATCTCCTGTTACTTCAGTAGGGGGATGTCGATATTATGTTTTATTCATTGATGATTTTAGTCGCTTTACATGGATGTATCCTATGCGTTTCAAAAGTGATGTTTTTTCTTTCATATTTCAACAATATAAAGTTCTTGTTGAAAATCTATTCTCCTGCACAATTCAACAACTACAATCTGATAATGGTGTGGAATACTTATCAACAGAGTTTTAGAACTTTTTAGCTAAACATGGAATATTTCATCGCTTAACATGTCCCTATACATCCCCACAAAATGGAATTGTTGAACGTAAACATCGCCATATTCAAGAAATGGGATTGACCTTATTAGCACAAGCTTGTCTTCCAAACTGTTATTGGGTAGATGCCTTCTTTACTTCAGTATACCTGATCAATCGTTTACCAACGAAAGTCCTTAATAATATCACACCTTACTTTGTTCTCCATAAAACTATGCCTCGCTACTCTGACCTGCGCACATTTGGTTGTGCATGTTATCCTTATCTCAGACCATATGAAAAAACATAAGTTAGCTTTTAGAAGCAAACAATGTATTTTCTTAGGATATTCAAGTCAACAAAAAGGTTATCGATGTTTAGATTTTGCTACAGGTAGGGTGTTTATTTCCAGGCATGTTGTTTTTGATGAATACACTTTACCTAACTTGGATAAAAGTCATTATTTTGCCACTCTTGCGAGCAACCAGTCTTCAGGTACTACTCTTACTTCCAATTTAGTTTCTTTAATTGCTCATGCTCAACATTTCAATTTTACTCCACCTGTTATAATTACAAATTCTTCTGCAACCGAAATTCCTTCTTCCACTGAAGGTCCATCCTTACAACCTTCCACAATTGCAACTCCAATTCCTACACCTTATTCCACCAATCATGTGTCATTATCTGATTCTAGTTTTTGTCCTGCCATATCCCCTGTCATGCCTTCCCCAATATCCCCTGTACTGCCTTCTCCAGTATTGCCTTCTCCCACAGATCTTGTGTCCTTACCTGATCCTGTTTCTTCTCCTGCAATATCTTTTGTACTGCCTAGGTAGATGGTTACCAGATCTCAAATGGGTAGTCTTAAACCTAAAGAGTTCCCTGGTTTTAAAACTTTTTATTCTACCCGACATCCTCTACGAGTTTTATCCAGTATAGTCATTGAATCTGAACCTACTTGTTTCACAAAGGCAGTATCCAACCCACACTGGAAAACAGTAATGGGATGTGAATTTGATGCGTTACTAGCAAATAACACATGGTCTCTCTGTCCTAGACCTTCACATACACATGTTGTCAGAAATAAATGGGTGTATAATCTAAAGAGACATCCTGATGGCAATATTGATCGCTACAAAGCAAGACTTGTAGCAAAAGGGTTTGAACAAATTCCTGGTATTGATTACTTTGATACTTTTTCACTGGTAGTAAAGCCTACTACCATCAGATTAATCCTCTCTCTTGCAGTCTCATTCAAATGGAATATTCGGCAATTGGATGTTTCCAATGCCTTTCTGCATGGTATTCTCGATGAAGTAGTGTACATGGAACAACCGAAAGGTTATGAAGATCACATCTTTCCTGATCATGTATGCTATCTACAGAAGTCTATTTATGGCCTCAAACAAGCTCCTCGAGCTTGGTTTAAACGCCTCTCACAGCAGCTGATTGACTTTGGTTTTTCAGAATCCAAGATGGACTATTCATTGTTTACATATAATTCTGACACTTTATGTATTTTTGTGTTAATATATGTTGATGATATAATAATCACAAGATCTGACAATCAAGCAATTTATTCTTTTATTGATCAACTATAGATAGTGTTTCCCATTAAAGACTTGGGGGAATTAAGCTTCTTTCTTGGTGTTAAAGCCATTAGGAACCAAGCTGGTTTACATCTGAGACAGACAAAGTATATCACTGATTTGCTCAACAGTACCTATATGCTTGGTGCAAGGCCTCTTTGTTGTCCATCATCTTCTGGCTCAAAACTCTCATCTACTGCTGGTGAACTGTTAGAGAATCCAACTGAATATCGGCGAGTTGTAGGGGCTCTTCAATACTACACATTAATCACAAGACCGGATATTTCCTACTCAATAAACCAGTTATGCCAGTTTATGCACTCTCCAAATGAACTTCACTGGATAGCTGTTAAGCGTGTCGACTTTGGTCTTCTTTACACTCCAGGAACAATCACAATGCATGCCTACTATGACTCTGATTGGGCAGGCATCTTGATGACAGGCGGAGCACCACTGGTTATGGTGTGTTTCTTGATTCTAATCTTATATCTTGGTCCAGCAAAAAGCAGAGTGTTGTCTCTCGATCTAGCATAGAGGCTGAATATAGAAGCATGGCTCATACAACAACTGAATTGTATTGGCTTCGCATGCTTCTTAAAGAATTGCATATCACGTTGTCTACTGCTCAAAGCTTATGGTGTGACAATGTCAGTGCTATAGCATTAGCTTTTAATCCCGTCTTTCATTCACGCACCAAACACATTGAAATTGACTACCATTTCATCAGGGAGAAGGTGGTTAATCGTGATGTTCAAATTCTGCATACCTCCACACAAGATCAAATTGCTGATGTCTTTACAAAAAGTCATACTGCAAATCGTTTTTGTTTTCTCAGAGACAAACTGTGTGTTTGTCTTCTTCCCCACAGTTTGAGGGGGGGTGTTAGAGTATTGAATAGCATAACAACTTCAACAAAATCAGGAGCAGAATCAAGCATGGGAAAAAGATCAGAGGAAAATCAGAAGAAGATGAATAAAGATAATTTGTTATAGTTTTAATATTCAAATACTTGCACTTATCCTATTTTAAAGATTGTACGCATATATATATATATATATATATGCACACTGTAAATAATAATTGTATGTAGAGAATATAATTTTCTTCATCTTCTGTCAGCTTCCATTTCGTTTCTGCAAATCTTTCAACATGCAGGGTAACACTTATCACATAGATTTTTATGTTTTTGACTTTGAGTGGTTGTGATATTGTGTTAGGAGTTCAATAGCTCAGTACATTAGGGCTTATTTTATGGAATTTAATCTCTTGGATTCTAGGCATGTTTTACAGGGCATTACACCCACAGAAGTTTCCTTGATGAATGGGGAGCAGTTTGGAAGGGCCATGAATCAAGACAAACAGGGTTTGGTATTACGGTTACTTCCACCTAATGCATTTCTACTCTTGAAACTGACCCCTTCTTTGCTTCCACCTAATGCATTTCTACTCTTGAAACTGACCCCTTCTTTGCTTCCACCTAATGCATTTCTACTCTTGAAACTGACCCCTTCTTTGCTAATTTACCTGACCAATTCCAGGAAGTTTTTATTCCTGCAGCACTCCTCGACTTCGTCTTCGGTAGCAACTCCAGGTCTCCATCTTCAGAAACAACTGCACCAGAAACAAGACCAGGGAGCACACAACAGAGACAGAACATAGAGAAGACAAAGAGACTTGTGACCGTCCCCAGCAAAAAGGGCACTTCAACTTCCCCTCACCGCAGGTTGTTGATCCAACCAACCAAATACAAACCCAGAGAAAAAATGATGAAATGTTGGTTTAAGGAAAAAATCCATCGTAAATGATGAAGAAATTAATAAAAATAAAAGTATTCTTCAATAAAAATAGAAGGGAAAAGCTATGAGAATATTTTTTTTTCAATCAAAAAAGGGTTTTAGTTTTCATTCAAATATTTTTATATCATGTTTGCTAAAACTAATATATATTAGTTTTCATGTTTCTCAAAATAATGTTTACTAAAGATTAATGAGTAACCAGCTTTGATTTCTTCAAAGTCCTTATGGCCTTGATGGTGCCATTGATGTTGTTTGTTGTTGCTCAGAAGAACAACATACTTAAGAAGCATGGTTACAAGCACAATCATCTTATCCCTGTAATTAATGACTTATAAAAGTAACAGAGACAGTGATTAAGATAAACGTGGGAGATGGGCTGAGGACTTTAAACGCAGAATGGTTTAGATGCTAGAAGCATATGCATATATACGCATTACCGCCACAAATAATTAGTTCTTGTGAAGGAAACAAGATTTGATTGAAAACAACGCTAAAATGTTCTTGTACAAGGATGAATGAGGTCTCAAAGCTCCTTTCTCGGAACCAACGAAAGGCCGTCCATGGACGGTAGCTTCTGCATGTAGCATCACACTCGTAACTTTACACTCCATTAATTATTTTATTTTAATTTTTAATTAATAATTTTTATATATGTGATCTATTAGATTTTCTAATAATTTATTCTAAATTTAAATTACAATCCTAAATAAAATAGAATTAAATAAATTAAATAATTAATTTATTATCAATTTAATAATTGATTGATTTATATTTGAAGATCAAGTATAATATCTAACAACCTGTCATAATCCCTTGTAAGCTAAACAAATTCTTATAAGTTGTAAAATAAATAAATTATAATAGTAACCAAAGCTTAAATGAGAAAAAGGTTTTAATTTTTTTCTAAAATATTATTATTATCTATATTTTTATCATAAGTATATTGAAAACTTCTTATTTTTTAATGATTAAAAGGTTTTAAATTTTCAAAATTTCAGAACGGTTAATGTTTGGGTTTTCTTTTTGATGAAGTGTTAAAATCAAATTAATATACTAGTATAATAAGGTTTTTAGTTGTTAAATTATGAGTTGATAAAGTATTTCTTTAAATAATTCCCTTCTCACGTATAAAGAAAAATTATATTAATGAATACCTTTGAATTACCTGCAAAAAGTTCTATTTTAGAGTGTTTGAGGGCTTCTAATGATAAAGTCTTTAAACTTCTATGTAAAAAAAAAAGATGTAATAAATAGACTAAAAAGAATTAAATTCTTAGAATTGAGTTGTTCAAGAGGTATTTATAGTTTTTGAACCTTATCTTTTCCTTGGATGAAGGGGCTAAAGAGTAATTTTACTATGATAACATTTATTAGAGGTTAAGATCTCTTACACAAGCATTAATAAACATTAATGAGAAAAGATAACTCTTATACAAGCATTACTAAACATTAATGAAAGATGATATTTCTTACATAACCATTAATGAGTATTAATAAAAAATTTCTTGTGCAAGCATTAATAGACATTAATAAGAGATAATATCTCTTACACAATTATTAATAATAATAAAAAAAACTTAGAACATGTTTTTGGATATAAAAAGAAGGTCAAGACCTAACAAGACACACCCTTTAGGGATGAGCTTGGATGCTGCATCTAAGGCCCCACTTGAGCCCACCCCAAGGTGTTGGGCAGATGCCAACACCTAAGCTTAGGTTGGCGTTGTCTAAGCCCTCTAAGGGAGATTTTAGGCGGAGGCCCAACACCTAGGATCGGGTTGCCTCCCTAGAACACTAGATAGTGCTTGGTGTGTACTAGAACCCCAGCATTAGTTTGAGCCCACCTTAATACCTAGACTTGGGTGTTCTACCAAGTCCATCAAAGATGTATGGAAATGGGCTAAGAATTGGGCCATGACCATTATGTGTTTTGTGATAAAAATGATATATCTTGAGCCATAACTTTTTCCTATAGACTAAAAAGTTTGATTTTTAAAGAAGATATATATATATATATACACACACACGGTGGAAAAGTAAACAAGCAGTGTACATGAATAGTCATATCTGCAAAGACTTTATGCTTGACAACCAATTTCATTTAAATTTTGATTCGTTGTCTTGTTTCATTAAATTCTAGAGCACAAAGAAGTTAGACAACCAGTTCCAATATTCCACTGCGATTGTCAAAGTATGTCGTGGTCTAAATCAAGTTGGCCTTATTGAGCGTTTAACTTACTCTGAAGAGTTCTATTATCACCACAATCATCCTTGTATTCAATGACTTATAACATGTTTTGGGGTTGAAATGTCTTGAAAATGAGCTTTTGTTTAGATAAAAAAAGTGTTGCTAAATTTTTCAGCCCATCACAATGGTGGCTAAAAGTTAAGTTTGCAAACAACATGTTGTTTGTCGTTGCCTGCAAGGGCGGAGCAAGGAAAAAAATTTAGGGAGAGCCAAATTATAATTTAAGGGGCCAAGAAAAAAATTTAATTATGTTTATTAAATTTATAAATATTTATAAAGGGAGTGACATTTCCTTGCAGGGGCCGAGGCCCCTGCTAGCCCCCCTCCCTCCGCCACTGGTTACTTGCATATTGTTTTTCAAGATAAATAGGGGTGGACATACCTTTCAAATATAAAATAAATAACAAGCCCAAGCATATAGGTCTAAAATGTTTTTTTTAATCTTTTGTATAGATAAACTTTGTCAAATAAAAATAATTTTTTTAGATAATATTTTTAATATATATAGCTATGCATAATTAATGTTTTTCATTTTATTGTATTCAATCATTTTAATACGTGTCTATTTCTATTATAGTTTAATTAAATAAAAAAAATATTTGAATAAATTAGATTAAGTAAACACAATAGGATAAATATTTTATCTTGTGAGATTAAATATCTTAATTTACATTTGTTTCTTAATTTTTTCAATTTTATTTTTAGTTATCATTATTTATTTATTTATTTATTAACATATATAGTTTTTTATTTATTTAATTACCTATATGCGTAAGCTTTTTAATTTAAATTTATAATTTTTTTAGCTACAAAAATATATCAAAATTTGTTTTTCTTAAAAAATAATATATGGACATGACGCAGCGAGAGTTAAATAGCTATTGCAGTAATAAAACCCACATGTGGATTATTAAACAGAGACACGCTAAAATGACAAGCTTAAAATTCAAGAAAGTGAAGACCACATTGATTGTATGAAAGTTTATATATATATATATATATATATATATAAAACACTTACTTTCTCAGGTTTGTTGATAACCTTCAGAGGTTGCACTGTCTCTATTTTCAAATTAGTAAACAAAGTACAGGAAAAGTAAACAAAGTACGTAGACTTGGGCGCTTCATTGATGGAATATATTTTCTTTTTCAAATAAGTAAACTAATTTCTTCTGTTGAGAATAAATTAATAAAACTAAACTCTCTATTCAACATACCATCTTATTTTTAGTATATGAAATTAAAAGACCATCCAAGAGAAAATCACTCTTATCCTTACAAGTGAAAATTAAGAAACAGAAGACAAGGAAAAGAAAATACAATCTTAACATGATTGACAAGCTAGAAAACACCTTAATAATTAGAAATCAATTTCTACGCAGGCGTTTGTGTTGCCACCTCGCAAAATAATTTTTCACCAACCATTCATACTTCCTTGGGTTCATAGCGCATCCAAGAATCACTCCAATTACCAATCCAGTTGCATAACCTATCACCACCACCTTCCAACCAAATTCAAGTGGAAATCCCGAGCCCTCATCTTCTTTAGCTGCTGGCAGCAAGTCCTCACCATTTCCACATTCTTTTGACAACGGCTCCCGACACAATCCTGGATTTGCATCAAATGAAGTGTTGTCAAATGTTCCGAATTGGTTTCCTCGTGGTATCGGACCTGAGAGGAAATTGTGAGACACATTGAAGACCTCGAGGAAGGTGAGCTGTGCAAGTTCGCCAGGAATCTCTCCCGAGAGTTTGTTCTGAGAAAGGTCCAAAGATTCAATCTCTTTCAAGTTGGACAAGGATGAAGGGATGCCACCCCTGAGAAAGTTGTTGGAGAGATTGAGCAAATGAAGTGCTTTGAGATCTCCGAGGACCTCTGGGATTCCTCCTTCAAAACCATTACTTGAGAAATCGATAGCAGTAAGACTATCTTGGATCTTCTCATATAAGATCATCACACCTTTGTTTGTCATTGTCATCGAGTATTCATACCAATGCTCCATTACATGATGCGATGTTTGAAAACTTATGTGTGCTTGCAAGTAAGTCAACTGCTCATTATGGACATTTTGCATGGCAGTCCAATTTCGGAAATATTCAAGTGGCAACTTACCCTTAAAACTGTTGTTGGAGAGGTCAACAATCTGTAACCTCGGAAATTCAACGTTGGTTTCAGGTTTCCCAATCATACCATGTAGCGCATTAGATCTCAAAATCATAACCCTCAAATCAGGAAGAACACCCAACCAAGAAGGAAAGACACAATTTATCTTATTTTGTTCAAGATTGAGAATCTCTAGCTTGGTGCAATTGGCTAATGATTTTGGTATCTTCCCCTCCAGTTTGTTTTGACCGAAATCAACGATCCTCAATGAGCAGCCACTTGTGAAGGTGTCGGGAATATCACCCCTGAAACTATTGTTGCGCAGATTCAGAACTGAAGCAGTGCTGCTTTTAATGCCCAAGCACGGCGGAAGTTTGCCACTCAAATTGTTATTTGACAAATCAAGGACAGAAAGCGAAGTCAGATTGGAAATAACTTCTGGGATTTTTCCATTTAATTTGTTGTTCGAGACGTTATATTGATAGATTGCTGGTGGTGGAATTGGGAGGGATCCTTGGAACTTGTTTGAACTAAGATCCAGTGAGCGTAGATTATTCCATGGAAGAACGTCGAAGGATTGCTCAAAACCAGTCAGAAGGTTGCCCGCCAGATATAGATGCTCGAGGGTTATGGTACTCATGTTCATAAACCATTTGGGTATGTGGCCCACAAGCTCGTTATCGGCAAAAAATAAAAGCTCTAAATGGTTTTGATCACGCAAGAAACTGGGAAATTCACCTAGATTGCATCCAATTAGCAACAATACTTCAAGTTTTGGCAGAGGAATGGTAGCATTGTTGCTATTAAGCAGAGATAGATTGTTATGCGATAATTGGAGTAAAAAAAGGTTTCTGAACTTAAGAAGAAGGTTAAATTCCAAAGTACCATTAAAGAAATTATATGCTAGGTCAAGTTGTTCAAGATTTTGAAGCCTATAAATAGACTCAGGAATCGGACCGTGCAGTTCGTTGACACCAAGTTTTAGTGCGGTTAATTGGGTATGGTTTCCTATCCAAGATGGAATTTGACCAGTTAATTTATTTCCTCGAAGCGCCAAGACGGTGAGCTGAGTCAAGTTTCTAAGAGAGGATGGAATGTTACCATATGAATTGGTTTCTCTCAAGCCTACAAAACTGAGTTTGGTTAGATTACCAAGCCAATCTAAGGTACCAGAACTGAAATTGTTGGAAGAAAGCGACAGGTAAGTAAGTTGAAGAAGGTTGACCAAAGAAGGAGGGATTTTCCCAGAGAAAAAGTTACCAGAAAGGTCTAGATAGTTCAGTTTTGTAAGATTACTAAGTGAAGATGGTATCACCCCAGAAAAGCCAGATACTGAGAGACCTAGATCAAACAGCCTTGAGAGATTTCGAATCTCAGAAGGAATTTCAGAGTTGTTGAAGTCGTTGTCAGCAAGATTCAGCCTTCTGAGCTGAACAAGGTGGAAGAGGCTGCTATTGGAGTCGATGGAGCCATAAAGGCAGCTGCTACTGAGGTCAAGGCCGATCACATGACCAGAGTCTACGTCACATTCAACACCATCCCATGAGCAGCAATCACCGGTTTCTCCATCAACTTTCCATGATGCAACCTTAGGATAGGCAGAAGGATCAGAAGAAGCGGACTCATTAATGACAAGGCTTTCCTTGAGCTGCAACAAGGCATGACTCTCGTCATCAAGGCATAGAGGCTGCATGGAAGGAGAAGAATAACATGCTCTGAGATAAAACAAAGACAGAAAAAAGAGGAAAAGCATCCGCATGGTTAAGAAACACACAGGTGATGCCAATTTTCTTTTTTGTTAACTATCTTTCTCTAAAAGTAAATTAATCCTTGGTTTTCTTAATGAGCAAATAAGTGAGGCAATGGAGTTTATATAGGGCCCCATCCAATTTCAAAGTCCAAGTCTCCCACCACACATGCCAAAGTTTCGACAAGCATGATCATGTTATCCATGAATGAAATAAACGTGAGATATAATAAAGTTGTATAAATTATTTAAATGCTGAAAAGAAATGTGTTCATCATAATGGCTTTTGACTGCGAAACCATGTGATTCAAAACAGTGAGATTAAATTGAACTACAAATTAAATTCAAATACTAAATTAACAAAAACCATCTTTCATGTTAAATATAATTGCTCTGTCTATTTTTCATACAATTGATTGTCGCCTTCTTCTGCAGCGCAGTTACAAGGTAGCTAGCATACATTTTGATTTCTCCTCTAATTTACCATATTAGTATGGTTGTCTTGTTTCATTAAATTCTAGAGCCGAAGAAGTTGCTGGACAACCAGTTCCAATATTCCAGTGCGATTGTCAAGTTAATTGGCCAAAATCACAAACTTGTTATATGGTCTCAAAGAAATGAATGCAACATGTATGTCGTGGTCTGAATCAAGTTGGCCTTGAGCGTTTAACTTACTCTGAAGACTTCTATTTTCACCACAATCATCCTTGTATTCAATGCTTCTATTTTCACCACAATCATCCTTGTATTCAATGACTTATAACATTAGCAGAGACTTTACCCCTTATTTTGAAGTGAAGAGGAAAGCTCCCAGGTGACTAAGAGAGCCGTGGGAGATGGGTTGAAGACTTTAGACAGAATGGTTTTTGGATGTTATTATAACATATGCATTACTATCACAAATAACTGTTGGGTTGGTTGCCATTGCATGTGCAGCAAATGGACGGCACCAACTATTGCATCCTTGGTAACAACCATTGTCAAAGAAGGAGGCTACAATGGTGGCTTGTTGGTGGCAGCCACCAACCTTGACTTTGGCAGCCACCATTGTTGAAGAAGAGATGAGTTTGACAGCCACCATTGCTGACAAAGGAGCAACAGGAGCTGCCAATGTGAGTGCAATAGAGAGGAAGAGAGAAAGAGGAGTTGTTGCCATGGGCAGCAGCCCTGCTGCCATTGCAGCAAAGAGAGTTGGGAGTAGAGTAGAGTGGTTGTGATCCTCCTCCTTCATGTATTTATTGTATCCTTTCTCTATCTCTAAATAAAATGGATCTCACCCGTGGATGTAGGCAATTTGTTAAACCATGTTAAATATTGTGTCAGTGTGCTTCTCCTCCTATGAGCAATTATCAGCTCATCACCGGTCGTCGAAATTCCCCTACAATTGGTATCAGAGCATATGGTTTAAGTGGTGTTTGATTTTTTGCTTAAAAATGAAAGTTGTCAAAATTGTGTTTTGACCATACCAATATGTAGAGGAGGAAGAGATGAAGCCACTAGTGAAACCAGCGTCAAAATCAGACGTCGGACATGGCCGCACTCTCCATCACTCTCCGGCAAGGCGTCTGCCCACGCGCCCCAAGCGCCCCGCGCGTCTTCTTCACTTGGATGAGTAACATGCAGAGGATGACATCAACCTGATGTAACGATGAAGTCATCATGCAATTGACTAGTCAACATACATGTCACCATAGTGGGACCCACCTGCCACGTCATCAGCCGCGAGCCGAGCCAAGCCGAGCCGAATTGGAGCCGAGCCGAGGTACAAGATCTAGTGTAGCGGATCCTACGTGCAACCGGATCTGAGATTGAATCTGAGCCGTTGATCAGGCCAGAATTGTTTTGATCAAATCTTAGCCATCTGAAGTGCGATTTGGACGATTCAAGACATGTTCCCAGCTAATTTGATCATTCCGGATGCAATGGTACGGTCCGATCGTTGAGATTTGAGACTGAAAATGGCAGTGGTGAATTATTAAAGAGAGATTGCCCGATCAGGAGGCATCTGAAGGTCTTGATGATGGTCAATGGAGATGAAGAAGAAGAAGGTGCACATGTTTACCCAATTACATGTGTTGAACTGTTAAATGGGAAAATTTATTGCCTTGATGGAAGGCAAAATTGGGACACTCTGGACACCCGAAATGTGGACAATTTGAGGTGGAGAGTGAAAATTGACGAAGATCAATCTTGACGAATCTAAGCACTAGTAGTCTCGCTAGATGTTGAGAAATCATATATTAAACCTGATCTTTTTTTACTTCCTAAAACATTGGCTCCATCAAAGCCAGCAAAGCAGAAATCAAATGCAATCGTTACTTCTGACAAAGCTCATGTTTCGCTTTGACAAAAATTGACTCTACAATCATAACTAAGAGATCTATGCGAGCACAGTACTATTCATTCAATTTAATGAGTTTTCCATTATCCTAGATTGAATTCAAATCTATTTATAGCAGCTTAACACTAGTATAAAATTCTCAGTTGACTTTTATAGTGACAGAACACCAATTAATGTGACCAGAGTATGCTAAGCGTATTTCAGAAAACAGAGGATAAAATGCATCAAAGTTCTGATGATGTTTCCTGTAAATTTGCCTACACATCCTTCAATCTATGTTTGAGGATTCATCATGCCATAACAACCATGATTTTTAGCAATCTAGGTTTTTCGTTTTTATCTCAAATGTTCCATATCATTTTTAATAAAAATATATATTTTATCAAAATAATTTAAAAAAATGCATGAGTAATAGGTTTTCATTTTATAAAAAATGTTTTCAATAGAAAGTATTTCTATAATTTGTCAAAAAAACTAAATTGGAATATTAACAAAAACTTAAATGAGCAAAAGTTTTAATTTTTTACTAAAATTTATCATTATTATTAGTATTAGTATTAGTACTACTACTATAACTTTTCTTTTTAAATGTGTAAAAAGGTTATGGTTTTGTTAATGCATGGGTTTTGTTTTCTTCATGAGTAAAGAGTTTTATTTTTTATTATTTTTATATTCAATTATCATAGGAAACAAAAGGTTTTATTTTTAAATAAGTTATATTTTTTATGCACAAATAAAAAAAATTAACACTCTAATTGGTCGAGTTTAACAACCAAAATCTTCAAAGCCTCTTCCTTAAAAACCCGTTCATGATAGAAATAGGAAATGTAATAATTAATAATGAGCAGCTTCAATATTTACAAGAATGGATAGATCTCGTAATAATGAATATTTTTACTTATTTTCAATTTAGTTTCAGTTCTGATGGAAATTAAGTGATTAATGGGCAGATGAAGAGTTCTTCGAAAGAAAGAAGTAATGCTGGTGCTGTGCTGGGAGAAACCATTCTCTCCAAAGAATGGTAATGAAAAGATCAGTGTACGAGAAATCTTCACGTCAACCATGCTTTTGATAGAAATATTATTATTACTTTTGATAAATCTCATATTTAATTTTTTTTCTTTCATTAAATATCTATTTTTCTTCAAAATAGACTCAGAGAATAACTATTCCTACTGACTTCTTGAATACCATAAAATCTTACTCTACTAATAATGCCTTTTCTTTTCCTAAACTCTGACATGAGAGCTTGCTGCTGGGTTTTAGAAGATTTAAACCCTTGATACTCCTGGTATTCTATACAGCAAATTTGTTCCAAGAAACATATTATCAATCTTTCTCGCCAATTTAATTAACTTTGATTGAGGGCATAATCATATTTGATCAATAACTTACATCGGAAACTATTTCCCTAGTATCAAAAAGAAGGAAAAAATCAGAGAAAATCTAGCTATGTTTTTTCAACTTCCAAAAAAGCCCTATAAATCATTAATCTGCTTTGGGGCCAATGACAGATTATTAGTCCATTTCATGAGCCAAGATTGAGGCTTTTAGTCCATCATCAATCAGAAGTTGTGATTACCTCGAAAATCAAATAATTAATGAAAATCGAAAGTCTCATTAATCTTTTCAGGCCTAAAAAGCAAATAAATAAAAAATCTCAGAAAAACAACCTCGGGTCATGTCGAACACTGGCTTTTAGATTTTAGAATACTCCCATTACCTATGATACAAAAGACCTAAAAAATTAATCTTATGAACAGGATTTCGGCCAAAAAAAAAAAAAGGTCGGTGTAAAATCAGAGCACTAAATTGTTGTTCTACCAGTTATTAAACATATGTATAGCATAATTATAGACTTAAAATTGCTTTATCATGTTTGAAGTTATCAAACAAATGTAAAAGGTATCTTGGTTGGTTTTGAAATTGATTTTAGCTAGATAAGAGATTTGGTTTCCTTTGTTGGACAATTTAACTATAACTATCTTTTTAATTATATAGCTTTATTATTTTGTCGCTTGTAGTAATCTTACATGGCTCACAATGACATGAGAAAAAAAATGACAAACAAATTTACCATTAATAAGAGTAAGGAAAATAGTTGTTGTCGACACACGCAACTAAAGTAGTCAAGCTAGTGATAATAAATAATTTTGAGTAGTCAGGTGTGAATCTACCACAATTAAATAAGAATTTGCTCCAGATAAATTACATGGATGACCTAACAGATATATGTATAAACTAGTGGGATAAAACTAGGCTTAAGAAGTGGTCTGGTTATGCCAAACCAGAATAATGGCTCATAAGAGTCCTAACTTTTAATTCAACCATTAGATTGTACTCAAATTTTTACAAGAGTTTACGGAGGTTATTTTCCTTTAAGTCGCATGGAATCGCTACTCCGACCATCAGATCTTTAAATTTTGAAAATCTAGCACCGAGCCTCTATTTTTGTTATTTTTCTTGTTATTTTTTTATTTCATGTTAATTTTTGGATTTTATACTTCTTTCCTTTGTAATTTTATATTTTTGTTTTTGTTTTTTAGTTGAGGTAGAGTTTTTTATTTATTTAAGTGTAAACCTCCTAAGAAGGTAGATTTTATTATTGTTATTTTAGAAAAAATAAAATTCATAAACTTAAAATTCATATTTGCAGTCGCTCATTAAAATTCTTGGTTTTTTTTTTATTATTTGTTATTATCTTTAACTTACGCATGCATCAGTAACTCTCCAGTCACATATTATAGCAGCACGAATTATATTAAGATTTTTTTCATCTAAAATTCGTACTATAGACTACTAGTGTACACAAATATTCAACATACTAGCTATATGTTACATTACTAATTACTTTAAAGACATCATCATGATATTTTTAGCACGTTACATGGACCATCCAAGAAAGGGAGGGGAAAAGAAAAAAAAAAAGAAGGAAGAGGAAATACGAGAATACAAGATAATACAACAAAGTGGAAAACATCCTAATAATTAGAAATCAATTTCTACACAGGCGAGTCTTCAAATTTTGACCTTTGTTCACAAAGTAATTCTTCACCACCCATTCATACTTCCTTGTGTTCATAGCGCATCCAAGAATGGCTCCAATTACCAAACCACTTGCATAACCTATCACCACCACCTTCCAACCAAAGTCAAGTCCCGAGCCCTCATCTTCTTCAGGTGCTGGCAGCGAGTCCTCGCCATTTCCACATTTTTTTGATAAAGGCTTTCCACACAATCCTGGATTCGCATCAAATGAAGTGTTGTCAAATGTCTCGAATTGGTTTCCTCTTGGTATTGGACCTGATAGAAGATTGTGAGACACATTAAAGACCGCGAGGAAGGTGAGCTGTGCAAGTTGGACAGGAATCTCTCCAGAGAGTTTGTTCTGAGAAAGGTCCAAAGCTTCAAGCCCTTTCAAGTTGGACAAGGATGGAGGGATGCGACCATTGAGAAAGTTGTTGGAGATATTGAGCAAATACAGTTCATTGAGATCTCCAAGGTCATCTGGAATTCCTCCTTCAAAACAATTGCTTGAGAGATCAATAGCTGTGAGAAATTCTTGGATCTTCTCATATATTTGTAGCAAATTTGTCAACCTTTTTCACTGTAGTAGCTGGCTGCACATGGGTTGAGTTGGCTGCCAATGCCTCTCCATTGATGGGATGAGTTGGGTGCACATGGGTTGCTGGCTGCCAATGCTTCTCCATTCATGAGTTGAGCTAGCTGCACATGGGTGCTTCTCTATTCACCTATAAAAAGAGTGTTGTGAGTGGAAGTGAAGAGAAGTGCAAAGCAATGTGAGTGAGAGTGTGTCAAGTGCAGAGAAGAAAATAATGCAACTGTGAGAGTGAGAGTGAGTGCAAGTGCAGATTTGAGAGAAACACAGAGTGTAAGAGTGAAACACTGGGTTTTGGGATTATATTTGGGTTGAGTTTGAGTGTTTGTATTATTCCTCTTGTAATATACAATCTGCTACCTCCGTGGACGTACCCGATTTTGGGGAACCACGTAAATCTGCTTGTCTTGTGTTTTTTGTGTTTGTTTTCGGTCCAGTATGCACAACAAATTGGTATCAGAGCATTAGGGAAGCTTCAACACAGAAAACACATTTTTTCAGCTCTTTGTTCAAAGTTGCAGAATTTTCAATTTTCAAAGTTCTCATATCTCAATTTTGACCAGCTGTAGAGGTTCCTCTCGTCGATACGAGTCTGGCGATATAAAGATCATCGAAACCGGAGTTGAAACGAGCCCTGTAGAGCTCGTCGAAGACTTGCCGGAAATTTGCCGGAAAAACCAGACAGCGCCGGAATTCTAGCCTGAGAAGACAGCCACGTCATCCGACACGTTGGCGCTGAGTCATCATCCACATCGTCAATAGGTGTCCACACAGCCCAGTCATCCGCCACGTCACCTATTTGTGACAGAATGTTCTCTTGACAAAATGAGAATATTCCCTTGGCAGTGACAGAATATTCTTTATCAGAAACAGAATATTCCTTTCCTGAGTCAACTCAGTCAGATTGGTTTTTTGGCCAACTTAGTGATTTTGGAGCCCGTTTTTGGCCGAGTCAAGCTTGTTCCTAGCATTTTCAACCATTCCGGACGCAACCATGGTGTCTTTTTTGTGAAACAACACACCAAAGTTATTGTTTTGGCTCTTTTAAGCATAAAAGTGTGTGTTTTAACAATTTTGGGAGTCCATTTGTAATGCAAAGGCATCATAATGGCTGATATTCCAGAAGAAAGATCAGCGGGGAATGCTAGTATACCTCCACAATAAATCCCGGTATCGAGTACCAAATTTGAGGTAGAGAAGTTTGACGGGAAAGGTAATTTTGGCATGTGGAAATGTGAAATGATGGATATGCTTGTCCAAATGAATTTGGATTTCACTCTAGAAGATAAACCGGAGGATTTGGATGAGAAAAGCTGGGAGAGGATAAATTGGTTAGCTTGCAGTTCCATCCGACTTTGTCTTGTAAAAGATCAGAAGTACGCCTTTTCAGAACAAAACTCTGCAAAGGAATTATGGCAAGCACTGGAGGACAAGTTTATGAAGAAGATTATAGAGAATCGTCTCTACTTGAAGAAAAGAATCTTCCGTTTTCAGCACAAGAAAGGTACTTCCATGAATGAGCATCTGAATGATTTCAATAAAATGATAGCTGATTTGAAGAATTTAGATGTGGAAATAGATGATGAATGTTGTAACCCATTTCTGGGTCCCCATATAAAAAGTAATAAAATACTAAAAAAATTCAAAAAAATATATTATCAAAAAATATAACAGTGAAAAAATGCCAGAGCGCCCTAAAAATGCTCAAAAATTGATTGAGGATGTTCAAAAATCAAAAATTAATTTTTGACAGTATATCATTGACTGATGAGAGCCCCGATGATAAAGAAAATTCAATTTGAGGAAGAAAAATGCAAAATTAGAAGTTTATGGACTCAATTAAATTTTATTAAAGGTTTAATTGAATTTATAGAGGTTTTAATTGCAAAAACAATTGATTTTGGAGTTATTTTGGGCTTTAATTGGAAGAAATTAATTTTCTGGGGTCAAATTATAATTTTTGGAAGTTAATTTGGTCAAATCAGGGGCTTAATTGCATAAATATTGAAGTTTAATGGCCAATTAGGGACTTAATTGAAGAAATCCGAGACCAAGGACTAAATTGTAAAACGCGCGCAAATGGAGGGCCGAAATTTGAATCTGTCGAGTTTTGGCGCCTTTTCCTTTTAAATGAAACGACGCGTTTTGACCAAAACGGCGCCGTTTCATCCACTGTTGCAAAAAAAAAAAAAAAGAAGCCCAAAACGGTGTCGTTTTGAAGGCACTGTAGTCTTCTTCTTCCCTGGACACGCGAGGCAGGGGAAGAAGAAGATTTTTCTTCTCCCTTTTCGCCTAATTCTTTCCCTTTTTTGCGCAAAAAGACGCCCACCATTGCCAACTTTTCCTTTGACGGTAGTGGAGGGGCGGCCAACAGTGGCCGCCCCACCATGACGTCCCCCCTGTTTTTGCCTATAAAAACAGGGGAGAAAAAAAAGAAGAAGAAAAAGAAGAAGAAGGGAGACCGAGGAGAGAGAAGAGGAGACGAACCGAGAGAGAAGAGAAGAGAAGGGAGAGGGCAGAGAAGAAGAAGAAGAAGAAGAAGCAGCAGAAAAGAAAACGAAGAAAAACAGTAGAGAGAGAGAAGGGAAACGCAGAACCACCGTGCCTCCGCCACCATCGCCTCCGCTGCCACCAGCAGCACCGCCTCGACGCCACCGCAGGTAACCCCGTTGCCCCGTCTCCTTCTCCTTTTGCTGCTGCCTTCTCTCTTTTATTTTCATGCAGAACGTGAATTAATTCACGTTCTGCAACTGTAAGCACAGTAACCAGCCCATTTAGTCTTGGGCCGGTTTGGCCCAGCCCACTGATATGGGTCGGACCCGGCCCATTTCAAATTTTTTTTTTTTTTTGTTCAGAAGTTTTTTTACAATTTTTCCAGCACATTTTTTTTTTTATCAATTTTGCTTAATATCGATCTGTATTTTACATCGTAAAAATATAAATCCGATATTAAAATACCCAGTTTTCGTCTCGCGGTACTGTTCACCCGGCCCATTCTGAAAGAAAAAAATAAAAAATATTTGTTTCAGCATTTTATAATTTTTCCGCGTCGTTTTTATGTCATTTTGATTAATATCGGCCAGTATTTTTATGTCATAATATACAAATCCGGTATTAAAATACCCGGTTTTCGGCAAAAACTTCCAAAAATACAAAAAAACAAAAATTAAAAAAAAAATGTTTTTGTGCATATGGCCAAGTGACTCAAATCTAAAATATCATATCGTATTTTTCATATGTCAAAAAACAATATTTTAGCATGCATTTTGGCTTTAATAACCAGTTTATTAAAGTGAAGAGAACATTGGCCAAAATCTCAAAAACAATAAAATATTTTATTTTGTTTGATTTTAGTATCAGGGATTATGAATTTATACGTAAATCGTATTCCTGATATTAAATAGATTTTTTCTTTTGACGACTTTGAATAGTTAGGTTTTTTACTCGATAAAGATAAGGATCTCCTTACGGAGGAGGACTTTTCTTAAACCGTAAACGAACCAACAATTCAAAAACCACAACACGATTTTAAATTTTATCAAACATTAAAACAATGCAGCCTACCTTAGGTAGGGCGTAGTTGGGGTGCTAATACCTTCCCTTTACGCAACCAGTCTCCGTACCCGATCTCTAAAGACCAGTTAAGGTTCCTAGTAACCAAAATACTAGGTGGCGACTCCCAGTCCATATTTTCACTTGTAGAGACAAGAATTCCTTGTCTCACCCTATTTTTCTGGAATAAATATTCCGATTTTTTCCTTGAGGGTGGACGATTGCCGCGCCGCCGCACACATGCGACAATGAAGATAAAGCTCTGTTATTATTGAATTCACTGCCTGACACATATGAACATCTCGTCACCACTTTATTGTATGGTAAAGAAAAGATTAAATTCATTGATGTGTCCAATGCTTTGGTGAACAATGAGTACCGGAAGAAGGACCAGGTTGTTCACAAGGAGTCAACGTCAGAAGCATTGATAGTTAGAGGCAGAACAAACCCTAGAAGATTTCGAGGGCGAGGGAGATCTCGCTCAAAATCTAGAGGAGAATCATCAAACAGGCGATATCTTACAAAAGATGAGTGTGCCTTTTGTCACAAAAAGGGGCACTGGAAGAAAGATTGTCCAATCAAGGGCAATAAGGAAAAAGATGAACCAACTATGAACGTTGCACAAGAAGAAGATGAAAGAGACTCTGCATTCATGGTCTCATCACTAGAAAAACATTGTGGTGAATGGATTCTTGATTCTGCATGTTCTTATCACATGTCCCCTAACAAGCACTTATTCTCAAGACTTGAGGAGTTCGATGGAGGAGTTGTGTTTATGGGCAATAATAATGTTTCTGAGGTCAAAGGGATTGGGACTATCCATCTAAAGATGCATAATGGGGTAGTCAAGACACTGACAGAGGTACGGTATGTACCTGACTTGAAGAAAAATCTCTTCTCACTTGGAGTCCTACAATCCAGTGGTTATAAGATTATCATGCATGGTGGAATCCTGAGAGCAATCTGTGGTGCATTAGTTGTCTTAAGAGGAACGAGGATAGGAAACTTATATTTCCTAGATGGATCTACTATTACTGGTACAACAGTTGTTTCCAAAAGCTTAGAAGATGTTGAAGCAGATAATTTCAGACTTTGGCACATGCGCTTAGGGCATGCTGGTGAAAAGGCTTTGCAAGGACTAGTCAAGCAAGGTCTATTAAAAGGCGCCAAGACTGGGAAGCATGGGTTCTGTGAGCATTGTGTTCTTGGAAAACAGACAAGGGTCAAGTTTGGCACTGCAATACACAACACAAAAGGGATTCTAGATTTTGTTCACACAGATGTATGGGGACCTTCAAAGAATGAATCTCTTGGAGGTAATCATTGGTTTGTTATTTTTATTGATGATTTCTCAAGACGAGTATGGGTGTACATGATGAAACAGAAGGATGAGGTCCTTGATATCTTTCTGAAATGGAAGAAAATGGTGGAGACTCAAACGGGAAGGAGAGTTAAGACTCTTCGGTCAGATAATGGTGGTGATTACACTTCAGATCCTTTCTTTGAAGTTTGCCAGGATGAAGGGATCAAGCGACATTTTACTGTGCGCAAAACACCACAACAAAATGGAGTAGCAGAACACATGAACCGCACATTGGTGGAGAAAGTCCAATGTATGCTATCACATTCGGGACTAAGCAAAGTGTTATGGGGCGAGGCATTAAGCTATGCTCGTCATATTGTTAATCGGTTACCTTCAGCAACATTAAATGGAAGAACCCCCTTGGAGGTATGGTCAAGCTCTCCTGCAAATGATTATGACTCTATGCGTATATTTGGTTGCTCAGCATATTATCATGTTACTGAGTCCAAACTAGATCCTAGAGCCAAGAAAGCTATATTTTTAGGCTTTAATGGAGGAGTAAAAGGTTACAAACTCTGGTGTTGTGAATCAAAGAAAGTGATTTTGAGTAGAGATGTCACTTTTGATGAGTCTGGCATGTTACAGCAGGAGAAATCACAGGAGAAGGAAAAACAGTCTAGTGATGCACAACAGGTGGAGTTGGAGACTTCAATCATCCCTATAAAGACTGTTCAGAAAATCCCTACTGAAGGAGATTCAGATGAAAGTTCAGATGAAGAGGATGCAACAACTCCAGCAACTACACAACAAGAATCCATTGCAACGAGTAAACCGAAAAGAGTTATCAAGAAACCTGCTCGGTATTGTGACATGGTGGCTTATGCACTTCTAGTGATTGATGATGGAATCCCCTACACCTACAAAGAAGCAGTACATAGTGTAGAAAGTGCAAAATGGAAAGAGGCAATGGATGAAGAGATGAAATCTCTCCACAAGAATCAGACTTGGGATTTGGTACAACTCCCTAAAGGAAAGAAGACAATTGGTTGCAAGTGGGTATGCTCAGAAGGTGGGGATAGATTATAATAAGGTATTCTCTCTAGTTGTTAAGCATTCATCAATTCGTATTTTGCTAGCCTTAGTTGCATAATTTGATTTGGAGTTAGCCCAACTTGATGTGAAAACTGCCTTCCTACATGGAGATTTGGAAGAGGAAATTTACATGTCTCAGCCAGATGGTTTCAAAGTCACTGGGAAAGAGAATTGGGCTTGTAGACTGAAGAAGTCATTGTATGGCTTGAAACAATCTCCTCGCCGGTGGTATAAGCAATTTGATAAGTTCATGACAGAACATGGATACACACGGAGTCAATTTGACAACTGTGTATATTTTCGCAGACTTCTTGATGGTTCTTTCATCTATTTGCTCTTATATGTGGATGATATGTTGATTGCATCAATGAGCAAGGTGGAGATTGATAGACTGAAAGCTCAATTGAGAACTGAGTTTGAAATGAAGGACCTTGGAGAAGCTAAGAAGATTCTTGGCATGGAGATTCAGAGAGACAGAAGAAAAGGCACAGTCTGTTTGACACAGACCCAATACTTGAAGAAAATTCTACAGAGATTTGGAGTAGATGGTAAGACCAAGCCTGTAAGCACACCTTTAGCTCATTTTAAGCTAAGTGCTTCAATGTCTCCACGCACAAAGGAAGAGCGCAAACATATGGCTCAAATTCCGTATGCAAATGTAGTTGGTGCATTAATGTATGCAATGGTTTGTACGAGACCAGATATTTCACATGCTGTCAGTATGGTGAGCAGGTATATGCATGATCCGGGAAAGGGTCACTAGCAGACAGTTAAGTGGATTCTACGGTACATTCATGGCACAACTGATATTGGTTTGAAGTTTGAGAGGGATGATAGACTCGAACAAAATTTAGTTGGTTATGTGGATTCGGACTATGCTGGTGACTTAGACAAGCGTCGTTCCACAACAGGCTATGTGTTTACACTTGCTAAAGGGCCTGTAAGTTGGAGGTCAACTTTACAATCAAGTAGCTTTGTCAACAACTGAGGCAGAGTACATGGCAGTAACAAAAGCTTTCAAGGAGGCTATTTGGTTACATGGGTTGATTGAAGATTTGGGAATTGTTCAAGAGCACGTGGATGTCCATTGTGATAGTCAAAGTGCTATTTGTCTTGTAAAGAATCAGGTTCATCATTCCCGCACCAAGCACATTGATGTTCGATTTCATTTTGTTCCAGAAATTGTGGATGAAGGGGATATTCTGCTACAGAAGATTGGTACCGCAGATAATCCAACAGACATGCTCATAAAATGTGTCTCAGGGGTCAAGTTGCAACATTGTTTGGACTTGGTCAACATCTCTCGGTGTTAAGCACCTTCAGGGTGCAGCGCCATATGGCGTATTGGAGGCAGCATTGATTGATCACGAGGATTGGATGGAAAAATCTTGCCAAGGTGGAGATTTGTAGCAAATTTGTCAACCTTTTTCACTATAGTAGCTGGCTGCACATGGGTTGAGTTGGCTGCTAATGCCTCTCCATTGATGGGATGAGTTGGGTGCACATGGGTTGCTGGCTGCCAATGCTTCTCCATTCATGAGTTGAGCTGGCTGCACATGGGTGCTTCTCCATTCACCTATAAAAAGAGTGTTGTGAGTGGAAGTGAAGAGAAGTGCAGAGCAACGTGAGTGAGAGTGTGTCAAGTGCAGAGAAGAAAATAATGCAACTGTGAGAGTGAGAGTGAGTGCAAGTGCAGATTTGAGAGAAACACAGAGTGTAAGAGTGAAACACTAGGTTTTGGGATTGAGTTTGAGTGTTTGTATTATTCCTCCAGTAATATACAATCTGCTACCTCCGTGGATGTACCCGATTTTGAAGAACCACGTAAATCTGCTTGTCTTTGTGTTTTTTGTGTTTGCTTTCGGTCCAGTATGCACAATAATATTGTCATCACACCTTTATTGGTCATTGTCATTGAGTAGTCAAAATGATATGTCATTCCATACCGTGGTAATTGGAAACTTGAGACTACTTGCATGTACAACGGGTGTTCTTTATAGATAGTTTTCATGGCAGACCAATTTCGAAAGTATTCGAGTGGCAACTTACCCCAAATACTATTATTGGATAGATCAACAATCTGTAACCTCGGGAATTCAAAATTAGTTTTAGGTTTCCCCATCACGCCATGGATCCCACTGGATCTCAAAATCAGAACCCTCAACTTTGGCAAAGTACCCAACCATGAAGGGAAGACATCATTTATGTTGTTTTGTTCAACGTTGAGAATCTCTAGCTTGGTATAATTGGATAATGTTTTTGGTATCTTCCCTTCCAATTGGTTTTGACTGAAGTTGATTGCCCTCAATGCGCAGTCACTTGAGAAAGCTTCAGGAATGTCACCGCTGAAGCTGTTATTGCGTAGATCGAGTACTAAAGTAGAGTTACCTAGGTTTCCTAAACATTGCGGAAGCTTGCCACTCAAATTGTTGTTAGACAATTGGAGGATAACAAGAGATGTCAAATTGCAGATTGCTGGTGGAATTTCTCCATTTAAACGGTTGTATGAGACTACATAGATAATGGTGGAAAGTGGTGGAATTGGAAGGGCTCCATCAAGCTTGTTGAAAGAAAGTTTCAGATATCGTAGATTATTCCATGGAAGAATATCAATGGATTTCTCAAAACCTGTTAGAAGGTTGCCTCTGAGATTTAAATACCAAAGTGTTTCGGTGCCCAAGCTCATAAACCATTTTGGTATGTGCCCCTCAATTTTGTTTCCACTGAGTTCTACAAACTCCAAGTGATTTTGACCATGTAAGAAACTTGGAAACTCGCCTGATAAATTGCATCCAGCCAAACCTAAAATTTGAATTTTTGGCAGAGCAGCACTATCATTGTGGTTACCAATCACAGACATATTATTGTCAGATATTTGGAAGGAAACAAGGCTTCTTGACTTAAGAAGGCCAAATTCTACAGTGCCACTGAATAAATTTTGTTCTAGGTTAAGGGTTTCAAGATTGGGAAGCCTAAAAATAGACTCAGGAATCGGACCGTGCAGTTTGTTGACACCAAGGTCCAGTAAGATTAATTGGGTTTGGTTTCCTATCCAAGATGGAATTTGACCAGTTAATTCATTAGAATAAAGGTTTAACCCGGTGAGCTTAGTCAAGTTTCCAAGACAGGATGGAATCTCACCGTATGAATTGGTTCGAGCCAAGCCTACATAATATTTGAGTTTGGTTAGATTACCGAGCCAATGCAAGGTTCCAGATGTGAAATTGTTGCGAGAAAGGGACAGGTAAGTAAGTTGAAAAAGGTTGACCAAAGAAGGAGGGATTTTCCCAGAGAAAAAGTTATAAGAAAGGTCTAGATAGTTCAGTTTTGTAAGATTACCAAGTGAAGATGGTATCACCCCTGAAAAGACAGACAGTGAGAGATCTAGATCAAACAGCCTTGAGAGATTTCGAATCTCATAAGGGATTTCAGAGTTGTTGAAGTCGTTGTCAGCAAGATTCAGCCTTCTGAGCTGAACAAGGTGGAAGAGGCTGCTATTGGAGTTGATGGAGCCATAAAGCAGCTGCTACTGAGGTCAAGGCCAATCACATGACCAGAGTCTCCGTCACATTAACACCATCCCATGAGCAACAATCATCGCTTTCTCCATGAACTTTCCATGATGCAACCTTAGGATAAGCAGAAGGATCAGAAGAAGCGGACTCATCAATGACAAGGCTTTCCTTGAGCTGCAACAAGGCATGACTCTCGTCATCATGGCATAGAGGCTGCATAGAGGGAGAAGAATAACAAGCTCTAAGATGAAACAAAGATAGCAAAAAGAGCAAAAGCATCCGCATGGTTAAGAAACACACAGGTGATGCCATGTTTTTTTAGTAAAGAAACTCTTATCTTTTTTAATAAACAAATAAGAGAACTAAAGCAGTTTATATAGACAAAAATATTCAGTCTGGTAGAAAAGTAAACAAAGTATTGTATTTTTCATTGATTTGATTGAAAACAATGGAGATTTTTCACTAATTATTTCTATTGGATCGAGCCATCAATCGATTATATATATCAAGTAGCTATTAATTTTTCCTCTATTTGATGGCATAACCGTTTGACTTTAACCAATTAACGAATAAAGGGATTTTTAAGGAAAAATTATCTCCTCGATGATATAAAAAATAATAAGAATAAAAGTGTTTTTGATAAAAATTAAAAGGAAAGCTCTCAAAATATTATTTTTTTCAATAAAAATACAAAAATAAATAGCTTTTAGTCAATTTAAATAGCGCACAACTATTTTATATATGGTCTAAAGCATTAAATTGGGTTGTGATTTTTAACCTCATTTTTTACTATTTGGCTTTTTAATTAAAATTCTCAATTAAAAATTTCAGTTAATTATTTTAGAAATCTTAAATATATCATAAACTAGACTAACTAGAAGGATCTCTCGTTGCCTTGCTTTCTTTTTTCAAGTTTTCCCTTATTTTCCTTTATCTTTCAGCCCTCATTTATTTGATGGTGCTGTCTAATATATAATTCTCTAAATTATTATTATTTTTTTTAAAAAAAGAGATCAAAATCTCTTGTTTACAATTTTTTTCTCCAAATGAGGTCTTCTTTAGTAGTTTCTCTTCTGCTTTTGTCCTTGCTTCGACAGACGAAGAGTCTATGTATATACAAAAATTATCAATCATTAATTTAAAGTTGCATTATCAATCAAGTTGCCCAAGAGTCTTATTTTTGCATTTTATATTATTAGTTTTAACATTTATTGTTATTAATTTTCAGTAGGGATTCGTTTAGAAAGAGGATTCATGCAAGATTGAGCTCAAAATGTCCAGGTGGGTTTTATATATTCAGCATCCATTGTGATGCATTCAAATGAATATTTTTACTTATTTTCAATTTACCTTCAATTTATTTATTTTCAATTTACCTTCAATTTCTTCAGCAGAGGATCGAGATGAGTTCTTCGAAAGAAAGAAGTAATGATGGTGCTGTGCTGGGAGAAACCATTCTCTGCAAAGAATGGCAATGTACAGGTACCATGGAGAAAAGACAACTGTCCAAAAAATCAGAGAAAATCTAGCTATGTTTTTTTAACTTCCAAAAATTCCCTATAAATCATTAGCATGCTTTTAGGCCAATGACAAATTATAATTTATTTTTATTTTCAAAGTTTTATTTTGAGCTCTTTGATCCTAATTGAAGGCCCTTAATTTCAATTTCTTAATTAATTGTTAAATTGAAATAATAGAACCAAAATTAAAAAAAATACCAAACATGGATGAAGTGCTTGTAATTATATGAAAAATATACTTAGATATTCAAATTTTAAAAATAACATAAATTATACAATTTAGATCCCTTAAAATTTAAACTAAATCAATTTTGGTATAAAAAAATATTTGTATTATTTTCAATCCTTTGTTAGAAAGAGAAGAGAAAGAAGAGTCATTGAATTTTGATGATGAGAGAAAAAGTCATCATTCAAGTTTTTTCTAGCCACCAAAATATTTTTTTTTCCAATCAAGAATATTTTATAAAACTCTTGAATTCACGAATTTAGACTTATAATAATATGAATGATATTTTTACTCAATTCACAGTTCAACAAGCAATTAATATGAATGATATTTTTATTCTTTAAAAGTTTTGACTTATAATAGCTCAGTTATCCTTAGTTTCCAACTACTGTCAATTTCATTCAAAGTCTCAAGTCTTCGTCTTGTTTCATTAAAATCCACACTACGATGTAATTTGCTAGATAACCAGTTCCAATATTCCACTACGATTGCCAGAGTTAATTGGCCATCTCTGAAGACGTATATCACCACCACAACCATCTTATCCCTCTTATAATGCTAACAAGAGAACGATTACGATGAACGTGGGAGATGGGTCGAAGACTTTGAACAGAATGGTTTAGATATTGCATTACTATCACAAATAACTTCTTTGGAAGAAAAAACGATTTGATTGAATACAATGTTAATTTACGTATCTCTTTAGATTTTTCAGAGTGCAGAGAATGCGTGGCTGCAAATAATGGATGGTTATCAAGTCCCCTTCAGTTTCTTTCGTAATAAGCACAAAAAAAAAAGAAATTCATATATTTTTCTTAATGTTCATATATTCTGATATGAATATACCACACTAATTTGCTATGTATGGATGATGAGATTCCAATATTCATTAAGGGGTCACATTGGCATGTATCTAGTAGGGATTAATCTACAAATTCACCAATTATGAATAGTCTCCGTCTCCAAAGACCATCTGGCAGTAGTGTCAATTTCTTTCAAAGTCTAAGTCTTCGTCTTGTTCCAATATTCCACTGCGATTGCCAAAGTTAATTGGCCAAATCTGAAGAGTCTATCACCACCACAACCATCTTATCACTTTAATAATTCTTTAAGCAAGTGGTTGAGAAGTTTCCTTCTTGACATGGTTTCCTTCGTGTTCTCGCTTTTCTTTGGCTGAATAATCAATTAAAGGAAGGGGATATACAACACATAAGAGTGATAGACAGTGATATTTATATATAAATGAAACAGAGATGAAGAAGGATCAGAGAGTAGAAAGGAAGAAGAACAGAGAATGAATCTGTTATATAGAGAAGCAGAAGACGAAATTCATGCACTGTTATACTATTACTTTTGCTTAAGTGTTTACATTACTCATCCTCAGTTTATATATGCAGTATTGGAACGATATCACACGGAGAATGTTCACTCAATATAATGCTAACAAATTCTCTTTTCTAACAAACAATACTAACAGCATTCTAACAATATTAAATGCTAATCTTCTGACACTTGGCATATTAGGACTGTTGATATCTTTACAAAGAGCACTGCAATAAAATACATGATTGTCACTGCAGCAGAATAAACTTGGAAAAACCGACCGACAAATATATAGCAATTCAAACTGCTAAATATGACTTAAATGTAATGATAATGGAAGAAATCTTCCAAGATATCTATAATTAGTCGCTAAGAATTTAGTGACAGAACACCACTACTCAAACATGCATCTGAATACCAATGTTTTCCCACTGCATCAACTTGCTCAGTTGGGGCCATATCAGAGCTGTGTTGGGTTTTTTTTTTTTTTTTTTTTTTTTTTTTTTTTTTGTAGTGCTTGAGTTAATTTCATTTGCGTGCGTTTTGGGTGATAGGTTTGTTCTTAGGAGTTTTTGGAAAGATGGGTTCAGGTTCATGATTGAACTTGTAATGTAATTCAATGAATCCAGAAGTTAGAAGCAGATAACTTTTGAAGTTGTTAATGTAATTCAACTTCCATTTTGAACATTGCCGAACCGTTGTAAATCCACCAGACTGATCTTTTTTCACTTCCTAAAACATTTGCTCCATCAAATCCAGCAAAGCAGAAATCACTGCAATTGTTACTACTGACAAAGCTCATGTTTCGCATTGACAAAAATTGACTCTGCAACCATAACTAAGAGATCTATGCATTCATTCATTTTAATGAGTTTTCCATTATCCTAGATTGAATGGCACACATCATTTTTCACTTCCTAAAACATTTGCTCCATCAAATCCAGCAAAGCAGAAATCACTGCAATTGTTACTACTGACAAAGCTCATGTTTCGCTTTGACAAAAATTGACTCTGCAACCATAACTAAGAGATCTATGCTAGCACAGCATTCATTCATTTTAATGAGTTTTCCATTATCCTAGATTGAATTCAAATCTTTTTATAGCAGCTTAACACTACTATAAAACACCAATTAATGACCAATTAATGTCCCCAGAGTATATATGCTAGGCGTATTTCAGAAAACAGAGGATACAACGCTTCAAAGTGCAGAGGATGTTTCGTGTAAATTTGCCTACACATCCTTCAATCTATGTTTGAGGATTCATCATGCCATAACAACTATGATTTTTAACAATCTAGGTTTTTCGTTTTTATCTCAAATGTTCTATATCATTTTTAATAAAAATATATATTTTTAGTTTTCGATTTTATCAAAATAATTTTGAAAAATGAGTAATAGGTTTTCATTTTATAAAATATGTTTTCAATAGAAAATATTTCTATAATTTGTCAAAAAACTAAATTGAAATATTAATAAAAACTTAAATGAGCAAAAGTTTTTAATTTTTTACTAAAATTTATTATTATTATTATTATTATTATTATTATTACTATAACTTTTCTTTTTAAATGTGTAAAAGGTTATAGTTTTGTTAATGCATGGGTTTTCTTTTCTTCATGAGTAAAGTGTTTTATTTTTTAATATTTTTATATTCAATTATCATAGGAAACAAAAGGTTTTATTTTTAAATAAGTTATATTTTTTATCAACAAATAAAAAAATTAACACTATAATTGATCGAGTTTAACAACCAAAATCTTCAAAGCCTCTTCCTTAAAAACCCGTTGATGATAGAAATAGGAAATGTAATAATTAATAATGAGCAGCTTCAATATTTAAAAGAATGGATAGCTCTCGTAATAATGGAGAGATTACTATGATTGAGATTTAATCTCTTCTTTACAATTCACACAATGTTGATGATTAAATCAAAACAACTTATTTTCTTATTTTATTTAAATTCAATGGTTTCAATGATCATACTTTGAGTGTCTTCCAGCAATAGCAGCGTGGAGAATTTGTTTTCCAAACTAGAATAATTTAAAAAATAATTTCTCAACTAGCGTAGTTTGACTAGCTGCACAGGTTTAATTTGCACAACTTCATACACAAAAACACCACTCGAAATGTATTGGGTTCCTGGTTTTTGTATTTAGCTAAATTTAGTAGTTTCTGTTCTGCTTTTAGCCTTGCTTCTACGGGGCGAGGTCTACATATTTATACTAAAATTATCAATCATTTCAAGTTGCCGAAGAGTCTTATTATTTTTTTTTTTCATTTTATATATATATGATTAGGTTTAACATCTATTGTTATTAATTAATTTTCCGCATGGATTCGTTTATAAAGAGGATTCATGCAAGATTCGTTTATCCATTGCGATGCATTCAAATGAATATTTTTACTTATTTTCCATTTAGCTTCAGCTCTGATTGAAATTAAGTGATTAATGGGCAGAGGAGAAGAGTTCTTCGAAAGAAAGAAGTAATGCTGGTGCTGTGCTGGGAGAAACCATTCTCTCCAAAGAATAACTTAGTTATCCTTAGTTTCCAACTACTGTCAATTTCATTCAAAGTCTTAAGTCTTCGTCTTGTTCCAATATTCCACTACGATTGCCAGAGTTAATTGGCCATCTCTGAAGACGTCTATCACCACCACAACCATCTTATCCCTCTTATAATGCTAACAAGAGAACGATTACGATGAACGTGGGAGATGGGTCGAAGACTTTGAACAGAATGGTTTAGATTTTTCAGAGTGCAGAGAATGCGTGGCTGCAAATAATGGATAGTTATCAAGTCCCTTTCAGTTTCTCTCGTAAAGCGCAAAAAAAAGGAGAAGAAATTCATAGCTTATGAACTAAATAATTGGGTAAAGGAACTGATTAATTACTCAGATGAAAATGTACGTATCTGTTTACATTTCCACCCTCATAGTTTTCATGGAGAAAAAGATTTCAGAATAATATGACGAATGAACTTCATAATAACGCCAAGATCTTACATTCATTGCCATAAATGAATGAAGAAACAGATTTCTTTCTTATCATTTTAATAATTCTTTAAGCAAGTGGTTGAGAAGTATGTTTGTACAATGATTTTCCTTCTTCACATGGTTTCCTTCGTAATCAATTGAAGGAAGGGCATAAACAACACATAAGAGCCTTGCTCAACTCAAATCATTTAGCAATAAAATACATGACTATCACAGCAGCAGAATATAAACTTGGGAAAACCGACTGACAAATTATAGCATCTCAAACTACTAAACATAACTTAAATTAATGGAATGCTAATGGAGGAAATCTGCCAAGATATCTATAATTAGTCGCTAAGAATTTAATGGTTGCCCACTGCATCAACATGCTTCGATACACTACCAGTCTTCACCACCATCATGTTCTCGTGATCTACTAAAACTCGGAGTATTCTCCACATGTCTGAATTTCAGTTAATCCACTAACGTTTCTGCCCGTAAGTCCTTTTTTATTTTATTTTTTTTCCCATTTTCTTAATCTAGAAAACTCGAATGACATTTGAGACATTGTCTTGCTCAGTTGGGGCCGTATGAAAGCGGTGTTGGGGTTTTTTTTGTATAACAACTCTTTATTTACGCATCTTTTCCAGTTTGATTCTTGATTTTGGATTTTTTCAATTAAATCTCTAATTGGTCATCAAATTTCAATATTTATGCAATTAACCTCCTGATTTGACCAAATTAACTTTTAAAAATTATAATTTGACCCAAGAACTTTCATTTCTTTCAATAAAAGCCTAAATTAACTCCAAAATCAATTTTTCTTGCAATTAAAACCTCCATAAATTCAATTAAACCTTCAATAAAATTTAATTGAGTCCATAAACATCTGGTTTTTGACTTTTCTTTCTCAAAATTGAATTTTCTTTGTCAACAGGGCATTCATCAGCCAACAAAATACCGTCAAATTTTATTTTTTGTATTTTTGAACCTCCTCAACCAATTTTTAACTATTTTTTGATCGTTCTTGCATCCTTTTCTTACTGTTTATTATTATATATATATTTTTGATAATATATTTTGATTTTTTGATTTTATTTATTTATTTATTTATTTTCTTTTTTTTTTCCAAAAAAATTTCTTTTTGTGTGGGGACCCAAAAATGGGTTACAACAGGGTTGATTGTTGTGGGTAATTGATTATTTAGTTGATTATGGAAGATTGTGATGTATGAGTTATGAATTGTGTAAATGGTGAATTTGAGTTAGAAATCTGGAAAGGATAGTGGGTTTTCTGTTGAAATTCCGAGTTGGAGGTTGAAGATGACAAAATTTTGGTTTGGTCCCTCAATTTGCAAAAATTACAGTTTAGTCCCCAAACTTTGGAAAATTACAAATTGGTCCCTGGAGCATATTCCGAGATTCTGAACAGAATAAAATATGAATTATGGGCAGAATTACAGTATATTTATGAATTTTAAACACTTTCAATTTGGTCCTCCAATTTGATAAAATTTACCATTTGACCCTAAAATTTGGTAAAATTCTAGAATGGTGTCTGAAGCATAATGAGATATTCTAGACAGAATTAAGGATTAATTATGGTCAGACTTTCAGTATAGTCATGGATTTATGATAATTTTAGTTTGGTCCTCCATTTGACAAAAATTACAATTTGACCAAAACAATTTTGGAAAAAATCTAGAATGGTCTCTGGAGCATAATTAGAGATTTTGGACAGAAATGAGGATGAATTATGGACATAATTCCACTATAGTCATGAATTTATGATATTTTTAGTTTGGTCCTCCAATTAGATGAAAATTACAATTTGGCCTTAAAAATATGATAAATTCCAGATTAGTCCTTAGTTGTAATATTAGCTTTTGCATATTAGTTTGATGAATAATTGAGGGTTATTTAGTGAATTATTACCAGTTTTATTATTTGTTTTATTATGGATTAGATTTCGTGAAAACTGTTAAATTTTGGGTTTTTGAAATAATTGACTAGTTAGTTCAAAAACATATAGGGTTACGAAATGCACCCTTAGTTAAGTGCATTAAATAGGTTATATGTTCTTGCGAGTCGTTCTTAAACACGTCTCCTTTGTATTAAGATAATCCTGATATTCTACCGGCGGGACGTCTATAGGATTTCCTTCGGTATCTACTTTTGAGTGTTGTTGCTTTCAAGTCAGATGAGTAGATAATTTTCCACATGCATGAGAAATATTATAAATATTTGATTTGTTAATATGAATTGGATCATGATTCTTGATAATATATATGTTGATTATTTTTTTGTTATGATACAACATGATCAATGTTTTAATCTGAATTCTTGATATGAACCAATATATATTTTGAATTGACTTCTGAATTGATAGCTCATCATTTGATTGATGTCATGAGTTGAGCTTTGAGATATGAATATGTTTGTTTGATTATGATTATGAACCTATGGTATGTCAGTCAAAATACCCATGCTAACAAGGTAGTGTTAGTCTTTGTGCACATCGTATCTGAACTCTAGTTGGTCAGGGGAGTCACCAACCTGTGTGGACTAATCATCCCACAGTACAGAGCCTCATGCTCATTGCATTTTAATTTTCTAACGAGCTTTACCTTATGATATTCTTGTTATGGCCTATTTGATACACCTTCCTAGAAGAACCTCAAGCCATAATTGTATATATACTCTTATTGTTGTATTACCTCGTGTGTGTATATTGAACGTTATCTACTCACTGAGTTGTTGAACTCACCCTCTTATTATTTATCTTTTTAGGCTTATAGCTCGATAACGGGTTACTTTTGTTGAACCTTCCAAACCTGCTTTTTTATTGTAATTTGTACCTTCCTTTTATGTCTAGTTAGTGCTTCAAAACTATGAAATTATATTAACTCTTGTATTAAGACAATAAAATTATATTATGAAGTTAGTTTGTTGTTAATGCTGTGTTGAACTTTGATTGAGTTGTTTAAAGAATAGGATTGTATGTAAGTTTGGGTTCGCATAGGTATGGAACCTTGAAGGGGAACCTTGCTTATATGTCGATCATGGATTCGGGAATCGAGTCGTGACAACTAGTGTACACAAATATTCAACATACTATATATATGTTACATTACTAATTACTTTAAAGACATCATTATGATATTTCTAGCATGTTACATGGACCATCCAAGAGAAATTCACACTTAACCTTAAAGTGAAAATTAGGGGGGGGAAGAAAAAGAGAAGGAAGAGGAAATACGAGAATACGAGATAATATAACAAATTGTAAAACATCTTAATAATTTGAAATCAACTTCTACGCAGGCGAGTCTTCAAATATTGACCTTTGTGATGCCAACATGCAAAGTAATTCTTCACTTGCCATTCATACTTCCTTGTGTTCATATCGCATCCAAGAATGGCTCCTGATAACAATCCACTTGCATAACTTATCACCACCACCTTCCAACCAAATTCAAGTGGAGATCGAGAGCCTTCATCTTCTTTAGGTACTGGCACCAAGTCCTCTCCATTTCCACATTTTTTTGATAAAGGCTTTCCACATAATCCTGAATTCACTACCAGAAACTCGCTAAATACCAATGGAATCCCCGACGGAATATTTCTGTCGGTATTTATCGGTCAAAATTACCGACAGAATAATTCCGTCTGTAATTCGGTCGGTAATTACCGACGGAATAAAACCGTCGGTAATTACCGACCGAATTACGGACGGAAAGTCAGAATTACTGAAAAAAGGGCGGGTTCCTGAGGCGGAGGTTTTCGCGGGTGATTTTTCCGATAGAATCACCAACGGATTCAAAATCTGGGACCCGTGTGGGTGACGTGACCGGTTCACCGGCAAAAATACCAACGGACTCACCGACGGATTTGAATGCCAGATCCGTACGATGACGTGACAGGTGCACCGTTAACAAAATACCGATGGAATTACTGAGGGATTTGAAAAAGCAGGTTTGTGCGGTGACGTGTCGATTCCCCGTCACAATTAGCGACGGAGTCACCGACGTATTCACCGACGAAATTATTCCGCCGGTGAGTTCGTCGGAAAAAGTGAATATATGGCCGCCTTGCCGACACTCTCCTCCCCCATTTCTCCTTCTTCTTCCTAATCCTAAGTCTCCCCATTTGCAAATAACCAGCCCCCCCCCGCCCCCAAACAAAAATCTTTCTCATCTCAGCAGTTGTATTTCTTGAAGTTTTGTGGTCACGGCATCCGTGTTCTGATTTACTGACGGATTTTATCAATTTTTGTAAGTAATTCTATCTGTTTAAATTTTAACATTTAAATGTCAATTTTATTGGTTTTTTAGTATATGTATTTTTATTAGTAGATGTACGTGTTTTATTGTTATTTCTCAAACAAACTTGTAGTTTATGAATGTATAATTTTATACATGTTATGATTTGTTTTAGATTTTGTAAGATTGTATTTGTTTGTAAATTGTTAAAAATTTGTGGAATTACCGAATTACATGTTATGTTTTGAAATAATTAATAGCTTGCTTAATGGGTCCTTTTTAAGTTTTATCGATGGTATTGCAGAGTGGTAATTTCTGTTAATATATATATATATATATATATATATTAATTTGTATTGACGTTGTTGCTACCCAATTTTTGACCCATGTTTTTGATATATTTTCAAAAAATCCAAAAAATAGAGAAAAACAATGAAAATCCAAAAAAATATGTTTTTTTAATATATTCGTGTCCTTTTAGCATTTTCAACGTCGTCTAAAAAAAAATTAAATTTTTTTAGGGTCTTTTGAACGCGTTCAACTTTTCACGCGTCATTTTTAAAATCATTGATTTTCCTCATTGAGTCGACGTTGATATTTGCTCGTTTTCAAAAAAATACAAAAAATAAGAAAAATCAAAATTTACAAAAAAAAAAAGAAAGTTAAGGGACCAATTTTGAGGCCGAAACAATATTTTTGCCTATGTATAGAGAATTTTGAATATTGAAGGGAGAGGCAACCTAAGAGTTTTTTTCTTCACCCGAAACCAGCCGCTCCCCCTGGCCCAAGACCATTTTTTCAGCTGAAAATCAGGGATTCAGCCCCACCCAGTTGGTCATCTTTTCCTTGTTTCCAGCCGACCACATACGCTCCCTCTCACAGTCATCAATATACAGCAGCTGCCCCCTCACCATCTGCCCACGTCTCCCTGGCCCTATGCAAAACGAAGGCAGCCCCTTAGCTCTTTAATTTTCATCTTTTTCCCCTCAAAAACGGGCCTCACAGCCTCTCTCTTGGCCCCTCTCCCTCTGAAACCGAAAGTCTCAGCCTCAAATTCTTTTCATCTCCCTCAGACCAGCCACTCTTGAAACCGGCGGAGCCCCCTTCCTCTCTCCTTTTCTTCTCCCAAAACCAGAAGCCAAGACAGCTCCCTCATCCCCCTCTCGGCCGTTCCTCCTTCTTCCACAGCCGTCCCCACCGGCACCACAGCAGCCATCCGCTTCCCTCTCTCGGCCACTCCTTTCCCAGCCACCGGAGAAGCCGCGGCTGACGAGCCACACACCAGTCTCCTCTCAACCACCGAGAGCACCACCTTCCACGGCTCACAGAAACCAATCGACCACCATCAGCACCGCCACTGATCTCCCCGCAACTGAAGAACCCAGCGGCGACGCCCCCCTTTCTCAGTCGTTCCTCTTCACTGCCGCCTGAAACAAAGAAGGAGAAGCCAGATCGGACAAGAAGAAGCAAAAAAAAAAACCGAAGCAGATTTGAAGGAGAAGAGAGGCAGATCGGGAAAACAAAAGAAATAAAACAAAAAATAAAATCGACTGCTTTGTTGCGTTTCTTTTAGTGTTTGTGCAGATCACCGTCGACGAGAAAGAAGGGAGGAACACGTTTTCAGACCCCCTGCTGCTAGATTTTTACGGTGGCGCGTCAACCCACACGCCGCCAGTGCCGGGGGCGCGTGGAGGAGACGCGTCGCCGCTGTTTTCAGCCCAGAATCATGCGAACACTGTTCCCGTGGCTGCACTGCCCCTGATTCTATTTTTTAGGGGTTTATTTTTTATTTTAATGTAATTTTTTGTTTGGTTGTTTTAAATTTGTAATTTGTAATGTGATGTACAAAAAGAACAAAAAAAAAAAAAGAGAAAGTGATAAATAACAAAAAAAAAAATGTTTGTGTGTGCTTGTATGTTTGTTTTTTTATTTATTTATGTTATTGAATTAAAAATAAAAAAGGACAAAAAGAATTATTTGTTAATTTAAATATGGTTAAATATCTCAAGGACAAATAAAATCAAGTTGTATTTTCCATGAAAATGTGAGAACAAGTTTCTACATATATTCAGGGATTTAATAACTGATTTATTCAAGCCTTATAATTTAATTAATATTTTAAATTTTCAAATCACATTAGAACACAAAGCAGCTTACCTCAGGTAGGGTGTGTTAGGGGTGCTAATACCTTCCCTAACCACAACCAGTCCCTTACCTGCGATCTCTGACAAGACCAGTACATCAGGTTTCCTAGTAGCCCTCAATGAATTACTAGGTGGCGACTCCAACGAACAAATTCAAAGAAAACACAACAACGATGAAAAATCACCAGCCGATGCCGCGCGTCGAATATTTATTTTTTTTGGGGTGCGACAGACGTTGATAAATGATAATGAATATTTAATATTTATGAGAAGTTGTGATTGGTTTGTTGGATAATCTGGAGGTAAAGTAATATATTTACAAGTTTATTTACCTAACTTAGTTAATTAATATATACATGATGTCATCATAATTTTATAGAGGTTCGATAGAAGTCATGGATGATCGTTCATGGATATATCTAGATTCACCCCAAGGATTGCGGAGGATGGATTATTGTAACGGGGTTCAGGGCATAGTTTTTAAACCCAGACCGGCTCGGCGGGTCGACCCGGACATGGAACCGGTCCGGGTGGAGGCCAAAACCCGCTTGGGAATTGGCCCGGTCAAACCCGGTCCACCCGGTGGGTCGACCCGGGACCCGGTCCACCCTGCCAAACCCGGGTGAGACCCGGCCACTTTTTTTTTTACTCTCCTTGTCATTAAACGACGTCGTTTAATGACTCTAAAAACTTCCAAGCAACCAGTGAACAGAGAGCCTCTACTATGTTACACTCTCCCTCCGCAGACAACTATAAATTCCGAAACTTTTGACTGTTTTCTCACTCTCTCTCTCACATTTTTCTCCTTTACAAACGTATCAATTCATGACTCTCGCTTCTCTCTCTCTCTCTTTCTCTACATGTACATACGCTGCAATTAGCGGCAGGGTTAATCGCGCTGGTTGCAATGGAGCTCTCAAGCAGGACGATGAAGCTTTTTCTGCTTTATTTTTCTATTACAGGCGAGGATTTTTTTTTTTAATTTTTTCCCCCTCACATTCTCTTGATTTTTCCCCTTCTTCTTAAACGTTTCCGTTCGAAGAAGATTCTGTTTTTTTTTTTTTAATTTCAGAGTTCGATTTTTGTTTTATAAGGGTTTCATTTCTTTTCCTCTGCTTTTTTTGAGAAAATTATAATTACTATAATTTGTTTGAATTTTTTTTTGCTTTTAATTTTCACATTACATGTCCTCATAGTGTGTGTGAGGCCTAACATTTCTGCCGAGTCTCCAGTTTCTAAGAACTTAAGGACTGAATTGCACTTTCTGACGAGTTTTGGTACTGAGTTTGAAATTTATGAATATGCAGGTGTTTTATGCAGTATCTATAGTCAGCGCGGAGAGGTCTGATGCACGGTCGTTTAAGACACGAAATGCAGTATTAGGGTGAGATTTTTTTCTTTTTTTTTTTTTTAATTTTCTTGTAATTAAAATAAAATAGCTTGGATTTTCTCGAATTGACATAAATATTTTAGAATTTATGTTGTTGGAATTTATGTGGTTGGATGTTTTGTTTTAAATATTTTATAATTTATATTTGATTTGTATTTTGGATATTGAATTAAATTTATGTTGTTGGTTTATAATTTAAATTTGGTTTAAGTAAGTGTTGTATTGTAATTAGTTATGTGTTTTTTTTATATAGGTTTTTTGGGTTGACCCGGGTCAACCCACCTGACCCGTGACCCAGAAGGTCGACCGGGTCAATGACCAGGTCGGGTTTCAAAACTATGGTTCAGGGTTTTTTTAATTTCGCAACATCTATTCCCAGAAATTTTACTGGAGGCGGTATTAGTCGTCCATGCAGGAAGTGTCAAAATAAAAAGTATCTGCATTCAGATGTTGTAATGATGCATCTTCTACATAAAGGGTTTGTGGAGGATTATCAGTGTTGGTATGCACATGGAGAGATATTTGTTAGTAATAGGAGAATGAGAGAAACGGTGGTTGGGTCAACTTCTAGTGCTAGCAACGTGCATGAAGCGGCAAATGACAACACTAATCCTTACAGAAACATGGTTATGGATACAATGAGAATGAATAAAGGTAATGTCAGTCAATGTCCAATCGTAGAAGAAGAACCTAATGTAGAGGCTGCTAGGTTTTTTGATTTGTTGAAAGATTCTGACGAACCATTATGGGATAGCTGCACAAACCACAGTAAATTATCGGTCGTGGCACAGGTGTTCATCATCAAGTCAGATCACGGGCTGAGTGAGGACGGGTATGACAAAATTAT
Organism: Populus tremula; assembly: GCA_964019445.1. Classification (NCBI taxonomy): domain Eukaryota; kingdom Viridiplantae; phylum Streptophyta; class Magnoliopsida; order Malpighiales; family Salicaceae; genus Populus; species Populus tremula. The sequence continues at coordinate 11,846,439 of CAXHTJ010000008.1, forward strand.
TGATTGGGCAAGAAGCATTTTACCTGAAGGGAACAGGCTGAAAGAGAACTTCTATGCTGCGAAGTCCATGATGAAACCCCTCGGTTTAGGATACTAGAAAATTGACATGTGCCCTAACTTCTGCATGTTATACTACCTTGAAACTGCTAAGATGATCGAGTGCATGACATGCGGGCATTCTCATTACAAACCCAGAACTGGCATGGGAAAGACTATAATGGCGTATAAAAAACTTAGATATTTCCCGATCACACCTAGACTGCAGAGGTTATTCATGTCACGAAGGACTGCTGAGCATATGACATGGCACCAAACACATGATGCGGTTGATGGTGATGGTGCATCCTTCTGACGGCGAAGCGTGGAAACGCTTTAACAGTGTGCATCCTAACTGTTGCTACCCAATTTTTGACCCATGTTTTTGATATATTTTCAAAAAATCCAAAAATAGAGAAAAACAAAGAAAATCCAAAAAAATATGTTTTTAATATATTTTCGTCATTTTAGCATTTTCAACGTCGTTTAAAATTTTTTTTTAAAAAAATTTTAAGGGTCTTTCGAACGTGTTCGACTTTTCACGCGTCATTTTTAAAATAATTGATTTTCTGTATTTGAGTCGACGTTGATATTGCTCGTTTTCAAAAAAATACAAAAAAACAAGAAAAATTAAATTTTACAAAAAAAAAGAAAATTAAGGGACCAATTTTGAGGCCGAAACAATATTTTTGCCTAAGGGAATTTTGAATTTTGGAAGGAGGGGCAACCTAAGAATTTTTTTCTCTTCACCCGAAATTAGCCGTTGCCCCTGGCCCAATACCATTATTTAATCCCTCTCTTTCGGCTAAAAATTAAGCAGCTCAACCCCACCCATGGTCCTCTTTTCTTTGTTTCCCGCCGACAATGGTGGCCCTCCTGATGATGAAAGCTTCTATTTCTTCTCATCTCCAGCTTTGTAAAAGGAGAGAGATGGGAGCCATTTTTTTTTCGAAGATCCAGCAGGAGGGGGGAGACACCCACAAGCCCCAATCCCTTTGGGATTTTTCATCTCCCTCTCATCAACACCAAGAGAAGCCAAGGAAGCCGCTCACCCAAATAAAGCCCTTCCCCCCTGGTGAATTATTTTTTTTCTCCCGGGCAGCCACCATCAGAAAACCAAGGCAGCCCCCCCTGGTTTTGATTTTTGACCGGCTGTGAGACAAGCCTCCATTTTGATTTTTTTTTTCTTCTTTCCCCGTTGAAGCCGCTGGCCAGCCCCCCACCACTTTGAATTTTTTTTATTTTTTTCTTCTTTCTGGTTCTCACCCAAAGACAACCGAACCAGCCCCCCCCATCCTCTGCTTTGTTTTGGTTTTCCTTTCAACACCGGAACCATTCTCTTCTTCTCCTTCAACCAGCCACAACCGATTTTCCCCTTCCTCACCGAACCCGAAACCAGCCGTCAATCTTCCTTGTCCCAGCACCGAACCAGTTCTCCAAGGCAGCCTTCACCCATTTTTTTCTTCTCATCTTTCACAGCCAGCTCAGACTCTCCCCAGCACGCCGGAGCCACCACCGCAGCTCACTTCTTTTCTTCCAGTCCATCGCCGACCGAACCTGCGTCTCCTCCTCCTCCTCCAGACCATCAACGGCGTCCTCCTACAGCAGCAGCTCCTCCTCCACAGATCCTGCCTCTCAGCCGAGACCCCTTCTCTCTCAAGCTCTCCGATCTCCACCATCAAGCCACCACAGCAGACCCAGCTCCATCCTCTCCTCCAGTAGCAGCCCGACACAGCGGCGCCCACTGCCATCCTCGCCCGAACCAGCACAGGCCGCTGCACAGCCACGACCGAAGCTCAGCCGCCGGCCACCCCTTGGGCATACGATCTGCTACCTGAATTAGAGAAGAAGAAGACGCCGAAAGAACCGATCTGCAGAGAAGCAGATCAAAGAGAACAGATTGAAAACGAAAAAAAATTAAAATCTACTGCTGTTTGTGCGTTGTTTCCCTTGTTGCAGGTGGCAGTGACCTCCACCGCCGGCGTGGGAAGACGGAGGAGAAGAAGACATCCCGGACCCCTTTTCTTTTTTTGGTTTCTCACGGCGGCGCGTGAACCCACGCGCCGCCAGTGGCGGTGGCACGTGGGGAGACGCGCCGCCAGTGTTGTTTCGGGGTGCAGATGGGCTTCAATGCAATTCTGGAGTTTTTTTAGGGACCATTTTGTAAATTTTAAAGTTTTAATGTAATTTTTGTTTATTTATTTTAAATTTGTAATATGTGAATGTAAAAGAAAAAAGAAGAAAATAAAAGAAATAAATAATAAAAAAGAGATGTGTGTGTTTGTATTTTTATTTATGTTATTAAATTGTAAAAATAAAAAAGGAAAAAAGAATTAATTGTTAATTTAAATATGTTAAATATCTTAAGGACAAATAAAATCAAGTTGTATTTTCCACGAAAATGTAAGAACAAGTTTTTTACATATATTCGGGGATTAATAACTGATTTATTCAAGCCTTAGAATTTAATTAATATTTTAAATTTTCTTAAATATGGTTAAATATCTCAAGGACAAATAAAATCAAGTTGTATTTTCCATGAAAATGTAAGAACAAGTTTTTACATATATTCGGGGATTTAATAACTGATTTATTCAAGCCTTAGAATTTAATTAATATTTTAAATTTTCAAATCACATCAGAACACAAGCAGCTTACCTCAGGTAGGGTGTGTTAGGGGTGCTAATACCTTCCCTAACCACAACCAGTCCCTTACCCGCGATCTCTGACAAGACCAGTACATCAGGTTTCCTAGTAGCCCTCAATGAATTACTAGGTGGCGACTCCACGAACGAATTCAAAGCAAACGCAACAAACGATAAAAAATCGCCAGCCGATGCCGCGCGCCGGATGGATTTTTTTTGGGGTGCGACAGGATGGCGACTCCACTGGGGACAGGTATTGTTTTCAACTTTATCGGACTAAGCTTTGTGTTTTGATGTGTTCAATTTTTTTTATTTTTTTTGTGCTTTGTTTTATTTATTTGTTTATTCATGCATTGTATATATTTCTCTCATGCATCACAAGTTTTAATTTTTGAAAGCACACACCAGCTTTAGGTTAGGTGGGGGACTAGCAGCTTACCTTACGACTTGAGTCAAGGTTTAAGTTTGTGTAAACCCCAACTCTTTGTTGAGTGCTTAGACTGGTAATAGTTGGACACGTGCCAACCAATTACCTACTGGGCCCCTATATTGCCTTTACGAAGGCGATCACTGGGACAACAAGAGACCCTTTTAGAGACCAAGTAGCAAACCTACCCTGTCTCACGTAAAATGAATAGAGCCTGTCTTTAGGATGTATGTGCTATTGTTTTGCATCGAGCAAACCCTTCTTGAAGCATCTTGAACTCAAGACTTGTGGGTGACACATTGGCCGTCACTCCGAAAATTTTCATTGTAGAGTTTGGGCAAAAATCACGATTCTTGTCCATCATACAAGAGTTACGACCATATTGTCACCCTCGAAGGGTGAGTTCGTCATATAGATTACATTCATACATTTATCATGCATGTACCGGGTTAAAAGGTTCCCCCGCACAAGCTGTGCTGCAAGTGATTGAAGAAAGGATGGAGTGAAGAAAGATGTCAGATAGAGGCTCATTATCAGTTTGAGTTTGAGAGCATCAAAGGTGAAATAGCTGGACTCAGATCTGCTCGAACAAGTGTTGAGCATCAAATGGAAAGAGAATGTCTGCACAGTCTTCTGTGGGAACACTGCTTGTCACGTCCAATTGAAGCTGCCTCTCCTTTTCAGTCATGAACAACAGCAACAACGCCTTCAGTCATCAACTAATGACAACTCTGATTCCTGTCTAGTTGCGCTGTTAAGTATTCATCGCCTCCACATCATCTAATGGAACCAAACGACTACTAGCCTCCTGTTCATGGTGCATTAGTCTTCTTTGAAGTTACCCCAATTATGAGCTCAATTCCAGTTCAGCAGCACAAGATGGTCTGAAAAACCATGATTAAACACTGAACTTCAATGTGGCAGAGCTCTCTCTACAAAAATCCATTTATGGCTCTGCAAATTGGAATGCAAGAGGGGATTTATAAGTTGCATATGCTACAAATATTTCTCTCATCAGTTTCAGCACGAAGACCTTAGTAGGTTGAAGAGCCAGACCTGGTCTGAAAAATATGAGCAGACATCAAACTTCAACGTAGCAGAGCTCTTCGGCAGGAATCTGTTTGTGGATCCGCAAGTGGGAAATCCAAGAAGGAATACAGTAGTTTCAGATCATCTATGATTTTCCTCCAACAGTGTCAGTAAAAGAGTAGGAGAAGAGACATGCCTAGACTGAAAAACATGAAGAATACTGAAACTTCAACAGAGCAGGACTTCCTCTATAGGTGTTTGTTTGCTGCACTGTCAGTGAGAAATCGAAGAGGGGACAAAGGAGTTTAGATTCATCAGGTGCTCTTCCAATAGAGACAATGTGTGATTCCACACGTCGGTAGTGGCGATACTACAAGTTTCTGGCGCTGCCAAGATTACCAAGCTGTTGGAAATTTTTCAACAACCCTCAACCAACCACAACAACATTGGAAGATTGACATGATGTTGTGAAGATCATCGAAAGAATTGAGTGAGCTATGAAGAAGTGAAGGATTGAAGGTTTGTTATGGATTCCAGAACGTGAGAGAGTGAATCAGGAGATGACTCTCGATTGAGAACCCTTATTTTGTATCAAGTCTCACGTAGCTCAATTGCTCAAAGTGCCAAGATGACATTCCTCTGCCACTTAGTTTGTCGCCAGCATCTGCCAGATTCCAGAATTTTTGCTTGACTCCGACAAATCCCATGCAACCACCAATTTCTAGGTGGTATAATCCAGATAAGAGATGTGATGTCATGGTGGGGTCCTCAACCATTTCAAGTGAACAGTTTCAAGAATTGCAAGAATTGAGTCTGAAAGTTGGTGAGCAAGAGACAAGTGGAGTCGGTGAAGGAGGGTGTCATTGGCTATATTGTCCCCCGAACATCTTCAGAATGACATGTTGATCGAAAGTTTGGCAAAACGCAAATATTGCCAGAAAAGCTGATTCAAGAACGGTGATGAACAGTCAATTATATTGTTTTGGAATTCTGCATTTTGTTTTGGGATCACATCTCATCCTTCAACGAAACATGTCTTGCTTTTGTCTCTTTGTTGTTTTGAAATCAACAGATGTTTAGCATTTTATCCTGACGAAATATTTTGATCAAACTCCAACATGCGATAAAGGTTAATCAATCCTGAAGATTAAAAGTGTTTTGATTGCAGAAATGACTCGATTCTTGTTGAAATGACATGAGGTGACCAAACAAATTTTGAACTCATACTTCCTGAAACTGAACCACACATCATGTAGCTAAGTTTTAGCAGTATGCATAATGACATGTAGTGGTTTCGGTAGCTATGGACTCGTGAATCATGACTCTTACAAGTCCAAATCATTACACTAGATGAGGTCAAAATTTATCGGTTCTAACCGACCTTGCTTGAAATGAGAAAAGGCCATCTTTGATATCCTTCACTTTCTAAAGATTATATCCCTTGTAGTCCCATTTTGAGCTGGATAGAATATTTTTTTCATAAAAACCCTGACTAGGATCACACCCCACACTGGGGGCAAATGAGAAATATTTTGGAGACACGGATAAAATCAATGGATCAAAGAAAAGCTTAGAACAAAAGTCCAATGTTTGAGAAAGGGCTAGAAGAAGAAAATCCATAGATTGAGGGCCATCCAAGAAAAACTTTGAGGAAAGGAAAGAAAATGCCTACCAATTCTAAGAGAGGCAAGACAGTTTTCAATTGAGAAAAGACAATAAATGCCAAAAGTCAACACTAGAAAAATCGATGCTTCATATCTTTTGGTGTGTCTAGGATAAAGCCTCTAATGTCTTCAAATTTTATTTAGATTGGTTATTCATCAAAGAAAAAGTTGGATTTGCATTATGACCTATGTTAAAAGAATTCTGATATTTGAGATTAACAAGGTTATATGTCACTTTCTCTACAATGACGACAAGAGAAAGAGAGTCGATGAATAGTTAAAGTTGGTCCTAGGTCATTGAAACCCTCAAACACCTTTTGAGCCTATGAAATTCTTTTCTTTTATAGCCATGAACCATAGCCTGCATTACGTGCTTTTAAAAGCCCTTTTTAATCAAGCAAGCAATTTGAATCGATAAATGGCGCTCTCAAAACTTGAAGAGTTTTTCCATAAGGGTCGTGACTTCATGAATTAAGCTACTGGTTATTATGCATGCTGATAAAATAAATGCTAAGAAAAGAAACAACCTTTCTTGATAAAGCCTGAGCATCTTGTTTTTGAAATTCATAAAAATGTCACCTCATCACAGACCATCAAAAGATATACCCAAAATCAGAGTTTAAAGTGGACACAAAGAACCATGAAAAAGTCATTTTAAATCTTACAACGGGTCATTTCTTTTCAAAATACAAGACAATCAAAGGACTGCATTGAATAGTGTGTTGGGTCTTTGACCAAAGAAGTTTGAATTTCAAAAAAAAAAATAATTTCAAAAACAGACATCTCTCTGATTTCATTTCAACAATTAGACTTGAATAGACATGATCGTTGAAATGTGAGATTTGATTCCAGAACAAGAAAGATTTTCAAACAAGAACATCATTGAGTTTGCAAAATCCTTGACAAAAATGACATCAACATTTCTCGACACTCCTTGAAACGTTGACCACCTGGGGGCAATACAGTGGACCTTAAGAAGAAAACAAACATATCCAATCAGCTGGGGGCAAAGAAAGAATCAGATGATGAGTCGTCAAAGTTCATCAAAGTTATGTTTACATCTGACAATGACAAAGAAAAACCTTCTTGAGTATAAACCGATGAACGAACCTTCAGATCATATTGGGGCAATGTTGTTCAAAGACAATCCATGATCTAGTGCACTTCAGCAGCAATTGATGAGCAACGCTGCACTGAAGGATATTTTCATATCTTCATCTTGGTTACTGTAAAACATGGCTATGACTCCTGACAGATGTTATCGGGTGAGTGCATTTGAATGAACATCGAACATATGCATACCACAAGATTGACTATGGGACCATCTATTCTGAAGCTCAAATGCGCACTTCACCGCATGAATATGGGTGATAACATGAACATCATTGATGATGCCAAAGCAGTTATTTTCACGATCTGATTTGACAAGCTAAGAGGAATCCATAGAGAAATACATCGCGCTTACAATGATGAGCTGTTTACTGCAAAGCATGAGATCCATGTCTGGATGACTTGGCAGTTCCATGAAGGCTGGTGACCATATACTTGAATGGTGTTTCAACCGAAGGCAAGTTCATGACTGATTAACAATCTTGATGGGTGTTGGCATGATGCACACAATCAATCAGAGGATAATTCTCAGAAGAATCCAGAGAGAAAATCTTCATGATGAATCAAGCAGTACCACACTTGGGGGCAGGGTCAAGCTTGATGAACGATGCGAGCAGTAATTGTCGAAGACACCCGGGATGGGCACTGCATTTACAGCTGAGTGGATGGCTAGCACATGAATGAGCCAATGCATCGGAAGAACAAAGAAAGCTTTGGGATGCAAACAAGGGCACCCTATGACGATGGAGCATCAAGGGGGGGGACCTATATTTCAAATCAGGTAAGGATGCATGCATATCATCTAACAAAAAAAAAAAAAACCATTTGCACATATTTTTGAATTATTACAGGAAAATCCTTAATGAGGTCCAGCAAGATGGTGGAAAAAGAAAGAAGCATGGTGGTGATGATAATAAAGAATCGGTTTTGATCATGGAATAAAAGGACGATGGGATGAACCCTACCATTAGGAAAATCCCAAAGAAATGAAAGGATCAACCTTGCAATCGGGAAGCCACGAGTTTTCAACCCTTGCAGTCAGGAAACACCGAGTTTTTTTTCAAACCCTATGATCGGGAATTATCAGGAAGCACCAAGTTTTTCCAGCCCTTCTTCTGTCATCCCTGTTGTAACCCATTTTTGGGTCCCCACAAAAAAATAAAAAGGATAATAAATAAATAGCTGAAGAAGGTTAGAAAATAACAGGAGGCATAAGCGCTCAGAAAATGGTCGAAAGATTGGTCAAGGAGGTTAAAAAATACAGAAATTGGATTTTTGGCAGTATTTTCTTGAAGGATGAGAGCCCTGTTGAGAAGGAAAATTTGAATTTTTGAGGAGAAAAGCCCAAGTTTGGATGTTTATGGACTTAATTGGATTTTATTTGAATTTATAGAGGATTGGAGTGCAAGAAAAATTTATTTTTAGGTCAATTTGGGTTTTAATTGGGAGAAATTTAAGTTCTGGGGCCAAAATATATTTTTTTGGAATTTATTAGGCCAAATCAGGGGCTTAATTGCATAAATATTGAAGTTTAATGGCCAATTAGGGGCTTAATTGTGAAAATCCGAAACCAGGGACCAATTTGGAACACGCGGGTAAATAAAGGGGGCTGTCTTGATTTGATCCAGGGGCGTAACTGAAGAAATTGAAAGTTTATTGATCAATTGAGGGCTTAATTGCACAAATCAGAGGCCAAGGACCAAGATGAAAAACGCGGCCAACTATGGGGGCGAGGACCAAAATTGACAGGGACGTAATTGAAAGAATCAAAGGATAATTGAGGGCTGAGTTGAAATTTTGCGTATTCTGGCGCCTTTTTTTTAAATGAAACGGCGCGTTTTCCCCAAAACGACGCCGTTTCATATATTAAAAAAAAAAAAACAAAAAAAGGACCGAACGGTGCCGTTTTGAACGGCACTGTTCCCCTTTCTTCTTCCTCCCCTAACGTGCAGCAGCATGGGCGAAAAACGTTGTTTAATCAACCGGTGCCTCTCTCTCCTCGCGTGCACTGACAGACCAGGCCCATGCACCTCGGACGACGCGAAGCCAGGAGGGCCACGCCGTGATCGACCACGCTCACCGACCAGCCGACCGGCGCTGTGCTGCTCCCCACGTTGCCCAGCTCAACCCACGCCATTCTGCTCCCCACGCTGCCCATGCAGCCCCTGCTCGCCTATAAAAGAAAGATGGAGATTGTAAGCACGGAGAGAAGGAGGGAGGAAGAAAAAACCAAAGACCAAGAGAGAGAGAGACTGAAGGAGAGAGAAACAGGGGACCTAAGGCAATAAACACCTAATACTCAAGGAAACGAAACTGAGAGAAGGGGGCAGAAGACTGAAGCCGTTGGGAAAGCTTAGTGGACGGAAAAAACCAAGCACAACCCGAGAGGCACCGGACTGTTGGGAACCGTCGCTTTGAACCACCAACCTCCGCTGCAGCACCACCAACACGGACGCTCGACCAACAGCATCGCCCTCCGCCAGGTATTCTTCTCCCCCTGCACCTTTTATTTTGCCCCTTATTGTTTTTTTACCTCCTGCATGCAGAATCGTTCTGCATGCAGGAGTTAGGGGAAGGGAAAATAATTCCCTTCCCCGTTGGGTTCTTATACTGGGCCGGGTTTCCGGCCCAGTTTTGTTATTAGTTTTTTTTGGGCCAGACCGAGTCTGGCCCAATCCGAAGAGAAGTTTTTTTTGGGCCGAGATCGGCCCATCCACCTTGCGGGCCGAGATCGTCCCATCCACCTTGCGGGCCGAGATCGGCCCATCCACCTTGCGGGCCGAGATCGGCCCGATTCCGGCTGGGTTGGGTTCGGCCCATTCATTTGGGCCGGCCCAACCCGAATTTTTATTATAAATATATTATTAATTATAGTATATTAATATATATATGTGTATATATTGTGTATATATTTTTTTTAAAAAAAAATATTTCGAAAAATCTTAAAAAATATTGTTGATTTCCCTGAATATTTTTGTCAAAATGGGTTAATGTTGGTTGGTATTTTTATACTGTAAAGATATCAAACCAGTGTTAAAAATACCCGGTTTTCGTAAAAATATCAAAGATTTTCCGAATAAAAAATGTTTTTGCTTTCAAAAAAAACTTTCTAAAAAATACCTAAAAATGTTGTTGATTTTTCTGCATTTTTTATTAAGGTGGAATAATATTGGGTTGTATTTTTATACCGTAAGGATACAAGCTCAGTATTTAAATACCCGATTTACGTCAAAAAGCAAAAAAAAGAATTAATAATAATAATATTTTCAAAAATTGTTTTTGTTTTAAAATACGGCTTAGTCTCTCCAATATATATAGATATAAATATTATAACATCATTTTTTACACAACAAAGAAAATTTTCAAAACAATATATGTATTAGCATGCATTTTGGCTTGAATAACCAGTTTATTTAAGCCATGAGAACTAGGCCAAGATTTCAAAAATTCTAAAAAATCTTTTTGTTTTCTTTTAGTATTTGGGATTACGAATTTATACGTAAAACGTATTCCTAAATATTATCTTTTTGGTATAGACGTTAGAACGGTTAAGTTTTTACCCGATAAGATAAAAGACCTTCTTACTGAGGAGGATTTTTCTTGAACCATAGACAGACCAACGACTAGAAGGACAATAAACACCATAGTTTTTATCAGACAATAGAACAATGCAGCTTACCTTAGGTAAGGCGTACTTGGGGTGCTAATACCTTCCCTTTACGCAACCAGTCCCCGTACCCAATCTCTGAGACCAGTTAGGGTTCCTAGTGACCAAAATACTAGGTGGCGACTCCCATTCCATTTTTACCAAAAAAATAATATTTTCTCGTATCCCCATATATATATTACATTGTGGTTTTAAAATGGAAAACTTAGTTTTTCGCCGCGACGCCGCATTTACGTGCGACAAGCATTATGGAGGCACAT